>CM076570.1:635426485-635539321 GCA_034641835.2 Pinus albicaulis
TGAGTCCCCTTGGTATTTTTCAGTGAAATGTGGTTCTTCTTCTTCCTTGAACTTGGCTTTCAATGCTGCCGTAACTTTGTCCCATCGCAACAGTGAGTTGCGGTGGTTACTCCACCACCTTTCTGATGTGGATTGTAAGGCCATATCCATGAGTGTGACCCTATGGTCCACTGGTACCTTATCTTCTATTCTGGCAATAAAAGTATTTACATCATTCATATTTGACAAATTTGGGTAATCGATTACCTCCGTCCCGATCCAATTGATTCTTCCAATGTTGGCGCATCTTCTTGTATTGGTCTCATATCCCCCTTGCTACCAATCATCCCAGGCTATCTCTGAGCCTAAGTTTGAGCTTTGAATACTTCTCCAACTCACAGATCCCCCCTCTGTCAGGTTGATATAATCTTCCCATTTCCATGTGGTCATTTGATAAAGATGATCAAGAAGCTGAGCATCTTCTCTGTTTTCAACAGACTCTGTGTATCGGGGACCTTGATACGACTCGAGTGGCTGGGTGACCCTAACCTCCCCATCCTCAAAGATCATTATTTCCTTCTTTAAATCTATTACTGCATAATTTTCAAAAGCCCAATCGATCCCCAATAATGCTAGATAGGGATATTTATCCCCCATAATGTCTATCACCTCGAAGTTTGTGTATGTCTTTACCCTCGCAACATTGAATTTGACTTCCTCCAGTCTGTCTATGGGCACAATGCAGTACTGGTTTGCCATCTGGAGTTGAATTGGTGAATGTGTCAACCTCCGTCTTCCCAATGCTTCCCATGTCTTCCTTGGCAATATATTGACATCTGACCCTAGGTCAAGCATTGTGTCCTGAATCTGGAATCCCACAACTTGAGTGTTCACTCGGAACTCTTTCCCTATCCTTATCTTATTTCTTTTCACTCTTTGTATGTATTTCTGTGTTGCGTCATTTGACTCCCCTGGTCCTGTGGTCTCCTGCACCACCATTTCCAGGTTCTGCTTTAACTGTTCCAACATTGGCACATTGGTAACAATCTTTAGGAATAGACGCAACCATTATTCAATTGTAGTACTTGTATTATCTTGGTTCTCCTTATCTTCCTTGGCTTGTGGCAACTCAATGCCTTTGCTTCCCCCAAGTTGGGCAAACGTTTCCATTGCTTCTTTAAAGTATTGCTTTTTTCTTTCTGGCTTGAACAGTGGTTTTAGAGATGTTAGCCTTATCAATTTTATCCAGTCTATTGTCTGTGCATCTTCCCTGGTTATTTTTCCTCCTCACGTCACTATGGCTACATTCTGCATAGCTTGAGCCTCTATTATTATTATTGGCTCTGCATTTACCATATTTGTTCCTCTTTTTCTGGCTCTTTCTTCCCATCTTTTAATGAGATCAAGGAATTCTTCTATTGTGTGCGTGTTAACTCTGCACTGAGAGCACTAGGGTCTTCTAGGAATTGGAAATTCCCTAGCTATGTGACCTTCTTGGTCATAGTTGTAACATTGTACTGGCCCTCTTCCTCCAACTCAGCCTCCTCTCATGCCTCCCCCCCCCGCGTCCCCTGGGAGCCTCATTCACTCTATATGAAGGCATGTCCAATCGTTCTGCTAATGCATCCAGAGCCCTACACTGCTCCGTGTTGTGTGTTGTAGAAGCACATAACTCACAATATATGTTGTTCGGAAAATTGGAGTATTTCTACAAGATTGGGCATAGGCGGGGTGGATGAACCATGTTTTTTCATATCTCACAATATTCAGTTTCAGCTTGATTCTGTTGCATGGGGAACCCTTTGTACTGGTGTTGCAGCAAATATAATCCCTGGGTGTTTATCTGTGCAATTCCTCCTACTGGTGGAGCTCCTGTGCCCCTACTGCTGATGTCCCCACATTCTCGCCCCGCAACCTTGGACATTCATTTACCACGTGTCCCTCCATTAGACAATGCGTACACCATACATTTGGTCTTGTCGACTGCATTGGTTGAATCTCTTTCAGCTTTTCTGTTAGGCTAGCTATCTGATGTTGTAACCCCAGTATGGAAGGGTCTTGTGGAGATGCTCCTCCTTTAAATTCTTGTGGGTATCTTTCCATGGCCTCTATCTTCATAGCTTGCTCCAATGCATCTTGTAACGTATCGATCTTCTGTTATGTTAGTGGGTTTCTTGTTAATGGAAGAAGGGCCTTGATGAACCAATCTCTCTGATCGTTCGGGTCGATTGGATAACTCAGTTTTCCAATCGCATCCTTGAATCTCCTCATTAGATCCCATGCAGTTTCCCCCTCTCGTTGCTTTATCTCCCACATCTCTGACAAACCCTGCTGATCTATTTGGGATAATTTGAATTCCTTAACGAAATCTCTCTTTACATCGTCTATTGTTGGAATCTGATGAGCTTCAGACCACTTGATGAACTAGCGTAGAGCTCTCTCACTGAGAGTAGTTTGAAATTCAATCAAATTACCTACCTTTGGCGTCTGTCGAGCCCTCCATATGGCCTCGCAGAGGTACCAATGTTGTTCCACATCATCATTACCCCTCCCAGAGAACTCTAGGTATTGGGTGAATGATCCCGCCATGATTTCTTGTGTGGGTAGTACTAGAATAAAACCTCTGGCTCCCAGCTGTGAAATGCTATTACTAGCACTACTCCTAGTGTGTATTACTGCTGTAGACTGAACACTATTCAATTTACTCAATTCTCGTAACTTAACAAAAATTTCACCTAGTGGCTGATAGATTACCAGGGGAAGGTCGGGACTAGAGCTACTTGAAATTTGGGGAATAGAGTTACCTTGGGTTATGGGTGTCGGCCCCTCTCGGAATAGCTTCTCCATCGAAACATGCAACTCCACATCGGACATCTCCTCGAGGTGCACGCAATCTCCGTCGTACTTCTTTCCCTTCTCTATTTGGGTTGGGCTCCTATACACCTATCACACTTCCTTGATGGTCCCTCCTATATCTTGGGAACCCATCTAACCTTCCATCTCCTTGGTCATCCGAGGTGCCTCCTCCTTGTCCTTTCTATTACTTTCCTATTTCTCCAACTCCTTCATCACCCTTTCTCACCACCTCTCAGCGATTTGCACCCTATGATGTGCTCGTCATTCCCTCAACCTACTAGAGGTCTCGGCATACATATCCCTATTCCCCTTTCCAATGTACTCGTAGCATCTCTCCCTCAGATCCTTCCCCCAGTACTGGAGGTTTAAGTCTCCATCTCAGATTTTTGGAACTCCATCAATCCTTCGTCTACCATCAAGGCTTTAATCCATAGAGGGATATCCTTCAACATCTCTTCGTGTAATACTACTGAATATGTCCTTTGCTTTTGATAAATACTGGTAACACTCAACTAAGAACTCCACTATGTATCCTTCCAAGGTAGATTGAACCTAGAAATCTACAACTTGGGTCAAATCGATGTCTAACCGATGGAGTGCTACCAGATCTATGTGCAACCAATTGCGATAGACCTTCCACAAGCTTCTTTGGACTGTCTTGGCCTGTAGTCTCTGCAACCAATTATAGAGCTCCTCTAGAAACTTCCCCCAGAAGATCTCATAGATATCACTGGCGGATTCAGAAAATAAAACCCGATTTTTAACAGATTTCTCCCTTTGCTATCTCAACTCCGCTTGCTGTGCTATGAACTGATCTAGGTGATTATCCCACCAGCTTCGTATTTCTCTCTCGAAGATCTGCGATACCATGATCTAGTTCCAAAATGGAATTTCAGGTCCTGGCAACAGAACCATTTGTTGGCGAGGAAGAAGGTCTCTTGGGCAAGACCCAGGTTTAGGATGGAAGCCAACAAGGTTTTCCGCAGTAGTGTAGCACAACACCGACATTTTCATTCTACTTTGAAGAGCAGAGAGTCTCTCCCGAGGCATGTCATGACCTTACTAAAATCAGGATCAGATCAAGTATCGATCAAGCATGACATATAGAATAAAACATACAGAACTGAGTGCTCTGAATAAGTGTACATACTCTGCAAATGATAATACTCATGAACATATTCAGGATGAAAAAACAAAATTTAAAGTAACCCACACATTCAACTAAACCAGAAACACATTACAAAATTCAGGACAATAACCCAGATCATAATATATTTCATTAACAACAAGGGACAGTTACATTGCTCCTTGGAGTGATCCTGGCAGAACTAATTACACTATTATCACATATGATAGAACAGAATGAACAAAGAGAACAGAACGGACAGAGAGAACAGAGCTCTCCTACAGCTCCCTTCCTCTGATCCTTACTGTGCCAACCTTCTGTCTACACTATTCGACTGCCTATTTGTTCCTTTGCCAATGCAACTGTCAGTTCTCCCTTCCTTTCCACTCTACTATTTGCTGCATCTCCCTGATCACTGGGAGTTCCACTGCTTGTTCTTTGTCGCTTCCTTCTTCCATCCGTGCCTGTTTCCGCAACAGCCGCACCACCTACTCTTTAGCTCTTTGCAACCGTGACAACTCTTTGTCTACCATGGTTGTGCTCTGCCACCTGTTATCCGCAACTCAAAAAATGTTTTATTTCAAAACAAGGGCCCCCAACGGATTGATTTTAAAATAAAGATTCTTTGGAACTTCACCCTTCCTAAATTTCTTTGCAAACTACAACAATGTGATGAAGCTTCACCAAGAAGAATAAGCAAATGCAATGTAAGCATAATCTAAGCAATCATAATTTTCGAACACTCTTTGTTAGAGAATGAAGCAAATGCAAAGAAGTATCATAGGCTCATTATATTTATTAAAATTCCACCATAATGAAATAAATAAAAACAAGAAAGGAATCTAAATCTAAATTAATCTATCCCTAATCCTACATGAATGAAAAGGAAACATGACTAAGTATAGTCATACTTCCAATGTAACCATTCTCTCATTTTAACTCTTGCATGTTTGTACAAGTCAAAAATTAGTTACACAAATATAATTAAAATTAACCCAACATAAATAAATATGAATGTAGAATGTACATTTATTGCTAACATATTTACATAAAGAAATTTATTTACAATTACCTTCTCATAAAAAAATTCCTCCAACCAATTATCTATGGGATCATAAAAATAAGGATGAATATTTATTGGGGAGAGGAAGAATCCGAACGGGAGAGAGGTCAAACAACCATTAGTGTTATGTACATAAGAAAAGTAATTAGCAATATTCTGTGAAGATGAAGCTTCCAAACAACTTTAAAATGGATCAATGAAGTGTGGATGGAGGCTTAATATGTCTATCAAAAGATATTCAAATGGGTTAGAACATTGGTCATATTGGATGAATTAATTCCCAAGTGTTTGTTTCATATTGAGAGTGCACACTAGAAAGAAAAAGTAAGTTGATGTAACTTAACCATCAAACAAAATTTGACGGAGTTAACAAATCTTGATGGTCATAATATGAAATTTGAATTCTTCTCCACATTCTAGCAATGCATATTGGGAATTTTCAACACTTAATTGCTCTAAAAATTGAAAAATGACTTATAAAATACATCTGAAATCAAACATAATAGATGAAGGAAGACAATGAAATGAACTCATAATCTACATTATTGTTACAATTGTTGTTATGGCATAATTGGGACTGAGTTGAAGTAACTTCCTTTTCACAAGAATTGATTAGAATAATGCAATTAGAATTTTCATCTTGTGAAAGAGAGAAAGATTCATGACTATGAATAGGAGTGACAATTTGATCATCATAGGAATCATAAATTGGGATGGATTCTTGAACGTTGAAATCAGGAAGATGATTATTTATTTGAGAATGATAATTAATTGGAACAATTTCTGAATTGGAGTTTTCTTCATTTTAAAATATGATTTGAATTTAATAATGAGGATTTAATGAAGAGTAAGATAAGTACACACCCTCAATTTCAAAGTAATCATCATAAATGGCTTCATGACATTCACTATAATTCTCTTCATTTCCATATGATATATAGGAATGAAGAAGTCTTGCTTTTCTCAACAATGTTGGAAGAATGATCAATCGATGATTCTCTATCCCCTTAAAAAATAATTGGAAATTCATTTAACTCACCCTCTCTACTTTACGGGAAAAATATCAATGTGAAGAGGAGATAAATCACTATCAACAAAAATATTAGGATAAAGAGAGAAATATGAATTTGAAGAAATGAATATGAAACTATCTTTGTTTGTAGATTCTTGTGTGATTTATTCATTACAAATTTCATATTCCGAGATCATTCATTTGACTAATTGTATTTTCTTGAAGAATTTTGTTTGGATGCCTTGAATTAGTATTTGATCACCATGAAAGAATTAAGAAATTTATGTAGCATATTACATATTATAATTTTGATTTCTACTTGTTCTTGCTAATTTATTAACTAATTTTATGAATTAATTTCAGGTTCATTTTTTGATTTCAAGGTCGCTATTTATTCAAGATTGTTGCTGGTATCTTCTTGTGGTTGATTAGCAAAATTTTCCAAGCTTCGTGATTTTGTTTCATTAACAGGAGAGAGAACATCATGATCATTATTAATTCTATAAGAGGTGTGAACTAAATGAAGGAATTGATCATACATTGTAGAGGAACCTTCATCATGATTGGTATGCACCTCCATATTGGAATTCTCAATAATGTTAATAAAGGTTGAAGAAGATTGATTAAATCTTGTACTTGTTTCATAAGGATTAGGAATGTAAGGAGGACAACAAACATATTCAAACCAATCCAACAATTCATTCTCCAAGGTTTATCTTCCACTTTGAATCTTAAAAAATTTAATCTAAATCTAATCGTAAAATCTATGAAATATTCATTTTCAAACCTTTGTAAATCTTCAAATTCATCACATCCCTGTTCATGATCATAAGCGTCGAATTCATAAAGTAAATTTGTGATAAAGTGATCCCAACTGGGAATAGAGGCAACTGGAAGAGATTGATACCATCTCGTGGATTTTCTCGAGAATGTAAGAGTGCACATCTTGCATAAAATTCCTTCATCAATATCATGAAAATAAGAATTTTCAAAATGTTGAATCAATTGTAAAGCATAATCAAATGCGAAACATTGTCTTTGTAATGTTCCAAATTTTTCTTCAATAAATTGGAACATCAATTTTTGTCTAAATTAATTTAGGAGATGAATAATTGGGTAAGGAGGCCCAATGACAATAAAAACATAAATAAAATCCCTCTAGTGGGAAAAGGGATCAGCCATGGAACTAGATTTCACACCCTCATGTGTGAAAGGAGACATTTGAAAAGAGGTTTGACCAAGTCAACCAGCGCAGGGTATGAGGTGGAAAGCACTACATGGGACAACACAGAGATAGAGGAGGGAATATTCCTTTATGGAGGAAACCCTAATTGATGGGGCCCATGGAGAGAGAGCCTTCACTTGCTATATATGGAGAGAAGGAGAGCCATTGTTATTCACACATATTTTTATGATTTCATGTCTATTCAGACATTGTGCATTCTTGTTTTTTAGTAAGAATTGCTGGGAAAATCCTGTTTAGGATTTCCTCACCTTCTTGAGAGGCCTCTTGAAGGTTGGCTCTTCATTTTCCACATATCTTGGCTGAAGGCCAAAGCATCCTCCTCCAGGATAGCGTTATTGCTGCAACAACATAACTCTGTGTTGTAGGGTGTTGCAGTGGAGGAGCACAACACCACTTCCGGAGCTGATTTTCAGAGGAGGGAGCCTCCATTCCTTTGGGAAGCTAGTGAGGAAGGTTTCAACACTCATTTCAGATATTGGCATCAGGCCAAATCATATTCTTGCCCCTACTGTATAGTTTTCTCTAGTAACTGCGTTATTTTCATAGTGAATTTGCTGCGAGGTTTTGCAGAGTTGATTGGAGGGTGAGATCTCAAGTGTAAGGATCAACCTTCCACTTTGGAGATCCATTGGAGAGGGTTTAATTCATATATTTCATCTTATTCAGTCTTCTCTATTGAGTTCCAGATTTGAGTTACAGCAGCTGCCCAACAACTCTGGCATTTTTTCCATTTTGTATATTTCAGCCAATCCCTTGGAGGATTGATGTATTATTGTTTCTAAGGGTTAGAGATTTTCTCCCCTATTTTATTTGAGCCATATATTGTCATATTCATGTATTGAAATCATTTTGTAGTAGTATTCTATCATAAACTGCGTCCTCATAGCCTGGGTTTATGCAAAAATAACAGTGTTTTTTTATATTCATGTACATGTATTGTTGAGGCTTGCATTGCCTTTTTTGAGAGGTTGTTTCCTCAAGACATTGTACTCTTTCTACTGCTATAACATTATTCATTGGCTATCTACATCTTCTTGTCTTACAGATCATAAAATAATGCTGCCTCTTCATGTATATGTTTGCATATTGTTGTAGCTCACTTTTGAGTGGGATTCTTCAAGAAGCTCTATTGACAGAGTCTGAAAAGGGCCAGATAGCCTCCGGATCTCACACTTCCTTGAGAAGGTGACACATCCGGTAAATTCCCCTTCAGTAAATCTCTGGAATAGATTGCTGATTGCTAACATCACTGAAAAAGGAACATTACAGTGGTATCAGAGCAACTTTCTTGGCTCAACCTGTGAGTCTAAGCCCAAGAAGATCAGAATGTTGAGAAAGATGAGTTTATTCTCATCTATGTTCAGATCCAGAGGGGAACTCTCCAAGGAGGTCAAGAAGATTGAAGAAGAAAAAGAGGAAGTACCATGTACTTCCTATTCTCATCAAGAAGAAGACATTGAGCATGGAAGACACTTGGATTATCAGATTCTGAGTGATTACCTTGTTGAGTATAGATCTCAACCTAGAGCCTTCAAGTAGAGTCTATATTTTCCTCATTTCATCTAGCTGAAGGAAGAGAAGAGACCATGTGGTAGAAAAGAAATCAAAGGCAATAGGTTTCTGTTGTCTACATTTGATGGGTCATCTAATGCAAAAACTTGGGTGAAAGAGTTGGTAGCATTTTTCTTTCTACATTCTGTAGTAGAGAAAGAAGCTGTTGAAATCTAAGTGCTGCACTTGGAGGGTGAAGCCTATGTTTGGTGGAGCAGCCACTTGAGCCATGAAGGGGTGAAAATTTTTGCAAAGTTCATCCAAGGGTTGATCAAAACCTTTGATGATGAAGGGGCAAAGAAAGAAAAGATCACATCACCACTTGAGGAGCCTTGTGATAACGTTGTCACACTCATGGAGGAGTAGCCACATGCATCAACAGTTGGGGCAGCCAACACTTTTGAGGAAGGAACTCTTGCAGCCCTACAAGAAGTTCCAAATGCACATCAAGGTATGAAAATATCTCCACATTCTATTATTGCAGAAAATTCTTTTGATCAATGTGGAGATTTACTTTTGCATGACCAAGGGTGAAATCCCATTGCTACTGTAGAGAAGCTTGGTTGCACTGCGCTGTGCAACATGGAAACACTCAAGAAGGAATCAAACCATCATTCTCATGAGCCATTGTTGGATTGTACATCACATTGGAGGTTGGGGTTTGAAGCCTTGAATATTGATGGTAGACATCTTGGAGTAAGAAACCCTTTCTCCGTTCAAGGTGACACTTTCTCAATGAGCTCCTCTTAGCTCAAAGAGGAACTTCTACTTTCAAATCCAAGACCTCATTGGTTTTGGAAGACTATTGATAAAAGGGAGGTCTCAAGGAGAGATCTCATCAGAGGTGCACTTCAACACACCATGGAGTGCAAATATTTTCTTCCTTTCTCACAAGAGCAGATAGAAGATGGAGGACATCTTAAGATGGATAACATCTCTCATGCTTGTGTTGGACATTCCTTGAGCCATACACATCATGATGGGAGGTTTTTTCCTACCACCTATTTGGGTCTTGATAGGGTCTCATTGATCCTTGAGAAGATTGCATTTCAAAATCCCATGAAGTGCAAAGACAGGAATTTGATTTGGGAGGATGATAGCCCTCATGGGAGGAGTACCAAGATGAGGAGAAGAAGGAGGCATCCACAAGTGATTGAGTGGATTTGGTTGATGAGAAAGGAGCTAGGAGGCTACTTGCAGATCTATGATACTGGGCAACATGAGGCTTGGTTGCGCTGGTTACTCTTGAAAGAGTTTGGCCATCACTTGGCAAACACTCTTCCTAAGAGTAAGAGGATGGATACTTACATCATTGAGCAGCATAGAGTATGGATGCATGGTGTTGATATGATACTCATATCATTCATCATGTCTTCATCACATGATCAGTATGATGGAGGTATGGGGAGGCAGCAAAATATCTTGTTGCTTTGCTTGTTTCTGGGAGAGCAAGAGCAGATTTGCTCTCACACTTTGCATGATGTTGCAGGAAGAGGAGATGGCATTATCTCTTTGGTCTTTGATGATTTGGGAGCTCTTCCATCTTGGGGAGTATTCCATATTTGTTGCAGCATTATTAGAGGAATCTTTGACAAGGAGCATGTCAAAGAACAGAGCTTTGTATTGACAGGAGCTTATTTGCATGAGCTCACAACGCTGTCACTTTGGAGCAAAGACTTATGGATGAAATGTGCCCAGCGGAAGTACGGAGGATCCATAAACCACAGGTTCCAGGATCATTTCATATTTATTGCACTTGATGATAAAAGAGGAGGTAATGATGATAGAGACATCTATCACTATGGCATATTCTTCTTGACTTGGGTTTCCAAGCATGAGGAGGATTATCTTCTTGCAGCACATGGTTCATTCTTATTCATAGCATGCCAAAACACCATGGAAGACTCATGTATGGACCCATGTACCATCTTACTTCCAGCATATGGTGAGAAGTTTGTATATACATTCATTGATTTGCACACTCTTACCATTCTTATGCAGTGCATTGCTTCACAAGAGGGCAAGCTTGTCACATTGCTCCATGAGTTGTATTGGGCCAATCTACATGATGGAGGCAGCCATCTCTTTTGTGGCCTTGGGAAAATGTTTTATCATCACATGTATGTTCAGTTGTTGCACTATAATATGTATCATATGAAGACATGCATGATTAACCATGTAGAAAGAAACATTTTTTCTTGTATTTTCCTCAAGTAGCAGCTTGTAAAACTGCGCTTTACTTGTTTGGGAAGCTGTTGGTACCTTCTTGCAACAAATGAAACATTCATAATTATCTTCATTCTATTGCTGATCATGACTTCATTTTCTGATATAGATCAGCTTTGTATGAGAAGCATGATTATGAGAGAGGCACATGAGTTGGATGTGTCTTTGAGTGGGAAAGATTCTCACAATTTCTGCACCACATGTTCTAATGGGAGCATGGGAGGAGATATGGCCACCACAGCCACATGTTTTTTCTCTTTTGAGGTGGGCCATGAGATTGGTATTCATCCATTGTACAGCCATGGGCAAGTACTTGATCATGTATTGTTGTTACATTCATCCATTTGTTGAGATTGCAACAAGATGATGAGCTTAGTGAAAAGAGTCGCCTTCACTAAGTGGGCTTGCAAGCTATTTTTGGCGCAAGTCTATTTTTAGACATGTCGATCATATTATATGAGTTGCAGGATGCTATTTGTGGATGGTTGGTCAAGTTGGAAAAATATATGGACTTCTATTTTTAGACATACTGGGTGGAATCTATTTTTAGATTTCCAGTCTAAAAATAGATATGTCAAATATTATTAGCTCTTAATAATATTTGGACTATAAACATTATCTTATTCTCTTGGAGCACTTCAATTAAGTGGAAAGATGTGGCACAGGAGCTGACAGAAGGAATTACGCTATTCCTAGGGGTTAAGTGGAGCTATTGCATGGATACTTCAGTTAGAACTCATGTGACAGAGTTTGGTGGAGTTGTAGAAGTAGTTGGTGGAGTTGTGTTCATTTTAACTGAGTTAAACATAGTTGAGCTAGTTGTATCTAGTCTAACCGATTGATACACTAGTGAGAGTGGTGTGAATTAATTATTAATTAATTCACTAATTATTAACTCATTAATAAACTAAAGAATACATCAATTAACTACAGTGCATGGACGAGTTTCGGTGGAGACTAGTGAAGAGGTAGGTGAAAGAGCCGGTGTGACTATCGGTTGTGACTATAGTGTTGCATGATTTGCAACAAACGGTGGTTGGAGATGACAATGAGGATTGCATGAGCAAGGCTAGACCAATTCGAGTTCATTCAGAGCCATTCTTCAGTAGTGATTGCGTAGTAGAGGTAGGCTAGCAGGTGGCAGAGATTGGAGCATGAGATTTGCTAGATCGGACCTGATTAGTGTGTAGCAATTGGAGATTGTACTGAGATCTTATGAGGAGCTTTGTATAATGAATGTTACATGATCTCTATGACATATAATATACAGATAGTTGGGGGTTTTCATCTTTAAGCTTTCCCATAAAATACTGATTTCATATGTGTGAATGTTTATGGTTTTAATGTGCGCATGCGATTGTTTTTATTTCCGCAATTAATGATCAATAGTAGAAGAGATTATGTATTGTGCATGAAGTCAAATAGTGTGTGATCAAGAGAATCTTGGATGTATAAAGCATTAGTTATATAATTTCTACATGGTATCAAAGCGATATTGATCATTGGAGCAATTGCAAATCATTGAAGCAGTTGAGATTTGTGCTGGTGGAATTCGAATTTGCAGTAGTGTTTTCTTGGTGTCGAAGTTGAGATGTCTTTCAATGGATTGTGATTGGAGTATGCCCTTGAGGGCAACTCGAATTATATTGCATGGAAGGATAGGATGGAGGTGGTGTTGGAGGATAATGGGTTGAAGGAGTTCATAGATGCAGAAATTCCAAAACCTGCTTCTAGCGATGCGCATGACGCATGGCAAAGAAGACGTGAGAAGTGTCGAAGGATTGTTGGAAGGTGTGAAGGATCACATAGTGTCCAGCCTTCATGGTAAAGCTTCTCCATTCTTGATGTGGAAAGCTTTGACAGATTTATTCCAAAGCAAGAGCGACCAGAGGAAGTTGGCACTCAAGGATAAACTCAGGAACATAAAAATGGAGAAAGGCGACAGTATACCCAAGTATCTCACAAAATTTTTCTAGTGCAGGAATGAGCTGGGAAGTGTGGAGGTTACTGTAGATGAAGAGGACTTGGTGAGCTTGGCTCTCCTTGGGCTTCCGAAGAGTTGGCATTCCTATCAGGACTCTGTCAATGGTTGGGAGAAATTTCCAGGATGGGAGCGACTTTGGTCGGATCTTATGCAAGAGGAGATAAGTCAAAGTACCAGGGATGGATCTTCATCGAAGAATGCAGATGAAGAAAATTACGCTTTGGCTGCCAAAGCAAGGAAGGGGAAGAGTAAGAAGAATGCTTCTCAATCTGGTGCGAAAGGCAAGAAGCAGGACATGTCCAAGGTGAAATGCTTTCACTGTCACCAACACAGACATTATACCACTAATTGTCCACAAAAGAAGAAAAATAAGCAGGTTGTTGGATCTGCAGCTGGAGAGGCCTTAGCCTCGCAGTTTGAGTTGGATTTTTCACTGATCGCATGCTTGGTCTCAAGTATGATGGGTTCAGTGTAGTTTCTTGACAGTGGTGCATCTTTTCACATGACCGGAGACAAATATTTGTTAATTGATCTGGATGAGAAAGATCTTGGAGTGCACATCGAGATGGGCGATGATGGTAGATATAGTGCGACCGGTATCGGTACCATTTCCTTTGAGAGTGAGTCTGGTAAACCCTTCATATTGAAGGAAGTGATGCATGTTCCAGGATTGAAGAATAATCTGATCTCGATGGCCATGTTAGAAGACAAGGGATATGATGTTGTCTTTAGCGAGGGAAAGGCTTTCCTGCGCAGTAAGGAAACTGGTGAAACATGGAGGATAGGGGTTCAAGTTAAGAAACTTTATTAGTTGCAAGTAGATGGCTGCGCAGCAATGGCAAACAAGGCAAAAGGAGTGGTGAGCCGGGATGAGGGTGAGCTATGGCATAGGAGATTGGGCCATCTTCACCATGGTGCTTTGAGAATTTTGCAACAGATTTCTATTGGGCTTCCCAAAGGTACACTTGCGCAGTCAAATCAGTGCAAGGGATGTACTTTGGGAAAATTTGTGAAAGCCACCTTTCACGAGAAGGATAGTCACACCACGACGATCCTTGAGAGAATTCACACAGATGTGTGTGGACCTTTCTCAGTAGCTTCGACAACAAAGCACAGGTACTATTTGATATTTGTTGAATATTTTTCTCGGAAGTGCTGGATCTTCTTCATGTAGAAGAAGAGCGAGACATACTCAAAGTTCTGTGAGTTCAAGGCACTGGTTGAGAAATAATCGGGGAAGCAGGTGAAGGCTCTTAGGAGCGAAAATGGTGGTGAATTCATCTCTGGCGAATTCAAGGAATTTTGCAGCGTAGAAGGAATTCGAAGAGAGCTCATAGCGCCTCATAATGCACAACAGAATGGGGTTGCTGAGTGAAAGAACAGAACGATCGTGGGTGCTGCACGGGCGATGTTGCATGATCAGGGCCTTCCCATACACTTGTGGGCTGAGGCATGCAATACTACGGTTTATGTGCAAAACTGTTGTCCTCACAGGATACTTGGCATGAGTACACCCGAGGAGGCGTTTTATGGTAAGAGGCCTGATATTTCTCATTTGAGGATTTTTGGTTCACCTGTTTACATTCATGTGACGAAGGATGCCAAGAAGAAGCTGGGGCTAATTGCAGAGGTTGGGATATTTTTGGGGTACACTGATACACCCCACAACTATCGTGTGTATTTTCCAGACAGTCGCAAGACTGTTGTGCGACGGGATATCAAATTTCATGAGGAGAAAGCCATGAAATGTTCACTTGAGAGGGAGCCACACTTGCATGCAGATGAGGAGCTATTAGTTCCTAAGAATGAGCCTCAAGGTGTGGATCAGCCACAAGAGGAGGTTCATGGAGTGGAAGAGACCACTCATGCAACACCAACCATCAGAGGGTGGAAGCGCACTACAGAAGCTGAACGACTGATTCAGGATGTAGAGAAGATTGTAGGAGCACCTACATCACAGCATAGACAGAGACAATCACCTTACCAGTATACTGGATACATGGCTCTTATGAGCAAGTGTATCGTGACAGAGCCATCCTCTTTCGAGGAAGCTGTGGAGGACCTCGCATGGGTAGATTCCATGGTGGAAGAGTATGATTCGATTGTCAGAAACAGTGCATGGGAGATTGTCCCAAGGCTGGAAGGGAAATCAGTGGTAGGTTCGAGATGGATCTACAAAGTGAAGCAAGCATCTAACGAGAGTGTGGAGAAGTACAAGGCAAGATTTGTTACCCGAGGCTTCTCACAGATTGAGGGGATCGATTATGAGGAAACCTTTGCACCTGTCACAAGGTATTCTTCCATACGGACAATTATTTCTCTCTCAGCGCAGATGGGGTGGCACATTCATCAGATGGATGTGAAGATTGCGTTCCTCAACGAAGTGATTGAGGAGGAGGTGTACATAGAGAATCCCGAAGGTTTCGAGATCTTCAGCAGTGAGTCGCATGTGTTAAGGCTCAAAAGAGCGTTGTATGGGTTGAAACAAGCACCTCATGCTTGGTACACATGGATAGACAGTTATTTCACTGGAATTGGATTCTCCAAGAGTGAGGCGGATCCGAACCTATACCAGATTGTGGTGGAGGGTAAGTTGTTGATCATTGTACTTTATGTAGATGATTTGATTCTGACAGGTGATGAACTGTTGATACACTCATGCAAGGCTGATCTTGAAAAGGAGTTTGAGATGAAGGACTTGGGCCTCCTTCATTATTTCCTGGGATTGGAAATTTGGTAGCGCAGTGATGGATTGTTTGTGTCTCAAGGCAAGTATCGAAACTCCTCTTCCTGCTGGATGGAGGAAAGAGGATGCTAGATTGGCAAAGGTAGTGGATGCCACTGTTTACTGACAGTTGGTGGGGTCGCTTATGTATCTAGTCAATACACGACCTGACATATGCTACGCTGTTAACCAGATTTCACAAGCTATGTTTAAGCCTACCAAGCTCTTTTGGAAGGTAGGCAAGCATGTATTAAGATATGTTAGAGGCACATCGGGATAAGGATTATGGTACAGACAGTCGGATGAGGTGAAGCTATGTGGCTTCACGGATGTAGATTGGGCAGGGAGCCCAACGGACAGAAAGAGCACATCTGGAGGGATTTTCGGTATTGGGTCAACAACAGTTTCTTGGTACAGCAGGAAGCAGAGATTCATGGCACTTAGTTTAGTAGAGGCCGAGTATATGGCAGCGAGTTTGGCTGCATGCGAGGCTATATGGATGAGGAAGATCCTAGTCGGGTTGTTCGGTTCACACTTAGATCCTACTGTGATATATTGTGATAATCAGAGTTGCATCAAACTCTCGGTTAATCCAGTATTTCATGATAGATCTAAACACATTGACATCCGGTATCATCATATCAAAGATTGTGTGCAGTAGAAGATCATGTTACTTTCTTACATTCGTACGGAGGATCAGGATGCTGATATCTTGACGAAGGCGCTCACCAGGAGCAAATTCGAATACCACAGGGGCAGGATCGGGGTGGCAGATAATCTCTATCTTGTTGAGAGGGAGTGTTGAGATTGAAACAAGATGATGAGCTTAGTGAAAAGAGTCGCCTTCACTACGTGGGGCCGCAGGCTATTTTTGGTGCAAGTCTATTTTTAGACTATGTCTATTTTTAGACATGTTGATCATATTCTATGAGTTGCAGGATGCTATTTGTGGATGGTTGGTCAAGTTGGAAAAATATATGGACTTATATTTTTAGACATATTAGGCGGAATCTATTTTTATATTGCCAGTCTAAAAATAGATATGTCGAATATTATTAGCTCTTAATAATATTTGGACTATAAACATTATCTTATTCTCTTGGAGCACTTCAGTTAAGTGCACAGATGTGGCATAGGAGCTGATAGATGGAATTATGCTATTCCTGAGGGTTAAGTGGAGCTATTTCATGGAGACTTCAGTTAGAACTCATGTGTTAGAGTTTGGTGGACTTATTGAGGTAGTTGGTGGAGTTGTGTTCAGTTTAATTGAGTTAAACATAGTTGAGCTAGTTGTATCTAGTCTAACTGATTGATACACTGGTGAGAGTGGTGTGACTTAATTATTAATTAATTCACTAATTATTAACTCATTAATCAACTAAAGAATACATCAGTTAACTATAGTGCATGGACAGTTTTAGTGGAGACCAGTGAAGAGGTAGGTGAAAGAGAAGTGTGACTATAGTGTTGCATTCTTTGCAACACAGTGGTTGGAGATGCAAATGAGGATTGTGTGAGCAAGGCTGGACCAATTCGAGTTCATTCAGAGCCATTCTTCAGCAGTGATTGCACAGTAGAGGCAGGCTAGTAGGTGGCAGAGATTGGAGCATGAGATTTTCTAGATCGGATCGGACCTGATTAGTGTGTAACAATTGGAGATTGTACTGAGAGCTTGTGAGGAGCTTTGTATGATGATTGTTACATGATCTCTATTACATATAATATACATATAGTTGGGGGTTTTCAGCTTTAAGCTTTCCCATAAAATACTATGTTCATATGTGTGAATGTTTATGGTTTTAATGTGTGCATGCAATTGATTTTATTTCCACAATTAATGATCAATGGTAGAAGATATTCTGTATTGTGCATGAAGTCAAATAGTGTGTGATCAGGAGAATCTTGGATGTATAACATATCACTTATATAATTTGTACACCATTTACTATCTTTTAGTAGATGTGATGAACATTGTACATTGCTTGCCATGTAATTTTTTGAAGTTGCAGTGGGTGAAACTGCGTTGTGTCCTCTTGAGATGTTGTTTGCACTTTGTAGCATCATGTAAAGCCTACAAAAAACTTCTCATTTGGATATTTTATGATGACCATGTCCTATTCATTATGGATAATATGTTTTTGGCCAGCTTGTTCTTCATTGTTGGAGGAGAACTCTTTGGAGGATTTTTCCTCATTTTGCCATTTGAGGGCAATACTTTTGCAGCCCAGGATCAGCATACACTCTACACTTGTCATGAGTGGAGAGAAGGAAAACATGGGGTGAGCTATGATGCTTGCCAAGTTCAAATTTTCAGCCCACCTTCATTTCCAAAGCTTGAGGTGGAAGAAGATTTTCAGGAGTTGCCTTGTTGGGAGGTGGCTCACTTTGTTTGGATGATTGATTGGGGATGGAGGATCCACATGAAGAAGATGTTTCTCATCACATTTCAAACTCCATGCCTTGAGTGGAGACTTTCCAGCTCTATCCTTTTATTTTCTTGAGGACAAGCAACATTTGGGAGGGGAGGACTGTAATGTTCCTAATTTTTCTTCAATAAATTGGAACATTAATTTTTGTCTAAATTCATTTAGGAGACGAATAATTGGGTAAGGAGGCCCAATTACAATAAAAACATAAATAAAATCCCTCTAGTATGAAAATGGATCAGCCATGGAACTAGATTTCACACCCCCATGTGTGAAACGAGACATTTGTAGAGAGGTTTGACCAAGTCAACCAACACAGGGTATGAGGTGGAAAGCACTACATGGGACAACACAGAGATAGAGGAGGGAATATTCCTTTATGGAGGAAACCATAATGGATGGGGCCCATGGAGAGAGAGCCTTCACTTGCTATATATGGAGAGGAGGAGATCCATTGTTATTCATGCATATGTTTATGATTTCATGTCTATTTAGACATTGTGCATTCTTTGTTGGTTAGCAAGAATTGCTGGGAAACTCCTGTTTAGGATTTCCTCACCTTCTTGAGAGGCCTCTTGAAGGTTGGTTCTTCATTATCCACATCTCTTGGCTGAATTCCAAAGAATCCTCCTCCAGGACAGTGTTATTGCTGCAGCAGCATAACTCTCTGCTGTAGGGTGTTGCAGTGGAGGACCACAACACCACTTTCAGAGCTGATTTTCAGAGGAGAGGGTATCCATTCCTTTGGGAAGCTATTGAGGGAGGTTTCAGCACTTATTTCAGATCTTGGCATCAGGCCAACTCATATCCTTGTCCCTACAACGTAGTTTGCTCCAGTAATTGCGTTATTTTCATAGTGCATTTGCTGCGGGGTTTTGCAGATTGATTGGAGGGTGAGATATCAAATGTAAGGATCAGCATTCCACTTAGGAGATCCATTGGAGAGGGTTTAATTCATATATTTCATCTTATTCAGCCTTCTCTATGTATTTCTAGTTTCTGAGTTGCAGCTGCTGCCCAGCAACTTCGACATTTTTTCCAATTTGTATATTCCAGCCAATCCCTTGGAGGATTGATGTATTATTGTTTCTAAGGGTTAGAGCTTCGCTCCCCTATTTTATTTGAGCCATATATTGTCATATTCATGTATTGACATCATTTTTCAGCAACATTCTATCATAGACTGCGTCCTCATAGCCTGGGTTTATGCAGAAATAACAATGTTCTTTCATTTCCATGTACATGTATTGTTGAGGCTTGCATTGCCTTTGTTGAGAGGTTGTTTCCTCAAGAAATTGTATTATCTTTGATGCTATACATTATTCATTGGCTATACATATCTTCTTGTCTTACAGCTCATAAAATAACGTTGTTGATCTATTGTATGTTCATACCTTGTTGCGGCCCCTTTCTTTGGGCAATTCCTGTTGGAGGAATATTATAAGAAGCTCTATAGACATAGTCTGAAAAAGGCTACATAGCCTCCGGATCTCACACTTCCTTGATAAGGTGACACATCCGGTAAATTCCCCTTCAGTCAAAATCTGGAATAGATTGCTGATTGTGATATTTTAGAAAGAGGAACATTACATTGTCTTACTATTTTTGGTGGAGTATTGGCTGGTGCGCGTCCAAAGATGCAACTCCAAATTGGAAGTCTGAGAGGAGCCATTGTGATATAAAAACTCCAAAAGGCAACGGGTAATCAAGCCCTCCTTTTAGTGCAAAAATCTTGATGGTCTAAAATGACCATGTCAACATTATAAGAGAGACCGCCCATACGAGAACTTAAAGAAGTTCTTTTTCTGTTTGAAATGGTGGTTCCAAAAAATTAAACTAGGTCCAGTTACCTTCTCTCTATCTTTGTTGGCTTAAAGTATGACTTTTACTTACCAACAAAGAAGATACATCAAATCAACCCTCTTGTTTAGCTTAGAAAATAAATTTATCCTTAAGTTGACCTAGGGCTCAGTCAAACCACAGTTAAGTTCTGCTTATGTATGAGGGGACTTCAAGAATGTAAAAACTAAATTAAATGCAAAATTAATCTAAAATGTAAGAAAAACTAATCCTATCTCGAATTGGGAAAATGATAACCCTCTCTCAATTCAAGAGTAGATGGAATACCTAAATAAGGGAAGATGATTATTTACAAGATTGAACCCATTGAATAATTTTCATCATTTAATTAATGAAAAATAAACCAAAACAAGAATGTAACTAAACAATAAATAGTTAATTCCCAACCTATTCCAATCTCAAATGAAATCATATTAATTTTAATTATATTCTTCTCCTTAGAGATAACTCCTGTGGAACTTCAATAGCATAAAACTAATGATAAGACAATAGTGCTCAATATCAAAAGTCATACATTATTAAGAACATAAAATTAAAACCAATGAAGGAAAATATGGCAATGGAAAATTAACTCACATTTGAGAAAGTAGTGCACATGGAATGAAAATTTATTAAATCATACCAGAATCTCATTACAAGTCTTTCAATCTTTTGAGCATCTTCAGTTCGTTAGAGAAATAACTAACAATAGTGCCAAAAAACTTCTCTTTTAGAACCATAAATTCTATTTCTCTCCACAATTCACCTCACAATACATTACAATAGTGAAAATGCACAGAAAGCATAAATCACAGAGTTTTCCCCTAACCTCAGATCTGAAGTTTTCTCTCCTCATCTATAGCTAAAAAACCCTTACAATAGTGCTTCAGGATTCCTTAGGTTCAGAGAAGAGGAACCCTTTTTTCATGCTTTATAAGCCATATTTATAATTACAAATGAAAACCCTAATGATAGAGCTATAGGAGAAAAAAAATTATCCAACAACTTTGATTGGCCAAAATTCGTTTTCCTCTCTTGTTAGAGAAATTCGATTGCTTCAAATATTCTCGTCCTCATCTCCTCAACTGTTCTTCTACCAAAAACCAATAAAAAATAAATTAAATTGCAAATAAAAAATAGAAATACCAAATATGAGAAAACCGTAACATCTCCAATCAAAATTTAATTAAATAATTAAATAAATAAAAATAAATTAGAGCTTACCGTGTAGAAATTATATAACTTATGTGCTATATATCCAAGATTCTCCTGATCACACACTATTTTAACTTCATGCACAATACAGAATCTATTCCACTATTGATCATCACACGCTGAAATTAAATCAATTGCAATGCACACATGAAACCATAAAAATTCACACACATTAACACAATTGTTTAACGGGAAAGCCTGAAGCTAAAAACCCCAACTATATGTATATAATATATGTCATAGAGATAATGTAACAATCCTCATACAAATCTGATCATATCAAGCTCTCAGTACAATACAATCGCTACACACTAATCAGGCCCGATCTTGCAAATCCATGCACCGATCTCTGCCACCTGCTAGCCTACCTCTACTGTGAAATATCTGTTGAAGAATGGCTCTGAATGAACTCGAATTCACCAAGCTTGCACTGGGAAATCCTCATTGGAATTTCCACTGAGTGTTGGATGCAATCAATGCATCACTATCATCACAACTGATAGTCACACTTGCTCTTTCACCTACCTCTCCACTGGTCTCCACTGAAACTGTCCATGCACTGTAGTTAACTGATGTATTCTTCAGTTGATTAATGAGTTATTATTTAGTGAATTAATTAAATAATTAATTCACACCACTCTCACTAGTGTATTAATCAGTTAGACTACATACAACTAGCTCAACTGAGTCTAACTGAGTTAAAATAAATACATCACCACCAAATACTTCTATAACTCCACCAAACTCTGTCACATGAGTTCTAACTGAAGTACTCATGCATTAGCTCCAGTAAACCCTCAGGAATAGCGTAATTCCTTCTGTCAGCTGTTGTGCCACATCTGTGCACTTAATTGAAGTGCTCCAAGAGAATAAGATAATGTTTAAATTCCAAATATTATTAAGAGCTAATAATATTCGACATATCTATTTTTAGACTGGCAATCTAAAAATAGATTCCGCCCAATATGTCTAAAAATAGAAGTCCATCTATTTTTTCCAACTTGACCAACCATCCACAAATAGCATCCTGCAACTCATAGAATATGATCGACATGTCTAAAAATATACATTGTCTAAAAATAGACTTTGCGCCAAAAATAGCCTGCGGGCCCACTTAGTGAAGGTGACTATTTTCACTAAGATCATCATCTTGTTGAATCTCAACACTCCCTCTCAACAACATAGGGATTATCTGCCACCCCGATCCTGTCTCTATGGTATTCAAATTTTCTCCTGGTGAGCGCCTTCGTCAGAATATCTGCATCCTGATCCTCCGTAGGAATGTAAGAAAGTAACATGATCTTCCGCTGCACACAATGTCTGATATGATGATACCGGATGTCAATATGTCTAGATCTATCATGAAATACTGGATTAACCAAGAGTTTAATGCAACTCTGATTATCAAAATATATCACAGTAGGATCTAAGTGTGAACCGAACAACCCGACCAGGATCTTCCTCATCCATATAGCCTCGCATGCAGCCAAACTTGCTGCCATGTACTCGGCCTCCGCTGAACTGAGTTACACGGATCTTTGTTTCCTATTGTAGCAAGAAATTGCTGTAGACCCGATACTGAATATCCCTCCAGATGTGCTCTTTCTTTCCGTTGGGCTCCCTGCCCAATCTGCATCCGCGAAGCCATGTAGCTTCAACTCATTTGACTGTTTGTACCATAATCCATATCCCGATGTGCCCCTGAGATAACTCAATACATGCTTGTCTGCCTTCCAAAAGAGCTTGGTAGGCTTAACCATAGCTTGTGAAAGCTGGTTAACAGCATAGCATATGTCTGGTCGTGTATTGACTACATACATGAGAGAACCAACCAACTGTCGATAAATAGTGGCATCCACTACCTCTGCCGATGTAGCATCCTTTTTCCTCCAACCACCAGGAAGAGGAGTGTCGATAGGCTTGCAGCCTTGCATGTGAAACTTCTCCAGTATCTCCCGGGCATACTTTCCTTGAGACACAAACAGTCCACTCTTCCACTGCCAAATTTCCAATCCTAGGAATAATGAAGGAGGCCCAAGTCCTTCATCTCAAACTCCTTTGCAAGATCTACCTTGCATGAGTGTATCAAAAGTTCATCACCCGTTAGTATTAAATCATCTACATAAAGTAAAATGATCAACAACTTACCCTCCACCACAATCTGGTATAGGTTCGAATCCACCTCACTCTTGGCAAAACTAAGTCCGGTGAAATAACTGTCTATCAGTGTGTACCAAGCACGAGGTGCTTGTTTCAACCCATACAATGCTCTTTTGAGCCTGCACAAATGCGACTCGCTGCTGAAGATTTCGAATCCTTCAGGCTGCTCTATGTACACCTCCTCCTCAATGACTCCGTTGAGGAACACAGTTTTCACATCCATCTGATGAATGTGCCAACCCATCTGCGCTGAGAGAGCAAGGATGGTCCGTATGGAAGAATACCTTGTGACAGGTGCAAAGGTTTCTTCATATTCAATCCCCTCGATCTGTGAGAAGCCCCGGGCAAAAAATCTTGCCTTGTACTTCTCGACGCTCCTGTCAGCAGCTTGCTTCACTTTGTATATCCATCTTGAACCTACCACTGGTTTCCCTTCCGGCCTTGGGACAATCTCCCATGCACTGTTTCTGACAATCGAATCATACTCTTCCACCATGGCATCTATCCATGCGGGATCCTCCACAACTTCCTCGAAAGAAGATGGTTCTGTCATGATACACTTGCTCATCAGAGCCATGTATCCAATAAATCGGTCAGGTGACTGTCTCTGTCTGCGATGTGATGTAGGTGCTCCTACATTCTGCGCTGCGTCAAGATTCAGTAGCTCAGCTTCTGTAGTGCGCTTCCACCCTCTGATGTTTGGCGTTGCATGAGTGTTTTCTTCCACTCCATGGACCTCCTCTTGTGATTGATCCACATCCTGAGGCTCATCTTTAGGAACAAGTAGCTCCTCATCTGCATGCAAGTGTAGCTCCCTCTCAAGCGACAACTTCATGGCTTTCTCCTCATGAAATTTGATATCCCGTCGCACGAGAGTCATCCGACTATCTGGGAAATACACACGATAATTGTAGGGTGTTTCTTTGTACCCCAAAAATATCCCAACCTCTGTGGTCGGCTCCAGATTCTTCCTGGCATCCTTCGTCACATGAATATAAACAGGTGAGCCAAAAATATTCAAATGAGAAATATCAGGCTTCTTACTAGAAAATGCCTCTTCGGGTGTACTCATGCCAAGTACTCTATGAAGACAACGGTTTTGCACATAAACCACAGTGTTGCATGCTTTAGCCCACAAGTGTATGGGAAGGCCCTGATCATGCAGCATTGCCCGTGCAACACCCACGATCATTCTGTTCTTTCTCTCCGCGACCTCATTCTGCTGTGGGTTATGAGGCGCTATGAGCTCTCTTCTAATTCCTTCTGCGCTACAAAAGTCCTTGAATTCGCCAGAGATGAATTCACCACCATTATCGCTCCTTAGAGCTTTCACCTACTTTCCCGACTCTTTCTCAACCAACGCCTTGAACTCACAGAACTTTGAGTATGTCTCGCTCTTCTTCTGCATGAAGAAGATCCAACACTTATGAGAAAATTCATCAACAAATATCACATAATACCTGTGCTTTGTTGTCGAAGCTACTGAGAAAGGTCCACACACGTCTGTGTGAATTATCTTAAGGATCTTCGTGGCGTGACTATCCTTCTCATGAAAAGTGGTCTTCACAAATTTTCCCAAAGTACATCCCTTGCACTGATCTGACTGCGCAAGTGTACCCTTGGGAAGCCCGGTAGAAATCTGCTGCAAAATTTTCAAAGTGCCATGGTGAAGATGGCCCAATCTCCTGTGCCATAATTCTCCCTCATCCCGTCTCACCACTGCTTCTGATTTGCTTGCCATTGCTGCACAACTATCTACCTACAATTGATAAAGGTTCTTAACTCGAACCCCTATCCTCTGGGTTTCACTAGTTTTTGTATTGCGCAAGAAAGCCTTTCCCTTACTAAAAACAACATCATATCCCTTGTCTTCCAACATCGCCACAGAGATCAAATTCTTCTTCAATCCTGGAACATGCATGACATCCTTCAATATGAAAGGTTTACCAGACTCCCTCTCAAAGGAAATGGTCCTGATACCAGTCGCACTGTATCTACCATCATCACCCATCTCGATGTGCACTCCAAGATCCTTCTCATCCAGATCACTAAACAAATATTTGTCTCTGGTCATATGGAAAGACGCACCACTATTAAGAAACCACACTGATCCCATCACACTTGAAACCAAGCATGCGATCAGCAAAAATCCAGCTCAAATTGTCAGGCTAAGGCCTCTCTAGCTGCATATCTAGCAGCCTGCTTATTTTTCTTCTTCTGTGGACAATTAGTGGCGTAATGTCTGTGTTGGAGACAGTGAAATCACTTCACCTTGGACAAGTCCTGCTTCTTGCCTTTCGCACCGGATTGAGAAGGATTTTTCTTTCCCTTCCCTTTCCTTGCTTTGGCAGCCAAAGCACAATTTTCTCCATCTTCATTCTTCGATGAAGATCCATCCCTGGTACCCTGCCTTATCTCCTCCTGCACAAGATCCGACCAAATTCGCTCTCATCCTAGCAGTTTCTCCCGACCATTGACAGAGTCATCGTAGCTATGCCAACTCTTAGGAAGCCCAAGGAGAGCCAAGCTCACAAAGTCCTCTTCATCTACAATAACCCCCACACTTCCTAGCTCATCCTTGCAGTGGAAAAACTTCATGAGGTACTTGGGTATACTGTAGCCTTTCTCCATTTTTATTTTTCTGAGCTTGTCTTTGAGCACTAACTTCCTTTGGTCGCTTCTGCTTTGGAACAAGTCTGTCAAATCTTTCCACATCAAGAATGGAGAAGCTTTACCGTGAAGGTTGGACACTATGTAATCCTTCACACCTTCCATTAGAATCCTTCGACATTTTTCTGTCTTCTTTTTCCATGCGTCAAGTGCGGCTGCATCACTAGAAGCAGGTTTTGGAATTTCTGCATCTATGAACTCCTTCAACCCATTATCATCCAGCATTGCCTCCATCCTGTCCTTCCATGTAATATAGTTCGAGCTGCCATTAAGGGCATACTCCAATCACAATCTGTTGAAATAAATTTCAATGAATGCTCAACTTCGACATCAAGAAAACACTGCAGTAAATTCAAATTCCACCAACACAAAACTCGACCGCTTCAATAATTGCAATCTGCTCTGATCAATACTCTGATACCATGTAGAAATTATATAACTTATGTGTTATATATCCAAGATTCTCCTGATCACACACTATTTTAACTTCATGCACAATAAAGAATCTATTCCCTTTATTGATCATCACATGCGGAAATTAAATCAATTGCAATGCACACATGAAACCATAAAAATTCACACACATTAACACAACTGTTTAACGGGAAAGCCTGAAGCTAAAAACCCCAACTATCTGTATATAATATATGTCATAGAGATCATGTAACAATCCTCATACAAATCTGATCATATCAAGCTCTCAGTACAATAAAATCGCTACACACTAATCAGGCCCGATCTTGCAAATCCATGCACCGATCTCTGCCACCTGCTAGCCTGACTCTATTGCGCAATCCCTGCTGAAGAATGGCTCTGAATGAACTCGAATTCACCAAGCTTGCACTGCGCAATCCTCATTGGCATCTCCTCTGAGTGTTGGATGCAATCAATGCATCACTATAGTCACAACTGATAGTCACACTTGCTCTTTTACCTACCTCTCCATTGGTCTCCACTGAAACTATCCATGCACTGTAGTTAACTGATGTATTCTTCAGTTTATTAATGAGTTATTATTTATTGAATTAATTAACTAATTAATTCACACCACTCTCACTAGTATATCAATCAGTTAGACTAGATACAACTAGCTCAACTGAGTTTAACTGAGTTAAACTAAATACAACTCCACCAACTACTTCTATAACTCCACCAAACTCTGTCACATGAGTTCTAACTGAAGTCCTCATTCGTGGCTCATTTAAACCCTCGGGAATAGCCTCTTTCCTTACGCTCGGTTGTTGCTCTGCATGCATGCACTTAACTGAAGTGCTCCAAGAGAATAAGATAATGTTTAGAGTCCAAATATTATTAAGAGCTAATAATATTCGACATATCTATTTTTAGACTGGCAATATAAAAATAGATTCCTCCTAATATATCTAAAAATAGAAGTCCATATATTTTTTCCAACTTGACCAACCATCCACAAATATCATCCTACAACTCATAGAATATGATCGACATGTCTAAAAATAGACATAGTCTAAAAATAGACTTTGCGCCAAAAATAGCTTGCGGGCCCACTTAGTGAAGACGACTCTTTTCACTAAGCTCATCATCTTGTTGAATCTCATCATACCGCTGATCCTTGTGAATATCGTTTTGGTCAAAGAGAATAGAATCAAATGGATCTGTAATAAACATAGGCTTTGGGCAAATAAAAATGCAAAAACTAAACTTAGAAAATTTGTTTTGATTGCAAATTCGAAGCTTAATTTTCTGTTAGATTTTAGACTTAGTTAATGACCAAATCTGGTCATGCAACCACTTCAAAAATATTCTCCATGATTTTATCTATCTAAGGAGTCGTCTTGAGCCTCATTTGGCCAAATAAAATTCAACTTATGAGCTCCCAAAATTAAAGTGTCAAAATAGTCATAATTTTAGAAAAAATATTACCTAATTAAAAAATAATTTTTTTTAATTAAAATCTAATCTTAATTAACTATACGAAAATTAATTAATTTCTAATTAATTACTGACCATGTACAAATTAAATAAAATCATTAACTAAATTACCAATTATAAGATTTAAACTAATTACAAAATTAATATAATTTACATAGTAATTATTTTTAAAAACATATATAAAGATTTTAATTAAAAGTTAAGTTGATTAAATTAAAAATAAAATTTAATAAAACAATATTATTAATTAATATTAAAATGGTATTTTAGAAAAACCTTTTATATTCAAAATAACCAAAACCTTGTATACAAATAAAACAAGGTCATGTAAATCAAGTGGATCTTGAAGCTTAAAATAAATGTGGGGGTTATATTATATTTCATAAGTTGAATACGATCGGAGAATCGGGAATGAGACTATGGGAGAAAGTCTTGATATCAAAGTCATCCCGAAGTTCGATATATTATATACCATGTAAACTTTATTTAACCATCAAGAGGTTTCGAGATGTGATATGGGATGTTGGAGGAGAGAGAAACACGTCATCGGATGAGAGAATACGTCATATCTGAAGTTTTTTTAAAAGAAGTTACGATAAAATAAAATCTCGAGGTACTGATGGAATGAGGGAGAAGTATAGTGTGAAGGAAGAGGCGAAGGAGATGAGCGGTATGGTGGAGTGAAGAAAATTTTCATAGAGTACAATTATTTGGTAATTAAAAATTTGACAAAATGAACTATAATTATTTTGTAATTTTGAGAATTTAGATTTTGTAATTTTTTTAATTGAGATTTAATATAGATTTACAAAATCTGAAAGCACCACAATTTTAATTGTTTTACAATTTAACTGTGGTGATTTTGTAGAATTGTTAATGAAAAATGAATTAATTAGTATAAATTAACTAAAAAACAATATTTGCCAATAATTTGCAAAAATCAATATAATATACATTTTGTACATTATTTAGCCTAAGTAGTAAAAATCACCAAACTTTGGCGAAACACCATTTGTAAACCGGGTAACCAAATGATATGAAATAAAAACCAATGGAAAGTTTGTGAAAATTAAAACTCAATGAAGTAATTAAAATAGAATTCCGACGAAAATTAAAACTTGGCAAAATTATAGGACACTTAACTAAATTAAAAATTTTAAAAACGATTTAGCCAAAATTTATGGAAATGTCACTATTATTTGAAATAAAAAATTCAAAAATGGGGGTGTTGATTTTTCATCTCAAATATGGCGACACACGGGGAAGAGTCAGTTACCTTTGGTTAAATATGATGAACTTCACTTTATCTAAAGGTTAAAAATAATGGATTCCAAGAAACTCTCAAACAATAAAGCATTATGCATAGGTTCCACATTAAATAAATTAAGCAATATAGATTCAAAAAGGTAAGTACTCAAAGCATATTGAGTCCTAAAATCATGAATCCAAATTTTGGGAAAAAAATTATTTTAAGATTACCTCGTATGAAAAATAAAGAAAGTACAGATAAGAGTTCTTTGATAAATCATATATCCATTTTTATGAATGGTCTCTGAAATTTCTTCGCTACCAGCGAGCCTTAACAGTACCTTGACGAAGTTGTCTTTTATGTCATAAAAGCATAGTCCGTTGCATGTGAGCGTCGATAGCTCCGACGAGTTTACTAGTATTTCTCATACTTCCTCTTTTGATCACTCTTTTGATAAACACACTTGTGATATTTTAGTTTATGATGCACCCGAGTGAAAGAGGTAGGATGGTAAAAGAGACTTATACTAATGGATATAATACTTTCATAATGTTGACTCAAAAATATTTCCCCACAACTATTAATCAGAGGATTTATATGAAGTGAAAGGATGAGAAGGATTCATTAAGTCAAACTCAGGTTGGTTATTTCCTTGAAAATGTGAACCATATCACTTAGAAATGATACATGTTCCTCCATGGAAAATATTTAAAGCAAGAAGGATTTAAGATTCCATTTTGATATACTTTTAACGATAAATGAAACTCATGAAATTGATAGAGTGAAAAATTCCCATGTCCGCCAACCACTATTAGGAGAGGAAAAGGCCTTCCACATAAATTTTAGCAGAGTCACCAAAATCAAATCAAAACCAATAGAAAAATAAATTCAAACAGAATTGAAAGAGGAAAGAAAACTTCAAAAATGTCAAAGTGACAAAAAGAAATTCTGAACGAAAAGTCCAAATTAAAAACAAACCTAGCAAGACTAAATATAAAGTTTGTCAACAAAAAGTAAAAGAAGATAATCATGTAAGTGTTCATTGTATGTTGAGAATCGAAGAAATTTTATTTTGTAGAGTGATAAGCGATTAAGCTTCTAAACCGTATGGAAAATAGCAATCATGAGGTGAAATTAAGCTAAATGAGAAGTATTTGTCTACTGCAAATTTTCTTGTTTCAAAACAAATCGTGCATAAAAACATCTTAACCATTTTATGATTTAAGAAATGCTTTAGAAAGAGACTAAAGGTTCAGAAACTCCTCAGTTTAACTAATTTGATGGAGATCATTACTGCTTCTCCAAAAATTCGAAAGCACACAAAACAAAAGAGACTGAGTGCCAAATTCGAGCCAGGAGGGGTGTAAGAAAATTCTGAGAGACCTATAAAATAGAGATATATATTAGTGAAATTTAAAATAAAAATGAAAACAAAATGTAAAGAAGTGGAAAAGGATGACAGTGGGCATACGAAACTTAACATTGGAGAATTTCGTCTAAAATTTTACGTGAAGGATGTTGATTTTATCCATTCAAAAGATAACCTCTCCTTTTTAATTGGAAGTAAAAGCATGAAGAAGTGGCTTTCAAAGTAGTTTTCATTAGCCCAAAATCATAACTTATTAAAACTAAACTAAAGCAAGTAGTAAAGCTAGGAAAATAATGATTCATGTTCAAGGAGTCGAAAATAAACAAATTCTAACATAAATGAAAATGAAAAATGTGCTTCTTTATAAATTGTAGCTACAATTGTTCTCTTTATAATTCAGATTTTATGTCAACTCCATGATTTTCATAAATTGTCAAGAATCAAAACCAAGTCTCAAACATTGTAATGTATGTGTGTTGATGGAGAGGTCTTGAATTTTTGCACGTTAAATATGGAGTGATATATCAAAAATTAAACCAAAGAGAATTCAAACATGAATTAACCATGATCCATTACTTTCACATATTCTGAATTTGTTTATAAATTGCTACATTACCCTCATTAGGGGAATTTTGAGGTCTAAAATGGGCCTCCTAAGAAAAATGTACAACAAAAATAAACTTTATAACAACCAATAGGATTCAAGATGATGATGTCAACCATGGGGGATGATTTACCATTTTTTAAATAAAAGGGTAAAAATATTAAAAAATAATAAAATAATAAAACTACTTTTCAACTCGTATTTTCAACTTATCTCCCAAAATTTTTACTCAAATTTCGAGCGGGAGTACTCGTTGGATGCGAAATTTAATTCCTCATCCAAGGAGTACCCATGTTGCATACTTTCGATGAACTCTACTACACGAAAAATGAGAAATACATAAAAAAACGTGATTGTAATCACGTTTTTTTATGTATTTCTCATTTTTCGTGTAGTAGGACCCATCGAAAGTATGCAATATGGGTACTCCTTGGATGGGGAATTAAATTCCGCATCTAACGAGTACTCCCGCTCGAAATTTGAGTAAAAACTTTGGGAGATAAGTTGAAAATATGAATTGAAAAAGTAGTTTTTTCATTTTTCCCTCTAAAATTTGATGATGTCATCAAATCTTATTAGATTTTTTCCACTATTATTTTATAATTTCCTTAGGAGGCCCATTTTAGACCTCAAAATTCCCCTAATGAATAGTTTCTCAAGAGTGTCTTTGAAAAGAAAACGAATATGCACACTAAAAGTTGAACGGGATGATACGATGAGCATCCAAATAGTGAGACAGAAACAAAAATATAAGAAAACCATAGGTGATGAATTTTTCACTAGCCACAAATACTGTCATGGATTAGCCCAAGTACACACACCATGAATAATGTATATCCCCAAAGTCACACAGTCATCCCGAAGAATGAATACTTGGATGTTGGACTAAATTATAAAAAATGCATCTACAAAGCTCTTGAATATTAGAGTAACATGGAATTCAATGTAAAGATACAGAGATAAGAAAAGAGGAGTCCATGTGAATATAATGATAAGTTGGACTATTAGTAATGGATGAATTGACGAGAGGCCAACAATATTATATAATTTGATATTTCACTAATCTGAGAAATTAAGAGGCTCAGAACAGAGAGAAATGGAAATCTAAGAATAATGAATAGCAGAGGATCGAGATTCCAAGATTTACCAGTTAAAGGCTCTAAATCATTTCGGTAGAAATGAGAGACTAGAATGGATGCAAGATGAAAAAGTGCAGTGCAAAGGCTCAAATCAACCTGGAAAATATAAGATTTGGAATGAGAAAAGTTAGATAGGAGCATTTTTTGTAGTTGGTTGCAAGATTTTTGTTGTTCAATTTTCATTTGCTTATGAAAAATATGAGCAAGAAAGATTCCAACATTCCATTTCCACTGCAACAATGAGAGGCGGAATATGATTATTAACTCATATTGCTAAACCTTGCAAAGAAAGGAAATGTGAACAAAAGAAAAACTATAGAATACCCAGATTCTGATGAAACAAAAAAATACTTCCCTGAACATGTTGCAGATTTGAAAGGGTTCGCTGCTTGCTTATTTTTTAAGCTAATTAATAAAATCAAGTCTCTGGATCAAGCCAATAAAGACCTGCAAAAGAAGAAAAACAAAAAATACAAAATAAACTATGAAAAAGGGAAAACTAACAACAAATGAAGATGAACATGTTAATGCGTATCTGCAAGAATCAAATTGTAAGAGTACCTTATAGATATTGACATTCTCCCATGTATTTCTCAAAATTCTTATATGTTCACAACCATCTCCTTATTCAATCTAAATTAAAATGCTAAGTAATGAGCTTTCAATTTGCATCCGCTTCATATTGAGGGAGAAGAGTGATGAAAGTGATAATATAGTAGTGTTTTGTGAATTGAAAATTGAATTTCTCAAGAACGCTTGATTGTAAAGATTCTTTGGAACTTCATCCTTCTTGATTTTCCTTACAAATTACAACAATGTGGTGAAGCTTCTCCAAGATAAGACAATAGTGCATAAAACTAATGATAAGACAATAATGTTCAATATCAAAAGTCATACACTATTAAGAACAGAAAATTAAAACCAATTAAGGAAGTTTTGGTAATGGAAAATTAACTCACATCTCAGAGAATAGTGCACATGAAATGAAAATTTATTAAATCATACCAAAATCTCATTAGAGCTCTTGTAGTCCTTTGAGAAGTTTCAGCTCTTTGGAGAAATAGATAACAATAGTGTCAAATGGATTCTCTTTTAGAACCAGAAATTCTCTCTCTCTCTCCATAATTCATCTCAAAATACATTACAATAGTGCAAATGTACATCAAGCACAAATCACAGAGTTTTCCCCTAACCTAAGTTTTGAAGTTTTCTCCCCTCTTCTACAAGTAAAAATCCATTACAACAGTGCTTCAAGATTCCTTAGGTGCAGAGAATAAGAACCCATTGTTCATGGTCTAAAAACCATATTTATAATTACAAATGAAAATCATAATGAGAGAGCTATGGGAGAAACATATTTTCTCCAACAATTTTGATTGCCCAAAATTCTTTTTCCTCTCTTGCTGGAGAAATTCCAATGTTTCAAATCTTTTCTTCCTCATCTCATCAACTGTTTTTCTGCCAAAAACCAATAAAAAATAAATTAAATTGCAAATAAAAAATAGAAATACCATATCTGGGAAAACAAACAAATCCAATCAAAATTTAATTAAATAAATAAATAAAAATAAATCAAAGCTTCCCATTGATCCTTGTTGAGAACTTGTTGCTCAAAGAGAATAGAATCGAGTGGATCTGCAATCAACAGAGACTTTGGGCAAAAGGAAAAAACTAAACTCATAAGGTTAATTTTGATTGCAAATTTTGAGCTTAATTTTGTGATAAATTTTAGACTCCGTTATTGATCAAATATAGTCAAGTAACAACTTCATAAATATTCTCCATGATTTGATCTATCTAACCAGCCATCCTGGGCCTCATTTGGTCAAGTAAAAATCAACTTATAAGCTCCCAAAGTTAAAGTGTCAACACTGTCATAGTTCTGAAAAAATTACTACATAGACAAAAAATAAGAAATTTTAATTAAAATCTAATCCTAAATAACTATATAAAAATTAATTAATTTCTAATTATATACCATTATTAAATTAATTATATACAAATTAAATAAAATTATTAACTAAATTACAAATTATAAGATTTTAATTAATTGTAAATTTAATATAATTTAGAAATTAATTATTTACAAGAATAAAATAAAGATTTTAGTTAATAGTAATTTAATTAAATTAAAAATAAAATAAAATTTAATAAAAAATATTATTAATTAATATTAAAATGTTATTTTAGCAAAACCTTTTATATTCAAAAAAACCAAAACCTTATATACAAATAAAACAAGTTCACGTGAACCATTAGAGTCAAACGAAAGATAGGGATCAGAGCTTAGTAGTTTTTGGGACATCGGGGGTTATAAACTTCAGGGCATTTTCAAAAACACTTCGATATGAAATGGTAGAGATTTTATTAATGGACAAGGAATAAGGTATGATTGATGATTAGAGTATCGGGTATGAAATATTAGACGTATAAAATATATATAAATCTAAGTTAAATGTTTTACTCATCGGACTTATGAAATATTGGACATCGGAGTGTTTAAGATAATCGGAACCTTTTAAAAAAGAGCTCTGATATAATGCTTGTGAGGTATAATAACATATGCCCATGTATCAAATGAGTCTCGAAACTTAAATAAATGTGGAGGTTATTATATGTCATAAGTTGAATGTTATCAAAGGATTGGGAATGAGACTATTTGAGGTTTAAAATGAACGTGTTGATATCAAAGACATCATGAGGACCGATATATTATATACCATGTAACTTTATTTAATCATTGGATGTATAAAAGAGGTCTTGATCTAATGTTTGATTTGAGGTCCGATATATGTTATTAGAGGAGAGAGAAACATGTCATCGGAAGTGAGAGAATAAGTTATCTCGGAAGTTTTTTAAAAAAAGTTACGATAAAATAAAATCTCGAGGTCTCGATGGAATGAGGAGAACAATAGTGTGAAGGGAGAGGGGAAGGAGGTGAGGACTATGGTGGATGGAACCATTTTTCATAAACTAGGTTATTTGGTAATTAAAAATTTGAAAAAAATGAACTCTAATTACTTGAGATTTCGGATTTCGTAATTTTTTTTTTAAAATTGAGATTTAATATAGATTTACAAAATCTAAAAGCACCATAATTTTAATTATTTTACAATTTGGTTGTGTTGATTTTTTAGGAGCGTTAGTGAAAAATGAATTAGTTAATAGAAAATAACTAAAAAAAATATTTACTAATAATTTAGAAAATCAAAATAATATACATTTTGTACATTTTTTAGCCTAGGCGGTAAAATTCATCAAACTTCGGCGAAGCGTCATTTGCAAACCGGATAACCAAATGAGATGAAATGAGAACCAATGGAATTCTAGCGAAAATTCGAACCTAATGAAATAATCAAAATAGATATCTGACAAAAATGAACATTTGGCAAAGTTGTAGGACACTTAACTAAATGGAAAAAAAATTAAAAGGAGATTTAGCTAAAATTTATTGAAGAGCCCCCATTATTTGAAATAAATAAGTCAAAAATGGGGGTGTTGAGTTTTCACCTCAACACTTCTACATTTATTTTTTCCAATCATCATGAGAAACATCTTCTTTAAAGGAAATTGGTTCAAAATTAGTTGAAAATTTTAATTCACAATCATAAGAAACATACATATCGTCAATCGAATCATAATCATATACATCACCTCCATTTTGTCTGGTGGAACTTCTAGTTCTTGTCTTTCCGACCTCATCAAGATGAACACTTTCAAGTGTTTTAATGAGCCAATTTATGGGACCTTCATAAGACAATCCAAGCTGATTTGTTGATTGAAATGGGGTTGCATCAAGATTTAGCCTTCCAATCCTCTGAATCTCATCACATAAAGGATCTTCTTGATGTGAAAAAGTGGCTAGAACTTCATGAGGGGGGGGACAGTGCTTTAGAAGGAGATTCCATATATTGATCTAAGATAGGGATATTACTTTCAAGATATGGAATCTCATTCTCAAATTCATGATAATTTTTTACATGATTGAATATATCGAAATGATCAAGCTGCTAGTCAACAATATTTTCAATCTTCGAAGATTAAAGAAAAATCACATCTCTAGACAATATAAAATTTTTATTTGCCTCATCATAGAAACGATATGCTTTAGTGGTATCTGAATACCCTAAGAATATGCACTTTCAACTCCTTGCATTAAACTTGCTTCTTTATTCCTTAGGAATCAAGGCATAGAAGGTGGAACCAAATATCTTGATATGCCTTATCAAAGGAATGTGGCCATACCTCATTTCTTAAGGAGTCTTGTTACTAAGAGAAAGAGATGGACATCTATTTTTGATATATATTGCACATAGAACTACATCGACCCGAAACATCAACTTTACATTTTTGAAAAACATCATTTAGTGAACCATATTTAAGATAGTTATGTTCATTCTTTTGGCTACACCATTTTGTTGAGGATTGTATGGAAACATTGTTTGATGTTGAATCCCATGTTCCCGAAGGTATTTTTCAAATTCATTAGAAGTATTTTTTTTCCATTATCAGTACAAAGATATTCAATATATGATTGTGTATCATTTTCAATCCATGCATGAAAGTTTTTGAAAGTTTCAAAACCTTATGATTTACTTTTCAACAGGTGTACCCAAAACATTTTGGTGCAATAATCGATAAAAGTCATCATATATTTATTTCCATTATAGAATGAATAGACATAGGGACACACAAATAAAAATGAATCAGTGCAAGATTTCTATGTGCTCTGGAAGAAGAACCATGAAATGATTGTTTGTTATGTTTTCTTAAGATACAAGTATCACATTGTTTCAATTTCCTTAGAATAGTTGGCAAACAAAAAATGCCATTTATTTTTAGAAAACAAATATTTCCATAATTAATATGTCCAAATATTGCATTCCAAAGAACACTAGATGGAAATGTACCTTAACTTTACTTAGACCTGTATGCAGAGCTTTGTGCACGATCAGATGTTCCAATAGTCTGTCATCCTCTATTCTAGTCATGACAATTGTGTTGTTTTATGCTTTTCTCATTTCAAATTTTACATCAAATAAATGAATGTAGTGTCCTTGTTGGAAAATTTGAAAAAGGGAGAACAAGTTTCTCCACAATTTTGGAACGTAGATTACATCATGCAGAAGAAATTTCGGAAGTCTAGGCAGTTTAAGCCTGATGATGCTAAGTCCAAATTGATTAAAACTTAACTTGTCTACAAAGTAAACTTATCCATCTACATTTTCATTGAAGTATTCAAATAAGTCCTTCTGAAATTTCATATGGAAGTTTGCACCTGTATCAAGTAGCCATGAATCTTTCCAAGAAGAAAATGAAGTATGAAACAAATCTTTAGTTATTCTAATATTGCAATGGGAAACAATATAATGAGAGGATTCAGGTGCTTTACCTTTCATTGTATATGGTTTTTTTTCCTTTTTCTTCTTTGTGTTCTTACTTGATTCTCTCCCAAGGGATTCTGCATGTGGATGAATCATTCCCATATCTATTACAATGAATGCAATGGATATCTGTCATTTCCCTTTGATGGTGTTTTCCCCCTGCCTATGTGATTATTTCTTCCACATCCTCTTCTACTTCCTCTTCCTTTAAGATAATCTCATGATTGATTCTTCTCTTTCTGTGTAAGGCATACTTATTTTTCATGGGATTGAGAAATTGTTTTCATCTTCCCAAAATATTTCTCTCATCCTGCAAACTTCTCTATAAAATTGTCAAAAGTAATGCCCTTGAATTAGGCACTAGCTTGCAAGGATTCAATATAGTGAGAGTATGTAGGATAAAGGGCCTTAAAAACGGTTGTGAGAGGGATGTCCACTTTAACTCAAGTGTCTTCTACATCATGCATAATGTCTCTAATATCTGAGGCTACAACCAAGGGGTTGTAGAAATAGCTCAAAATTTGTAGTTGATAATGAATTCAAACTAAAAATAATAGACATAAATTTCTTCTACTCAATATGAGAAAAGGAAAACATATGATAGAAACACATGCAATCATTAAATCACAATGAACATGGTATTTTTCGTGGGGAACCCAACTGGGAAAACCTCACCTCTATTTGTATTAAATCATATGCGAATCTGGATATATTACAATGATTGCTTCAATCCTTGAAGCTACCCCTGCACTGCAATACTGATCTCCTGGTCTCTTACCTTCTCTGACTAACACTTAGCCAAAATAGGCCTCAACCTTCATCCTATGTCCTTGCGCAATCCTTGATGAAATTATCTCCTAAAATATAGGGAAATTCCCTATTTCCTTGTGAAAATCCTAGAGGAATTGTTCGGCTACTCTAATACAAAACCTATACACTCAACTAGTACACAATTGACAATTACAATGTTCCTTTTCCTCCACTTCAACTAGGCAATTAGAATTCCATGCATGAGTAGGGATATTTTTGGTAAATTTATTAGTTAACTAAGACATTAGTGAGCTAACAAAAATCACTACTACTCAATTGAACTCCTACTAACTATATTCATGACAAGAGCTCAAATAATTGAGTTTAATTGACAATAACTCCAATAGATTACTATATTTTAGCAATCAACTCATGTAAAACTATAATTCTAGCTTACAAACTCAAATTTACCAATTTAACTAAGTGATTTGGCCATGTCACTCCTAATAACTACAACTCAAGTCATACTGCCGACGCGGAAATTTGAATTTCTCCATTTGACTAAGGCACAAGTAACATGAAGCCTTTTTTTGCTACAATTTAAAACTCCCTCTTAGCAAGAAAATGGTTCTTTACTACCCCTATCCTACTCTTGTGGAACTCAAACTTTCCTCTTGAAAAAACCTTTATCAATATGTTTGCATCCTTCTCCTTTGTAGGAATGTGTTGTAACATGATGATCCTCCTTTATACACAATCTCTCAGGTGATGGTACCTGATGTCTATATGCTTGGACCTATCATGAAATACTGGATTCTTAGAGAGTTGATACAACTATAATTATCATAATGGATCAATGTAGGCTCCATCCCCTGACTGAAGAGACCAACCATGATATTCCTCATCCAAACAACCTTGCATGTTGCTTGACTAACAACCATATACTCAACCTATACTAATTTTATTGCTACATATATTTGTTTCTTGTTGTACCAAGAAATTGTTGCTGACTCAACACTGAAGATAGCTCTTGATGTGCTCTTCCTTTATGATGGACTCCCTTCCCAATATGCACTTGTGAAACCTTGGAGCTTCACTCCATATGTCTTCGTGTACCATAAACCAAAATCTATTGTGCCTCTGAGGTATCTGATAACATGGTTTGCTGTTTCTAGTGAAGCTTGGTAGAATCCACCATAAACGAACTAAGTTGATTAACTGTAAAACAAATATCAGGCCTTGTGTTCACCAAGTACATCAAGGACCCCACCAACTATCTATAGATAGTGCCATCTACTGCCTCTCCTATAGAATCATCCTCTTTCCTCCAGTTAGTAGCTAGAGAATTTTCCATGGGCTTGCAATCCTTCATATGGAATCTCTAAAGGATTTCAGAGGTGCACTTTCCCTTACCAACAAATATCTCTCCATCTCCCATCCACACTTCAAAACCAAGGAATTAATGCATCAATCCCATATCATTCATATCAAACTCTCTTTCAAGGTCCTCCTTGCAAGACTAGATCAACCTCTTATATCCCGCCAGTATCAAATAATTTACATACAAAACTAATATGAGTAGTCTGCCATCTACCAAAATGTAGTAGATATTTACATTTTCTTCACCCTTAGTGAATCCCAATCCACTAATATAGGAATATATGCGAGTGTACAAATCATGAGGTGTCTTCTTGAGACCATAAATGGATCTCCTAAGTCTACACAAATGTGTCTCCCTTTCAAATGTCTCAAATCCCCAGGCTGATCAATGTAGTTCTCTTCCTCAATCACTCCATTGAGGATGACAATCTTAACATACATTTGGTGGATCTTCCACCCAAACTATGTTGCCAATGATAGTATGGTATTGATAGAAGAATACCTTGCCACAAGGGAAAATGTCTCCTCATAATCAACTCCCTCTACTTGTGAGAAGACTCTGGCCACAAATCCGGCCTTGTACTTCTCAACATTTCCATCAGCTGCATGTTTCACCTTATACACCCACCTGGTGCTAATAATATATTTTCCCTTAGGTCTAGGCACAACCTCCTAAACATAATTCTTCATGATGGAGTCATACTCCTCCACCATGGAATCTAACCACACCTACTGGGAAAATGCCTCATCAAATGAAGAAGGCTCAGAATCAATAATTTATGTCATGATTTCCATATATATGGTATAAATGTCTAGTGAAATCCTTTGTCTACAAAAGGAGCTAGGAGCTCCAACATCCTCCTAAGCATCTTGCACCAATCTATCTAACTCCTTGGTTCTCTTCCTCCCTTCTCTGGAAGGCTCGGTGTGAGTGGGTTCCTCCACTCTACCTCATATTTGCTCCTCCACATGCGGCTACTCCACAACATCTTGTGGATATGACTGGGGCTCCTCCTCTAGTGGAATGCTTAGCTCTTGCTCTAGAGATATTATCATGGCATTCTCCTCATCAAACCTGACATATCTCCTTATCACATTCATTGAGTGAAGGCATGCACACCTAGTAAATATGAGGTGTCTCTATGTATCATACACAGATCCCCTTATTTGCAGTAGGCTCCAACTTTTTCTTGCTATATTTGGAAACATGAAAAAATACCATGGATCCAAAACTGTGAAAGTGGGATACATGTGGCTTCTTCCCAGAGAAAGCCTCTTCAGGTGATATCATTCCAAGTATTTTGTGAGGGTTTTTGTTCTACAAATAAATACTTGTATTGCATGCTTATGCCCACAGGTATAGTGGCACTCCCTTATCATGCAACATTTCTCTTGCAACCCCTACAATGCTTCTATTTTTCCTCTCTGCAACGCCATTTTGTTGTGGGTTGTGAGGTGTAGTCAAATCCCTTCTAATACCCTCCTTGACAGATAAATCTTTGAAGGAATTAGACACATAATCTCTTCCATTATCACTTCTAAGGGATTTAATTTTATTTCCACTCTCATTTTCAACTAAGGCTTTAAATTCAACAAACTTTGAATAAACCTCATATTTCTTCTTCATGAAATAGATCCAACATTTATGGGAAAAATCATATGCAAATATCACATAATACTTGTGCTTTTCAACTGAGACTGTAGAAAATGGTCCCCACACATCTGAGTGAACTCGCTCCGAGATGGATTTAGCTCTGCTATTGTTGAGATTGCAACAAGATGATGAAGCTTAGTGGAAAGAAGTTGCCTTCAATAAGTGGGCCCGCAGGCTATTTTTGGCGCAAAGTCTATTTTTAGACTATGTCTATTTCTAGACATATGGATCATGTTCTATGAGTTGCAGGATGCTATTTGTGGATGGTTGGTCAAGTCAGAAAAAATATATGGACTTCTATTTTTGAACATGTGGGTGGAATCTATTTTTTTAGATTGCAGGTCTAAAAATGATATGTCGAATATTATTAGCTCTTAATAATATTTTTATAAACATTATCTTATTCTCTTGGAGGCACTTAGTTAAGTGCCTGAGATGTAACACGAGGAGAGTGACGAGGAAGGAATTACGCTGTTATTGAGGGGGTTAGAAGTGGAGCTATTGCATGGATACTTAGGTTAGAACTCATGTGTGTGAGTTTTGGTGGAGTTGATTGAGTTAATGGAGTTGTGTTGGATTTAACTAATCTAAACATGGTTGAGCTAATGTGATCTAGTTTAGCGATTAATTACAATTAGTGAGGTGGTGTCGGTGGTATTAATTAATTCACAAATTATAAACTCATTAATCAACTAAATAATACATCAGTTAACTTCAGTGCATGGACAGTTTCAGTGGAGACCAGTGCAGAGATAGGTGAAAGAGCAGGTTAACTATCAGTTGTGACTATACTGTTGCATATTTGCAACAACCAGTGATTGGAGGAGCCCATGAGGATTGCACAGTACAAGACAAGTGTTTTATGTTATTTAATGAGCCATCCTACAACATTGATTACGCAATAGAGGCTGGCTATCAGGTGGCAGGGATTGGAGCATGTGTTTTGCTAGATCTAGCTTGATTAGTGTGTAGCAATTGGAGGTTGTGTTGAGAGTTTGTGAGGAGCTTTGTACAATGATTGTTACATGATCTCTATGACATATAATATATAGATAGTTGGGGTTTTCAGCTTTAAGCTTTCCCATGAAATACTGTATTCATATGTGTGATTGTTTATGGTTTTAATGTGTGCATGCAATTGATTTTATTTCCGCATGTAATGATCAATGGTAGAAGAGATTCTGTATTGTGCATGAAGCTAAAATAGTGTGTGATCAGGATAATCTCGGTGAATAATATATCAGCTATTCAAATTTCTACATGGTATCGGAGCAATATTGATCATTGGAGCAATTGCAAAACATTGAAGCGGTTGAGTTTTGAGCTGGTGGAATTCGAATTTGAAGTAGTGTTTTCTTGGTGTCGAAGTTGAGATGTCTTTCAACGGATTGCGATTGGAGTATGCCCTTGAGGGAAGCTTGAATTATATTGCATGGAAGGACAATATGGAGGCGGTGCTGGATGAAAATGGGTCGAAGGAGTTCATAGATGCAGAAATTCCAAAACCTACTTCTAGTGATGCTGCCGTACTTGACGCATGGCAAAAGAAGACAGCAAAGTGTCGAAGGATTCTGTTGGAAGGTGTGAAGGATCACATAGTGTCCAGCCTTCATGGTAAGGCTTTTCTATTCTTGATGTGGAAAGATTTGATAGATTTATTTCAAAGAAAGAGCGACCAGAGGAAGTTGGCGCTCAAGGATAAACTCAGAAACATAAAAATGGAGAAAGGCGACAGTATGCCCAAGTACCTCATGAAGTTCATTCAATGCAGGGATGAGCTGGGAAGTGTGGGGGTTACTGTTGATGAAGAGGACTTGGTGAGCCTAGCTCTCCTTGGGCTTCCGAAGAGTTGGCATTCCTATCAGGACTCTGTCAATGGTCAGGAGAAATTGCCAGGATGGGAGCGACTTTGGTCGGATCTTGTGCAAGAGGAGATAAGGCGGAGTACCAGGGACAGATCTTCATCAAAGAACTTAGATGAAGAAAATTGCACTTTGGTTGCCAAAGCAAAGAATGGGAAGAGCAAGAAAGCTTCTTAATCCAGTGCGAAAGGCAAGAAGAAGGACATGTCCAAGGAGAAGTTCTTTCACTGTCACCAACACGAACATTACGCCACTAATTGTCCACAGAAGAAGAAAAATAAGCAGGCTGCTGGATCTGCAGCAGGAGAGGCCTTAGCCTAGCAGTTTGAGTTGGATTTTTCGCTGATCGCATGCTTGGTCTCAAGTGTGATGGGTTCAGTGTGGTTTCTTGATAGTGGTGCGTCTTTTCACATGACAGGAGATCGAGATTTGTTTACTAATCTGGATGAGAAAGATCTTGGAGTGCACATCGAGATGGGTGATGATGGTAGATATAGTGTGACCAGTATCGGTACCATATCCTTTGAGAGGGAGTATGGTAAACCCTTCGTATTGAAGGAAGTGATGCATGTTCCAAGATTGAAGAAGAATCTAATCTCTGTGGCGATGTTAGAAGAAAAGGGATATGATGTTGTCTTTAGCGAGGGAAAGGCTTTCCTGTGTAGTAAGGAAACTGGTGAGACTCGGAGGATAGGGGTTCAAGTTAAGAACCTTTATCAATTGCAGGTAGATGGTTCCGTAGCAATGGCAGGCAAGGCAGAAGGAGTGGTGAGTCGGGATGATGGCGAGTTGTGGCACCGAAGATTGGGCCACCTTCACCATAGAGCTTTGAAGATACTGTAGTAGATTTCTACTCGGATTCCTAAGGGTACTTTTGTGCAGTCAGATCAGTGCAAGGGATGTACCTTGGGAAAATTTGTGAAAGCCACCTTTCACGAGAAGGATAGTCGTGCCATGATGATCCTTGAGAGAATTCACACAGACGTGTGTGGACCTTTCTCAGTAGCTTCGACAGAAAAGCACAGGTACTATGTGATATTTGTTGATGATTTTTCTCGGAAGTGCTGGATCTTCTTCATGCAGAAGAAGAGCGAGACATACTCAAAGTTTTGTGAGTTCAGAGCATTTGGTTGAGAGGATCGAGGATGCGGTGAAGGCTCTTAGGAGCGACAATGGTGGTGAATTCATCTCACGTGAATTCAAGGACTTTGGCGCATGTGAATTTGAAGAGGCTCATAGCACCTCATAGCCCACGAGCGGAATGGGGTTGTTGAGACGGGAAGAACAAAACGATCGTGGGTGCTTGCACGGGGAAATGTTGCATGATCGGGGCCTTCCCATACACTTGTGGTGGGCATGTACGGTATATGTACGGGAGCCATTGTCCTCACAGGATACTTGGCATGAGTACACCCGAGGAGGTGTTTTCTGGTAAGAAGCCTGATATTTCCCATTTGAGGATTTTTGGTTCACCTGTTTACATTCATGTGACGAAGGATGCTAGGAAGAAGCTGGAGCCGACTACAGAGGTTGGGATATTTTTGGGGTACACTGATATTCCCCACAACTATTGTGTGTATTTTCCAGACAGTCACAAGACTGTTGTGTGACGGGATATCAAATTTCATGAGGACAAAGCCATGAAGTGTTCGCTTGAGAGGGAGCCACACTTGCATGCAGATGAGGAGCCATTAGTTCCTAAGGATGAGTCTCAGGATGTGGATCAGCCACAAGATGAGGTTCATGGAGTGGAAGAGACCACTCAAGCAATGCCAACCATCAGAGGGCGGAAGCACACTACAGAAGTTGAGCGACTGGCTCAAGATGCAGAGAAGGTTGTAGGAGCACCTACATCACAGCGTAGACAGAGACAATCACCTGATCGATATACTGGATACATGGCTCTTATGAGCAAGTGTATCGTGACAGAGCCATCCTCTTTTGAGGAAGCTGTGGAGGATCCCGCATGGGTAGATGCCATGGTGGAAAAGTATGATTCGATTGTCAGAAACAGTGCATGGGAGATTGTCCCGAGGTTGGAAGGGAAATCAGTGGTGGGTTCGAGATGGATCTACAAAGTGAAGCAAGCAGCTAACGGAAGTGTGGAGAAGTACAAGGCCAGATTGGTTTCTCGAGGCTTTTCACAGATTGAGGGGATCGATTATGAAGAGACCTTTGCACCTATCGCAAGATATTCTTCCATACGGACGATTCTTGCTCTCTTAGCGCAGATGGGGTGGCACATTCATCAGATGGATGTGAAGAATGCGTTCCTCAACGGAGTCATTGAGGAGGAGGTGTACATAGAGAAGATCGAAGGTTTTGAGATCTTCAGCAGCGAGTCGCATCTGTGCAGGCTCAAGAGAGCGATGTATGGGTTGAAGCAAGCACCTCGTGCTTGGTACACACGGATAGAAAATTATTTCACCGGACTTGGATTCTCCAAGAGTGAGGCGGATCCTAACCTATACCAGATTGTGGTGGAGGGTAAGTTGCTGATCATTGTATTTTATGTAGATTATTTGATTTTGACAGGTGATGAACTGTTGATACACTCATGCAAGGCTGATCTTGCAAAGGAGTCCGAGATGAAGGACTTGGGCCTCCTTCATTATTTCCTGGGATTGGAAATTTGGCAGCACAATGATGGACTGTTTGTTTCTCAAGGAAAGTATGCCTGGGAGATACTGGAGAAGTTCAACATGCATGGCTGCAAGCCTGTTGATACTCCTCTTCCTGGTGGTTGGAGGAAGGAGGATGCTACTTCAGCGGAGGTAGTGGATGCCACTGTTTATGGACAGTTGGTGGGGTCGCTTATGTATCTAGTCAATACACGACCTGACATATGTTATGTTGTTAACTATCTTTCACAAGCTATGGTTAAGCCTACCAAGCTCTACTGGAAGGCAAGCAAGCATGTATTGAGATATCTCAGAGGCACATCGGGATATGGATTATGGTACAGACAGTCAGATGAGGTGAAGCTATGTGGCTTCACGGATGGAGATTGGGCAAGGAGCCCAACAGACAGAAAGAGCACATTTGGAGGGATTTTCAGTATCGGGTCGACAACAGTTTCTTGGTACAGAAGGAAGCAGAGATCCGTGGCACTCAGTTCAGCAGAGGCTGAGTATATGGCAGCGATTTTGGCTGCATGCGAGGCTATATGGATGAGGAAGATCCTGGTCGGGTTGTTTGGTTCACACTTAGAGCCTACTGTGATTTATTGTGATAATCAGAGTTGCATCAAACTCTTAGTTAATCCAGTATTTCATGATAGATCTAAACACATTGACATCCGGTATCATCATATCAGAGATTGTGTGCAGCGGAAGATCATGTTACTTTCATACATTCCCATGGAGGATCAGGATGCTGATATCTTGACGAAGGTGCTCACCAGGAGAAAATTCAAATACCACAGAGGCAGGATAGGAGTGGTAGATAATCCTTATCTTGTTGAGAGGGAGTGTTGAGATTGCAACAAGATGATGAATCTTAGTGGAAAGAATTCGCCGTCACTAAGTGGGCCCGCAGGCTATTTTTGGTGCAAAGTCTATTTTTAGACTATGTCTATTTTTAGACATATGGATCATGTTCTATGAGTTGCAGGATGCTATTTGTGGATGGTTGGTCAAGTCGGAAAAAATAGATGGACTTCTATTTTTAGACATATTGGGCGGAATCTATTTTAGATTTCCAGTCTAAAAATAGATATGTCAAATATTATTAGCTCTTAATAATATTTGGACTATAAACATTATCTTATTCTCTTGGAGCACTTCAGTTAAGTGCACAGATGTGGCACAGGAGCTGACAGAAGGAATTACACTATTTCTGAGGGTTAAGTGGAGCTATTGCATGGATACTTCAGTTAGAACTCATGTGAGAGAGTTTGGTGGAGTTGATTGAGGAAGTTAATGGAGTTGTGTTCAGTTTAACTAATCTAAACATAGTTGAGCTATTTGTATCTAGTTTAACTGATTGATACAATTAGTGAGAGTGTTGTGAATTAATTATTAATTAATTCACTAATTATAAACTCATTAATCAACTAAAGAATACATCAGTTAACTTCAGTGCATGGACAGTTTCAGTGGAGACCAGTGCAGAGATAGGTGAAAGAGCAGGTTAACTATCAGTTGTGACTATACTGTTGCATATTTGCAACAACCAGTGATTGGAGGAGCCCATGAGGATTGCAAAGTACAATCCAGGTGGTTTATGTTATTTAATGAGCCATCCTACAGCATTGATTATGCAATAGAGGCTAGCTATCAGGTGGCAGGGATTGGAGCATGTGTTTTGCTAGATCTAGCTTGATTAGTGTGTAGCAATTGGAGGTTGTGTTGAGAGCTTGTGAGGAGCTTTGTACAATGATTGTTACATGATCTCTATGACATATAATATACAGATAGTTGGGGTTTTCAGCTTTAAACTTTCCCATGAAATACTGTGTTCATATGTGTGATTGTTTATGGTTTTAATGTGTGCATGCAATTGATTTTATTTCGGCATGTAATGATCAATGGTAGAAGATATTTTGTATTGTGCATGAAGCTAAAATAGTGTGTGATCAGGATAATCTCGGTGAATAATATATCAGTTATTGAAATTTCTACATGGTATCGGAGCAATATTGATCATTGGAGCAATTGCAAAACATTGAAGCGATTGAGTTTTGAGCTGGTGGAATTCGAATTTGAAGTAGTGTTTTCTTGGTGTCGAAGTTGAGATGTCTTTCAACGGATTGTGATTGGAGTATGCCCTTGAGGGTAGCTCGAATTATATTGCATGGAAGGACAAGATGGAGGCGGTGCTGGATGAAAATGGGTTGAAGGAGTTCATAGATGCAGAAATTCCAAAACCTACTTCTAGTGATGCTGCCGTACTTGACGCATGGCAAAAGAAGACAGCAAAGTGTCGAAGGATTCTGTTGGAAGGTGTGAAGGATCACATAGTGTCCAGCCTTCATGGTAAGGCTTTTCCATTCTTGATGTGGAAAGATTTGACAGATTTATTTCAAAGCAAGAGCGACCAGAGGAAGTTGGCGCTCAAGGATAAACTCAGAAACATAAAAATGGAGAAAGGCGACAGTATGCCCAAGTTCCTCACGAAGTTCATCCAATGCAGGGATGAGCTGGGAAGTGTGGGGGTTACTGTTGATGATGAGGACTTGGTGAGATTGGCTCTCCTTGGGCTTCCGAAGAGTTGGCATTCCTATCAAGACTGTGTCAATGGTCGGGAGAAATTGCCAGGATGGGAGCGACTTTGGTTGGATCTTGTGCAAGAGGAGATAAGGTGGAGTACCAGGGACATATATTCATTAAATAAATTAGATGAAGAAAATTTTTCTTTGGCTGTCAAAAAAAAGAACGGGAAGAGAAAGAAAGCTTCTTAATCCGGTGCGAAAGGCAAGAAGAAAGACATGTCCAAGGTGAAGTGCTTTCACTGTCACCAACACGGACATTACGCCACTAATTGTCCACAGAAGAAGAAAAATAAGCAGGCTGCTGTATCTGCACCAGGAGAGGCTTTAGCCTCGCAGTTTGAGTTGGATTTTTCGTTGATCTCATGCTTGGTCTCAAGTGTGATGGGTTCAGTGTGGTTTCTCGATAGTGGTGCGTGTTTTCACATGAAAGGAGATCGAGATTTGTTTATTGATCTGGATGAGAAAGATCTTGGAGTGCACATCGAGATGGGCGATGATGGTAGATATAGTACGACCAGTATAGGTACCATTTCCTTTGAGAGGGAGTCTGGTAAACCCTTCGTATTGAAGGAAGTGATGCATGTTCCAAGATTGAAGAAGAATCTGATCTCTGTGGCAATGTTAGAAGACAAGGGATATGATGTTGTCTTTAGCAAGGGAAAGGCTTTCCTGCGTAGTAAGGAAACTGGTGAGACCCAAAGGATAGGGGTTCGAGTTAAGAACCTTTATCAATTGCAGGTAGATGGTTGCGCAGCAATGGCAGGCAAGGCAGAAGGAGTGGTGAGTCGGGATGATGGCGAGTTGTGGCACATTGAGCCTGTACCATGGAGCTTTGAAGATACGCATATTAGATTTCTTGGGCTTCTAAGGGTACTCTTGTGCGGTCGGATCGGTCTGAGGATGTACCTTGGGAAAATTTGTAAGCCACCTTTCACGAGAGGATAGTCGCCCACGACAGTCCTTGAGAGAATTCCTGCAGACGATGTGTAGACACTCTCGATAACTTCAAACGACAAAAACACAGTGCACTATGTGATATTTGTTGATGATTTTTCTCGTAAGTGCTGGATATTCTTCATGCAGAAGAAGAGCGAGACATACTCAAAGTTCTGTGAGTTCAAGGCATTGGTTGAGAAAGAATCGAGGAAGCAGGTGAAGGCTCTAAGGAGCGACAATGGTGGTGAATTCATCTCTGGTGAATTCAAGGACTTTTGCAGTGCAGAAGGAATTCGAAGAGAGCTCATAGCACCTCATAACCCACAGCAGAATGGGGTTGTTGAGCGGAAGAATAGAACGATCGTGGGTGCTGCACGTGCGATGTTGCATGATCAGGGCCTTCGCATACACTTGTGGGCTGAGGCATGCAATAATGCAGTATATGTGCAGAACCGTTCATTAGGGGAATTTTGAGGTCTAAAATGGGCCTCCTAAGGAAATTATAAAATAATAGTGGAAAGAATCAAATAAGATTTGATGACATCATCAAATTTTAGAGGAAAAAATGAAAAAACTACTTTTTCAACTCATATTTTCAACTTATCTCCCAAAGTTTTTACTCAAATTTTGAGCGGGAGTACTCTTTGGATGCGAAATTTAATTCCTCATCCAAGGAGTACCCATGTTGCATACTTTCGATGGGTCCTACAACACGAAAAATGAGAAATACATAAAAAAAACGTGATTGTAATCACGTTTTTTTATGTATTTCTCATTTTTAGTGTTGTAGGACCCATCGAAAGTATGCAACATGGGTACTCCTTGGATGAGGAATTAAATTTCGCATCCAACGAGTACTCCCGCTCGAAATTTGAGTAAAAACTTTGGGAGATAAGTTGAAAATACGAGTTGAAAAAAGTAGTTTTATTATTTTATTATTTTTAACTATTTTTACCCTTTTATTTAAAAAATGGTGAATCATCCCCATGATTGACATCATCATCTTGAATCCTATTGGTTGTTATAAAGTTTATTTTTGTTGTACATTTTTTGCTTAGGAGGCCCATTTAGACCTCAAAATTCCCCTAATGGTCCTCCTGAGATACTTGGCATGAGTATTACACCAGGAAGCGTTTTACGGTAGGCTTTGATATTTCCCATTTGAGGATTTTGGTTCACTTGTTTAAATTCATGTGACGAAGGATGCCAGGAAGAAGCTGGAGCCGACCGTAGAGGTTGGGATATTTGTGGGGTACACTGATACGCCCCACAACTATCGTGTGTATTTTCCAGATAGTCGCAAGATTGTTGTGCGACGGGATATCAAATTTCAGGAGGAGAAAGCCATGAAGTGTTCGCTTGAGAGGGAGCCACACTTGCATGCAGATGAGGAGCTATTAGTTCCTAAGGATGAGTCTTAGGATGTGGATCAGCCACAAGATGAGGTTCATGGAGTGGAAGAGACCACTCAAGCAGCGCCAACCATCAGAGGGCGGAAGCGCACTACAGAAGCTGAGCGACTGGCTCAAGATGCAAAGAAGGTTGTAGGAGCACCTACATCACAGCGCAGACAGAGACAGTCACCTGACCGGTATACTGGATACATGGCTCTTATGAGCAAGTGTATTGTGACAGAGCCATCCTCTTTCGAGGAAGTTGTGGAGGATCCCGCATGGGTAGATGCCATGGTGGAAGAGTATGATTCGATTGTCAGAAACAGTGCATGGGAGATTGTCCCAAGGCCAGAGGGGAAATCAGTGGTGGGTTCGAGATGGATCTACAAAGTGAAGCAGGTGGCTAACGGGAGTGTGGAGAAGTACAAGGCAAGATTTGTTGCCCGAGGCTTCTCACAGATAGAGGGGATCGATTATGAGGAGACCTTTGCACCTGTCGCAAGGTATTCTTCCATACAGACGATTCTTTCTCTCTCAGCGCAGATGGGGTGGCACATTCATCAGATGGATGTGAAGACTGCGTTCCTCAATGGAGTCATTGAGGAGGAGGTGTACATAGAGAAGCCCGAAGGTTTCGAGATCTTCAGCAGCGAGTCGCATGTGTGCAGGCTCAAGAGAGCGTTGTATGGGTTGAAACAAGCACCTCGTGCTTGGTACACACGGATATACAGTTATTTCACCGGACTTGGATTCTCCAAGAGTGAGGCGGATTCTAACCTATACCAGATTGTGGTGGAGGGTAAGTTGCTGATCATTGTACTTTATGTAGATTATTTGATTTTGACAGGTGATGAACTATTGATACACTCATGCAAGGCTGATCTTGCAAAGGAGTTCGAGATGAAGGACTTGGGCCTCCTTCATTATTTCCTGGGATTGGAAATTTGGCAGCACAGTGATGGACTGTTTGTTTCTCAAGGCAAGTATGCCTGGGAGATACTGGAGAAGTTTAACATGCATGGCTACAAGCCTGTTGATACTCCTCTTCCTGGTGGTTGGAGGAAGGAGGATGCTACTTCAACGGAGGTAGTGGATGCCACTGTTTATCGACAGTTGGTAGGGTCACTTATGTATATGGTCAATACACGACCCGACATATGCTATGTTGTTAACCAGCTTTCACAAGCTATGGTTAATCCTACCAAGCTCTACTGGAAGGCAGACAAGCATGTATTGAGATATCTCAAAGGCACATTGGGATATGGATTATGGTACAGACAATCAGATGAGGTGAAGCTATGTGGCTTCACGGATGCAGATTGGGCAGGGAGCCCAACAGACAGAAAGAGCACATCTGGAGGGATTTTCAGTATCGGGTCGACAACAGTTTCTTGGTATAGCAGGAAGTAGATATCCGTGGCACTCAGTTCAACAGAGGCCGAGTATATGGCAACGTTTTTGGCTGCATGCGAGGCTATATGGATGAGGAAGATCCTGGTCGGGTTGTTTGGTTCACACTTAGAGCCTACTGTGATTTATTGTGATAATCATAGTTGCATCAAACTCTTGGTTAATCCAGTATTTCATGATAGATCTAAACACATTGACATCCGGTATCATCATATCAGATATTGTGTGTAGCGGAAGATCATGTTACTTTCATACATTCCCATGGAGGATCAGGATGCTGATATCTTGACGAAGGCGCTCACCAGGAGCAAATTCGAATACCACAGGGGCAGGATAGGGGTTGCAGATAATCCTTATCTTGTTGAGAGGGAGTGTTGAGATTGCAACAAGATGATGAGCTTAGTGGAAAGAATTCGCCTTCACTAAGTGGGCCCGCAGGCTATTTTTGGCGCAAAGTCTATTTTTAGACTATGTCTATTTTTAGACATATGGATCATGTTCTATGAGTTGCAGGATGCTATTTGTGGATGGTTGGTCGAGTTGGAAAAAATAGATGGACTTCTATTTTTAGACATACTGGGCGGAATCTATTTTTAGATTTCCAGTCTAAAAATAGATATGTCGAATATTATTAGCTCTTATTAATATTTGGACTCTAAACATTATCTTATTCTCTTGGAGCACTTCAGTTAAGTGCACAGATGTGGCACAGGAGCTGACAGAAGGAATTACGCTATTCCTAAGGGTTATTTGGAGCTATTGCATGGATAATTCAGTTAGAACTCATGTGACAGAGTTTGGTGGAGTTGATTGAGGAAGTTAGTGGAGTTGTATTCAGTTTAACTAATCTAAACATAGTTGAGCTATTTGTATTCAGTTTAAATGATTGATACAATTAGTGAGAGTGGTGTGAATTAATTATTAATTAATTCACTAATTATAAACTCATTAATCAACTAAAGAATACATCAGTTAACTTCAGTGCATGGACAGTTTCAGTGGAGACCAGTGCAGAGATAGGTGAAAGAGCAGGTTAACTATCAGTTGTGGCTATACTGTTGCATATTTGCAACAACCAGTGATTGGAGGAGCCCAGGAGGATTGCGCAGTACAAGCCAGGTGGTTTATGTTATTTAATGAGCCATCCTACAACATTGATTACGCAATAGAGGCTGGTTATCAGGTGGCAGGGATTGGAGCATGTGTTTTCCTAGATCTAGCTTGATTAGTGTGTAGAAATTGGAGGTTGTGCTGAGAGCTTGTGAGGAGCTTTATACAATGATTTTTACATGATCTCTATGACATATAATATATAGATAGTTGGGGTTTTCAGCTTTAAGCTTTCCCATGAAATACTGTGTTCATATGTGTGATTTTTTATGGTTTTAATGTGTGCATGCAATTGATTTTATTTCCTCATGTAATGATCAATGGTAGAAGAGATTCTGTATTATGCATGAAGCTAAAATAGTGTGTGATCAGGAGAATCTCGGTGAATAATATATCAGTTATTCAAATTTCTACAGCTATCTCAGTCTTGGAAGGAGGATTTCACATATTTTCCAAGAGTGCATCCCTTGCACACATCATGTTTATCAAGGGTGAATTTTGGAATTCCAGTGGTGATCTGATGCATTATTTTCAAATCTCCATGGTGTAGGTGTCCCATGTGCCTATGTCATATCTCTCCAACATCTTGTTGTTGAGTCCCAAACTTGCATCTTTCCTATACACCTTTCTAGACTTTTTCCATTTACCTGAACCTCCTAAGTCATCAACATCATTGCATATTAATCATAAAAGAGCATTTAAAGTGGTTTTTAACTATGTTTTGTGTCTGCTGTTTGAATTAGATTTTCGCTCATTGAGCTGCGGAATCTTGTCACTTTCCGCAGCTGCTTCAACTTTCCGCAGCCATTTTGTTAAAGTCTATATTTCAGGTGTCTTCAGGCAAATCAAGCCACATGGGCAAGTTGGAAATGACATGGATATGGACCGAGTCCTATTGGCTCAGTCGAATTCACCAAAGAAGGCCGTGGTCAAAGGTAGTCAAGCGGTGGTCAACCTAAGAGTCCTACGGTGACAGAACTCCGTTTTTCACCACGTGAAGACTTGCGTGGCCGTTCGTAAATCTCAGAGGACATATCAACACCTGTGAACTGCTCCATAAGCTGAATCCAACGGTCACCCTCCATAGATTTAATCTTCACGGCAACCATAATGCTAGATTTCTGGACGTGGTTTTTCACATGTCTTTTATCAGCGCAGATTGTAGGAAAGTAGTTATGTCATCCTCTGTTATAAATAATGCGTTTTCATACGCATAGTAGCTTGATTTTGTAATATAATTTTGTTGTAAAGAAAACCCATTGTGCCGTGACATTATTTCCTTGTTATGACTGTGTTTTGAATACATTAGAAGACTTTGTTCATAAACATAATTCGTGGTTGATAGCTGTTCCCCGAGGATTGTGCAGAGGGCCCCTGCACACGCCGAGGTTTTGTTTATTGCTGTATAGTTTCATGCTTTATTTCCTTACGTTCATTATGCCATAGTTATTCACGTGTATATATTACATCTCTTATGGTATTAACGTTTTATTTATGTCCATAATTTTTCATGCTTTATACTACTGTTAACTGATCAGTGTCTTTGTTCCAGATTACAGTAGGCAGCCCGGGCATTTGCACATAGTTTTACAATGACTAATGACATGGAATCAGTCTTGTCCTTCTGCTGATTTATTTTTCTTAGCTTTTAATTCCAACATTGTTTTATTTATTTCATTTTTGTACATTTTATTTATTATTTAGATTAGATATTAAATTACTCATGTCATTATCAATTACCTCCAAAAACCATAGCGAGACTAATGGTGAGGGATTGAAGTATGAGTGTGTAGTTTGATATTAGTTTATTTTTTTGCAAGTTAGATATTAAATTGCTCATGTCATTATCAGTTACCTCTGAAAGCCATAACGAGACTAATGGTGAGGGATTGAAGTATGAGTGTGTAATTTGATATTAGTTTATTTTTCTGCAAATTAGATATCAGATTGCTCAAGTTGTTTATGATTACCTCCGAAAGCCATAGCGAGACTAATGGTGAGGGGTCGGAATATGAGTTGATGTAATTTGATTTTAGTTTTACTTTACTTGCAATATTTTCTTTGAGTAACAGTTTCTTTTGTGTTTAGACAGCAGCAAGGGTAATGGTTTTCATGATCAATAGTTCACTGTTTGTTTAACTAGAATAGTGGCACATTTTCATTTTCTTTTAGAAATTAATTTTTTCATTGCATATTTTAAAATCCTTTTTAAGTTTGAAGTTTGGGAAATCATTATAAAGGACATCATTGCCTTGAAAATTTATATCCATACTTGTCTTTTAGAATTTCCATCTCACATTAGGAAACCAACCAAGATACAACCCCCAAGATAAAAAAAAAAAAAAACCAAAACGACAAAAAGTAAGAGATAGGTTATCTTGCACATATAGTGCGCCACACTTCGTAAGCTTACGAATCCCGGATTGACAAATTAATGTAGCAATTTAGGACACACTAAATTGACCAAACATTTTGGCGCCGTTGCCGGGGAAGTGTAACTAGGTAGCCAATTTCTTAAAAAAAAAACAATAAAAGAAGGGAAAAATTGATAACTTCTTGAAGTATGCTCTCCTCTTGCACCTAGTGTGATCTGGAGGATCAGAAAAGAGAGTTATTGGTTCAATAATTTCTTAAGTATGCTCTCTTCTTGCACCTAGTGTGACCGGGAAGATCAGAAAGAGAATTATTAGCCCAACTTAAAAATAAAAAATAAAAATGACATGCATAGAGCAAGAGATTCTAGGGGAAGGTTTATAGCTAGAGCCAAGAGTTCGATTTTCACAACTCCATCTTCTTCAAGGCATAGACAAGATTCACCACCATCTACCCCTAGCCTTAAGATTCCTAGAATTCAAGGAGCAGCTGAATTAGAGGATTCTCCTACACCATATACCAAATCTCATTTAGAAGAAGACCCTTTCTTTACTTCTACAGGAGAGTATATTGTAATTAAAGAAGTAAAATCACCTGAAGAAGAAAAGGAAGAAACTCCCTCTCATCCTCCCTTGATAGAAGAACCAGAGGACTCTGAGGACTCTGAAGAAACTATCATGACAGAGGAAGTAGTAGATGGATTCGGAGGTAGAGGTAGAGGAGGAGGAAATAATGGAGGCAACAATGGTGGAGGTGGAGGTAATAATGGAAGAAATAGGGAAGGAGACAACTCGTTTGGATTCCCTATAGTTGATGAGGAAACTCATACAACGATGAAAAACATCTCACCATCTGTCCTCCCCAACTTTTATGGATTGCGAATTAGTGAGGATCCTGAAACATTTCTGTTTGAGTTTGAAGTCGTGTGCCGAACCTATGACTATATGGAAGACTCTCAAAAACTCAAACTGTTTCCTTCAACATTGAAGGGAGCTGCTTTGAAATGGTTCATGGGATTAGTCACCCAATCTATTAGGACTTGGAATGATATGAAACAAACATTTTTTGATAGATACCTGGACTATTGCATGCCCACCAATCACAAGGATGAGGTATTCAAAATGGTGCAAAAAGAAAATGAAAATTTGGAGGATTTACTTGAAATATTTCAATACAACTTAAAAAGAGCAAAGACGAGCAACTTAGATGAGGAAAATTTGAAAGCCCTTCTATTAAAATCCATCAGAGATGAATGGATAGATATTTTAAACATGATGGGGAAAGGAGACATTTCTCAACTTCCACTTCGTGACATAATAGAACTATGTGTCCATCTCTCAAGGGGAAAATATAAAACGGGAAAAGGGCCTAGAGATCCTTCTCTTATCATGGAAAACAAATCTGCAACTGGATCAATAAGTAGGGAAGAGATTGGCAATATTCTTGATGAATTCAAAACTGATATCTTAGGGAGCCTTAGTGAACAACTAGACACCCTTAAAATTCGAAACAAGCAGAAAGAAGAAACTGATGCTCTAGCCATCTTTTGTCCGAAATGTAGGAAGAAACATGCTTTAAGGGAATGTCCCTTGGATGCAAAAGTTGTAGAAACATGTATGATTTTCTCAGAGAATCATAAGACCAAGGATTTTCCTTCAATTCCTGGACTCAAAGCTGTCTTTCAAGAAGATCCAAATTCAGTAGAATCTCTCTGTTTTGTTGCAAGAAGACCTTGGCAGGGGCAACAAACTCAAGGGTTTAACAACCCTATGAATTTTCAACCTCCACCAAATTGGAATATTTGGCAACAACATTGGCCCCAACCTCAAAATTCATATCAGTCATGGGTACAAGGTATGCAAAATCCTTATGGGAGATTTGCTCAATTTTATCAATATCCTCCATCTTTTCAAAATCAACAAGCTCCACAAATTCCAAACCCAAATCCACAACTTTCATTTCCATTTCCACAACAACAACCTTCTCAACAAAATCCAAATCCTCAACTCATGCTTCCATTCCAACAAAAGACAAATCAACTTCCAGCTCAGCCATTTCCAAATCCTAACAATAAAAATCCTCATAATACTTACATGATAGAAGGACAACAATTTCCTACCTATATGATTGTTCCTCTCAATGATGTACAACTCAGGTCTGGTAGAGTTTTAGAAAAACCTTCTATAGATGTCTAAGAGCAAGATACCTCTAAGGAGGACTCTCTTAAAGTCAATAAGGGTTCTGAGGAAGCATCTCTTCAAAACTCAAACATTCAAAAAGAGAAAGAAAAATTAACCCCCACAACTCCTATAGTTGAGCAACCTGCATCTTCATCCACACCTCCTTTCCCTGAAAGATTACAAATTGATAAAGGGGTGGAAAAAAAAATCTTGTTGCCTAACTATGATTTTCTAGATGAATTAAAGAATGTTTGTATCAAGATTACCTTGCTACAAGCCATTAGAGAAATTCCTATTCTAGCAAAAACAATAAAGGAGTTGATTCTCAAAAGACCAGGAAGGAAACAAGAGATACAAGAAGAATCCACCTGGTAGGAAAAATTGCAGATATCATGATGGGAAAAATTACCATGCAGAAGTATGTAGATCCAGGTAGTCCAATTGTCAAGACACATATAAATGGGATAGAAATTCCAAACACATTGATTGACTTAGGGGTTGCTATCAACATTATGAGTAGACAGACTATGGAACAGTTAAAACTTCCTAACCTTCTTTTTACACCTACTTTATTGCAACTTGCAGATCGATCGGTTATTAAACCAGATGGTGTATTAGAAGATATTTCAGTCTCCTTAGATTCTTGGGAATATCCAGTAGACTTTATGATTTTGACTCCAAAAAGTAATCTAGGAGGACATCCAATTATCTTAGGAAGACCTTGGCTGGCCACAGCTGATGCTTTTATTAGTTGTAGATCTGGAGACATGTACATTTCTAATGGTAATTCGACAAAGAAATTCAATTTGTATCCTCCTGCAAGAGCAATTACAGAAATAGGAGACAATGAATGGGTCGATGATGGGAACACTATACAACCTGTCTTTACCATTTCTGAAATTAGTGAGGATAGTCAAATTCTGAACACATTAGAAAATTTTGAGATAACTTCAGAATATGACCCCACACAATTTCAGTTGGAATCTGACATAGAATATTTATCATCAAGACAAATGTTTCTCTACTCTATGGAAGAGTTTGGTAATTCTGCTTTTGAGATTTTTCCAGAAAAGACATTGAATATTAATAAACATCTGGAGAAGTCACAACAAGAAGAACTAACCAGAATCTTGCAAAAACATTCTACTGCATTTGCATGGGAGTATACTGACATGAAGGGTATTGATCCTAAGACTTGCATCCATCATATCTATATTGAGGAAAACAATATACCAATCAGACAACCTCAAAGAAGGATGAATCCAAATCTTAGGGAGATAGTGAAAGAAGAGCTCCAAAAACTTCTCAATGTAAACTTCATTTATCCAATTTCAGATAGCCGATGGGTTTCTCCTTTGGTTACAGTACCTAAAAAGAATGGTAAATGGAGGGTATGCATTGATTACAGGGAATTGAACAAAGCAACTTTGAAGGATCACTTTCCTTTGCCTTTTATCGATTAGGTATTAGACACATTAGCAGGTAAAAAGTACTTTTCATTTTTGGATGGTTTTAGCGGCTATAATCAAATTCAGGTAGCACCTGAAGATCAAGATAAGACCACATTTACTTGTCCATGGGGAACTTTTGCCTACCGAGTGCTTCCTTTTGGGTTATGTAATGCACCAGCAACATTCCAAAGAGCAGTACTAGGAATTTTTTCTGATCTAATCCATGATTGTGTAGAGGTTTATGTGGATGATTTTACAGTTTATGGTAATTCATTTGAAGAGGCATTAGAAAATTTGGAAAAAGTCCTTATAAGATGTAAAGAAACAAACCTTTCATTAAGCCATGAAAAATGATTTATGATGTTTACTGAAGGTATTGTTTGGGGCATCATATTTCAGGAGATGGGATTAAGGTTGATAGATCAAAATTTGAAGTCATCTCCAAGTTTCCTATTCCAAATTGTCAAAGAGATGTTAGAAGTTTTCTAGGATTTACTGGATACTATAGAATATTTATAGAAAAAATCACTAAAATAGCATCTCCACTCTTCAAACTGCTTACAAAAGACTGTGAATTCAAATGGGATCCTAATTGTCAATCAACCTTTGAAACTTTGAAAACAAGAATATCTGAAGCACCTATCTTGAGAGGACCAAATTGAAAACTCCCTTTCCATATTTCTACAGATGCTTCAGATACAGCTCTAGGAGCTGTGTTGGGTCAAAAGGATTTAGTCCCTTATGCCATTTACTATACCAGTAAAAATTTGACTCCCACTGAGTTGAACTATACTGTAACTGAAAAAGAGTTTTTAGCCGTTGTTCATGCAATCAATAAGTTTAGACATTATATAACAGGCTATGAAACTTTTATTCATACTGATCATTCTGCGATTAGATATCTAATGAACAAACCTGTTACTAATGGCATAGTGACAAGATGGCTCCTACTTTTGCAGGAATTCAATATTACTGTGTTGGATAGACCAGGGAAACAAAATACAGTAGCCGATTTCTTGTCTAGGATTCAGAATACTAAAGAAGATTCTCCTGTAGAGGATAAGTTTCCTGATGAATACTTTTGCAGTAACTACTAAGACCCCTTGGTATGTAGATATTGCTAACTATTTGGTTACAGGGAAACTGCCTCCACATTTATTTCCAAGTGAAAGAAGAAAGATTATTCAGGAAAGTTCAAAATATTCATGGATTTCTAACGAATTGTTTAAAACAGGGCCAGATCTTGTGATCAGAAAATGTGTCAGGGAGGATGAAATACCCGATATCCTCAAGGCATGTCATGATGAACCATGCGGCGGACACTTTGCTGACAAAAGGACAACCTATAAAATCCTCTCTTTAGGATATTGTTGGCCTTCCCTCTTCAAAGATGCAAAACAATATGTCAAAAGGTGTGACAGCTGCCAAAGAGTAGGGAAACCTACCCTTTCAAATGAAATGCCATTACAACCACAGGTACTCATTGAACCCTTTGAAAAATGGGCTTTAGATTTCATTGGACCTATTAATCCACCATCTAAGAAAAAGAAGTATATATTGGTTTGTACCGATTATGTTACTAAATGGGTAGAAGCCAAAGCATTAGTGTCTGCTACTGAAAATTCAGTTGTTAATTTTCTTTATGAGGATATTTTTACTCGCTTTGGTGTTCCAAGAGAAATTGTGACAGATCAGGGAAGCCAATTCACATCCAACTTGGTGGAGAAGTTGATGGAAGAATACAAAATCAAGCACAAAAGATCTACTCCTTACCATCCGCAAGCAAATGGTCAAGTGGAGTCCACAAACAAAGTTCTTGAAAGTATCATCACCAAAACTGTTCATCTACATAGAAGAGATTGGGCAGAAAGGCTTCCAGAAGCCTTGTGGGCCTACAGAACTACATGGAGGAATACAACAGGACATTCTCCCCATGAACTTGTTTATGGGAAAGAAGTCTTGCTCCCCATTGAGTTCCAAGTCAAGACCTTCAAGATAGCAGTTCAGTTGGGGATGGACTTATCAGAAGCCCAAAAGCATAGAATGGAGCAGTTGAATGAGCTAGATGAGATCAGATAAGAGGCAATTCTAAGAACTGATCTAGTTCAATATCAAAGAGCTAAATGGCATGACAAATACATCAAAGAGAAGAAGTTTCAAGAAGGAGATTGGGCATTGCTATTTGATTCCAAGTTTAAAGATTTTAAAGGAAAATTTTAGATTCATTGGCTTGGGACATATGAGATTGACAAGATCTTTAGCAATGGAGCGGTAAGAATCAAGACCATTGATGAATCTCAAACTCCTCTTATTGTGAATGGCCATAGATTAAAGATCTATCATAAGCCACTCTCAAAAGAGGAATTTTTCAAAATGTTTCAAGATAATTCTGCAATAAGGCTGGTGAAGAAGAATCCTTCTTCTCCACCAGCCTAGCCTTTGTTCTTTTCAGTTTCAAAAAAAAAAAAAAATTGTAGAAGCCTGAAAACCAATCACTGATTGGCAGTCTTATACAGAAAATGGAGGGTGAAAATCAGGAACACCTGACACCCTATATTTTCCAAAAAATTCCCTCTCTCTCTCATTTCACAAGTTTTATGACAACCCACTCCATTTCATTCCACTTCATTCCACTCCACTTCATTTCATTTCACTCCATTTCATCTATTTCATTTCATTTCACCAATAAAAATTTTCTTTCATGACCATTTTCATTCAGTCAGTTATCATCTATCCATCTCCATTCACCCAAATAATTGCTTTGTCAGTTTCCGTAGCTGACACCAGTTTCCGCAGCCAGAAGCAGTTTCTGCAGCCACCACTCTGTTTTTCAAAAATTTACAGTCAGATGTTAGTTCAACAATCATGAAATCAAATGCAGGTATGAGGACATATTATGAAGACATGAGGCATTCAAAAGAATCAACGAGGAGCAACTGATTGAAGACTAATGAAAAATGGCAAGAATTCCAAGGTATGAGTAGAAATTTATTTCAAATGGCATTCAAGCACATTTTTACATAGTTATAAACCATAGCTCCATTATATGCAATGATTGCGTTGATAACTCCATAACCGTTCCACGATCTCTATACGATCCACCCACAATCCTTGCATTCATTTTTAAACGGCCTCATAATCAAGCCTCCGGTCTTCACTCATGTTTGGCTATACTTTGATACTCCACCTGTAATTATGGAACGTGGTTGATTTGACTATGGCTTCTCTCAGCCGCACAAAATTCGTAGCCATTTCATAAACATGCTTGCGTCTACTCTGCAGCCACCCAATTTTAAAGACTTCCGGATGCACTTTACTCCCCCTACTGTTCTATTGACCTCATGGCTGCATTTCCATCGTGTTCACATAAGCCTTCACCCCATTTTTGTTCTCTGTTCCGCTTCATTCCGTGTACCTATTCTCTGATATCCGCTTACAGTCACTGGTCTCCTTCATAAACCCTGTTCATTTCCGCTAATTCAGTCGTCTTACCTCCGCTAAACCCTAGTTTTAAAGAACAGAAGGAAGGATGGGTCGGCTGTTGAGGGCAGAACCAGAGGGACCCAAATTTATGGAAGGATACCCGCAAGTCAAAAACATATTGAAAAAGGCACAATGGCTTTAGTTTATTCAAAAGTTTAAAGGCTACAATAAGGAGGTAAAAAAATCTTTTGCGAGGTCTTTCAATGGTCTGGAGGTGGAAATTGGGGACCTCAAATTTACAGTGACTGAGGCATCCATAGAAGCTACTACAGAACTCCCTCAAGAAGGTGAACGCTGGTTCAAGAACAAGAGAATTGGCGAGGAAGCCTGGAGAGTGATCCTACGTAACCCAAGTATGGATGTCACCATTTTCAAAAAGGGAATTCCTGTCCATGCTTTAAAAGAAGAGTGGGCCAGTTTACTGTTGGTTATTCAAAAGTTTATCACCTGTGAGGGACGTTTTGGATCAATGTACATGTATCATACCCGACTGTTGATGAATTTCCTAGACAACCAGACCCTCTATCTACCATAATTTTTACTAAACAGTTTGAAAAAGATGTCTGTAACCGTCCAAAAGCATCTGGGGGACGTAGAACCACATTTGTATCACCATGGTCTCGTGAAAATCTTGATAGAAAAACAATTAAAAGAGAAAAAAGACACCAGGGAGCAGTTTTTAATTAGAAATTTCTTTGAAGAACTCCAATAAACCCCTGAAGGCAGTACATCAAAAAGAAGTAGAAGAAAGAGAACAGGTGATAAAACTCAAAGCACTCCTACTAACACAGTTGAAAGAACTAGTAGAGAAGAAAGACTGTCTAAAAGGAGGAAGGAAAAGACTGAGGGTAAAAAGCCAACAAAATCAAAAGAGAAAAGAAGCATTGAGGCTGTGCATCAAACCCATTCCTCAAAAGAAGACCATCAAGTATTGTCTGAGAGACTAGTTCACCTTCAGGAACAGTCAGCTATGGCCAAAAAGAAAGGAAAAGAAAAACAGAAGAAAAAAAGACAGTAGTCCACAACATGTAAGAAGAAGCACCGGGCTTAAAGGAAAGTGGAGGAAAGCACAAACAAAAGGACCCCATTTTATTGATTTGGAAGGAGGAACACCTGAACAAACTCTAGCTGGCCGTAGTCCACCTCATTCTCAGCCAAACGTTGAAACTAGTCCTCAAGATGTTGACATGAGTCCTTTTCGGCCAGATTTTGAAGTCAATTCTCCTCCACAGCATTTTGGGGACAGCCCAAGGAAAACGAAACCCGAGATAGATCCAAAGCAGTAAGAGGTGTATGATTACACATAATCCTTAGAAAGAACAGCCACGGGACCCAGCACTTCATCCACTCAGCTTCACACAGCGCAAGAAGCTCTAGTCCAATCGTTGAAACAATAAGTCTTTGAGTTGGAGGTTTTAAATAGACATATTAAAAATGAAAATGAAGCATTAAAGGAGCAAAGTAGATTGGACAAGATCATTCATGACAACACTATGCTACATCTGGGACTGTGGCACAAAAAGAACAGGAAATTGAAGAAGAAATGCAAGAAGATAAGTAGAGCACTGATTAATCTCAAATTCAGATGCTTGATGAAGAAGCCCAGGATGTTAGCAGCACCAAGAAAGAGGAGAAGAGGACTGGATGTACTGGCAGAGGTATCAGAGCATATGAATTGAAGGAGGATGATCAAAATTTTTGTTGCATGGGGACATGCAACACCTTCACAGTGGGGGTATGTTGAGTCCCAAACTTGCATCTTTCCTATACACCTTTCTAGACTTTTTCCATTTACCTGGACCTCCTAAGTCATAAACATCATTGCATATTAATCATAAAAGAGCATTTAAAGTGGTTTTTAACTATGTTTTGTGTCTGCTGTTTGAATTAGATTTTTGCTCATTGAGCTGCGGAATCTTGTCACTTTCCGCAGCTGCTTCAACTTTCCGCAACCATTTTGTTAAAGTCTATATTGCAGGTGTCTTCAAGCAAATCAAGCCACATGGGCAAGTTGGAAATGACATGGATATGGACCGAGTCCTATTGGCTCAGTCGAATTCACCAAAGAAGGCCGTGGTCAAAGGTAGTCAAGCGGTGGTCAACCTAAGAGTCCTACGGTGACAGAACTCCATTTTTCACCATGTGAAGACTTGCGTGGCCGTTCCTAAATCTCAGGGGACATATCAACACCTGTGAACTGCTCCATAAGCCGAATCCAATGGCCACCCTCCATAGATTTAATCTTCACGGCAGCCATAATGCTAGATTTCTGGACGTGGTTGTTCACGTGTCTTTTATCAGCGTAGATTGTAGGAAATTAGTTATGTCATCCTCTGTTATAAATAATGCGTTCTCATACGCATAGTAGCTAGCTTCTGTAATGTAATTTTGCTGAAAAGAAAGCCCACTGTGCCGTGACATTATTTCCTTGTTATGACTGCATTTTGAATACATGAGAAGACTCTGTTCATAAGCATAATTCGTGGTTGATAGCTGTTGCCCGAGGATTGTGCAGAGGGCCCCTGCACACGCCGAGGTTTTGTTTATTGCCGTATAGTTTCATGCTTTATTTCCTTACGTTCATTATGCCATAGTTATTCACGTGTATATATTACATCTCTTATGGTATTAACGTTTTATTTCTGTCCATAATTTTTCATGCTTTATACTGCTGTTAACTGATCAGTGTCTTTGTTCCAGATTACAGTAGGCAGCCCGAGCATTTTCTCATAGTTTTACAATGACTATTAACATGGAATCAGTCTTGTCCTTCTGCTGATTTATTTTTCGTAGCTTTTAATTCCAGCACTGTTATATTTATTTCAGTTTTGTACATTTGATTTATTAGTTAGATTAGATATTAAATTACTCATTTCATTATCAATTACCTCCGAAAACCATAGTGAGACTAATGGTGAGGGATTGAAGTATGCTGAGGCAGAAGTTTGATATTAACATTATTTTTCCAAGCAGATATTAAAATTCTCATGTCATTATCAACACTGAAAGCCATATGCAGACTAATGGTGAGGGATCAAGTATGAGTGTGTAATTTGATATTAGTTTATTTTTCTCATAAATTAGACATCGATTGCTCGTTATTTATGATTAACTCGAAAGCCATAGCGAGACGGAATGGTGAGGGGTCGAAGAGTTGATGTAATTTGATTCTTAGCTTTACTTTACTGTAATTTGGATTTTTATACGCTTTTTGTATTTAGACAAGAAAGTATGTAATGGGTTTCATGATCAATAGTTCCACTATTTGTTTGACTAGTATATAAGCATTTTTCATTTTATTTTAGGAATTAATTTTGTCATTGTATGTTTTAAACCCTTTTGAAGTTTGAAGTTTGGGAAATCATTATAAAGGACATCATTGCCTTGAAAATTTATATCCATACTTGTCTTTTAGAATTTCCATCTCACATTAGGAAACCAACCAAGATACCCCCAAGATAAATAAAAAACCCAAAAACGACAAAATGTAAGAGATAGGTTATCTTGCACATATAGTGCGCCACACTTCGTCAGCTTACGAATCCCGGATTGACAAATTAATGTAGCAATTTAGGACACACTAAATTGACCAAACACTTGTCCCTGAACATGTTTTAATTTTCTACTCAATGCATCACATGAATCCACCTCTAGCTTGTAGATATTTTTAACGCAAACACTAATTTGTTTTACTTATCCATTAGAAACATGCTTCATATAAGATTTCCCCTTATTGAACTCCACATCATATCCATGGTCTTCATGTACAACTACCAAAACTAAATTTTTCTTCAAACCAGGAACATACATTACATTCTTTAGGTGAATTAGGGAGCCTGACTCCTTATTAAAGGTGATAGTGCCAATCCATTTGGTACTGTACCTTCCATCATTTCCAATTTCTATGTGTAATTGTAGGTCCTTATCCTCCAAGTTGCTGAAGAACTCCTTACTTACTATCATATTAAATGAAGCACCAAAATATAAGTACCATACACTACCTCATATAGTACTTGGCATACATGAAATGAGGATGAAATCCAACTCGAATTGTGTTGTGAGAGCAGCACCTTCTACTGCTCCTGTGGACTTCTTACTAGATTTCTTGTGTGGACTTTTGGTTGCATACTGCCCATATTCATGGTAGTGAAATTTTTTGATTTTACTGAGGTGTTTATTCTTACCATTGTTCTGGATAGATTCTGCCTTACATTGGGCCTTCTTACCCTTGGTAATTTTTCCTTTTCTTGCTAGAGAAATTTTTTCTTCCTCCTTAGCTTTGGATGTGACAACATCTCTAGTGTTTTTTCTAATCTCCTCCTACACCAAATTATACCAAAGTCTCTCCCAATCTAGTAGCTTGTTGCTTCCATTAATTGAACCCTAATATTTTTTCTAGGACTTCGAAAGGCTAAGGAGTGTTAATCTCATAAGTTCAGATGATGACACATTTTATCCTACTCCTCCAAGTTCATCTCAAACCTGAGTGAATCTAGATAGGTATTGAGGAATGGTTTCATTTTTTTGCATTCAAATGCTCTTGAGTTTATCTCTCAATGCCAATTTCCTGGCATCACTGTTGCTTTGGAATAGATCTATGAGAGTTTTCCACATTTCAAAAGGAGTCTCCTTTCCATGCAATTTTGAAACCACATGATCATTGAAACCCTCCATAATAATCCTCATGGATTTTATTATGTATTTATTCCCCTGAGAAAGTGCTTATGCATTTGATGTTGTTGGTTTTCGAATATCGATTTGTGTGTGTTCCCATACTCCATTTTTATCTAGGAAATATTCCATATTGTCTTTGCAAGAACAAAAATTTGAGGTTCCCTCCAATGCATACTCAAGCCTCAATCCATTGAAAGACAATGTTTTTTCACTAAAGAAGATATGCACCAATAAAATTTGCAAATCAATTTTTTTCTTCTTCTCAGAGATGATATGCAACCTAGTTTTTATGCAGTCTTTAATTGCTCTGATACCATGTAGAAATAACTCAAAATTTGTAGCTGCTAATGAATTCATACTGGAAAAAATAGTCACAAATTTCTTCTATTGAATCTGTGGAAAGTAAAACATATGATAAAAACACATGTAATAACATGCAACAATTAAATAAAAATGAAAACAATATTTTTCCTAGGGAACTCGACTAGGAAAAACTCCACCTCTATTTTGTATTAAATCATATGAGAATATGGATCTATTACAATGACTACTTCAATCCTTGAAGCTACACCTGCACTGCAATTTTGATATCCTACTCTATGACCCGATCTGACCAACACTTAGCCAAAATAGGCTTCAACCTTCCTCCTATTTATTTTTGCAATCCTTTAGGAAATTAGCTCCTAAAATATAGGTAAATTCCATATTCCTTGTGAAAATACTAGAGGAATGTTTCACTTTTTCTAATAAAAAACCTGTACACTCAACTAGTATAGAATTGACAATTACAATGTGCCTTTTCCTCCACTTCAACTAGGAAATTTGAATTCCATACATGAATAGGGATATTTTTATTAAATTTATCAGTTAACTAAGAGATTAGTGAGTTAACAAAAGTTACTACAACTCAACTGAAATCCTTTTGAATCTATTCATGACTAGAGCTCAGACAATTGAGTTTAGCTAACAATAACTCTACTAAATTACTAAATTTTAGCAATCAAATCATACACAACTCTACTTATATCCTAAAAAAATGAATTGATTGATTTAACTGGGTGATTTGGACATGTCACTCCTACTAACACCAACTCAAGTCATCCCGTTGATGTGGAAATTTGAATTTCTCCATTTGACTAAGGCATAAGTCAAATGAATCCTTTTCTTGCTACAATTTAACAATTGTCCTTCAACTCTAGGTTGAAGAGCTTAATAATCAACTGAACTACTTCCAATTCTGAGTGTTAGACATATAAATATTTCAACTTCTTCAATTTATCATAATCATTTGTAATTGGAATAATAAAATGACTCACCTCTTCACTTATAGAAGAAAAAATTAAGGCATAGGTTGTGTTGTCCTTGTTCTCCCAAATGGCTAGTTCTTTGTCTAATGTGGGATTGACATGTGCATTGTCACCTTCTCCTTCACAAACATAATTCCATAACGCATCAAATATGAGGGTGTGCATGATATTTCTGGACCATTCTTGGTAGTTCTCCTTGCCTATTAGTACTACACTAACAATGGATATGAAGGAATGCATTTTCAAAAAATGTTTGAGCTAAGGTCAGTCTAAATTATTAAACATAAATACTTTAAAGTATACATACAAACATGCATATATATATATATATATATATATATATATAGTCCATCAATTTGAAATTTGTTGGTTTCACATTCAAGGTTTCCAAACTAGTGGACATACAGAAGACAAATATTGAAAAAAGAATGGAAGGTCTTCTAACAACACCAATCAATGCTCATGAGAATCAATATGTATCAATGAACGTCCAAGTTTACATAAGTTGTAAGATCTTGCAACATAAAAACGTAATTGCAATGGATTCATATGCCTTTCAGTCAAAGAACATATATTTATCTACCTCAAGATAAGTGAATAAAGTAAATTTGTGATACATGAACCCAACCACTATATCTAGTAGTTACCTCAATACAGGATTTTTGAGGATTTTTTTTATGAAGTCTAGAATGAGAGTGTAATAATCAAGGGATATAATCTTTAACCCATGAAATAAGATTCCAAATTGAAAGGGAAAAAATATCACACCGTGTTTTGTTAACAAATTCACCCCATGAGAAAAAATAGAGCCAAGAAGAAAGTTTAGTGGCCCCCCCACTTTTCAACTACTTTATGCCAAACCACTAATTCAAGGTTTTTGTAACAGGAAAATCCAAAATGCTAGTGAATAGGGATTAACCAGTTTCGTCTCCACTAGAAAGATAATACATTTATTGGAATATTAACAGCTTCCCACCTCCTTGATCATGATAATTTGACATAGTAGTTGAAAGAAATGACCCACCTGTCTTGTGTATAAGAAAAAATAAAGCATATTCAAACAACTATAGTGTGCCAACTCTTTGTTGCACATGAAAAAGTGAATTAGTTCAGGACAAGACTACTAGGAGCAATCCTGGAAGCGTTAGGAGAAATAGGGAGATCAACTGATCACAAAGTGCACAATCTAAGTGAACCAAATATGAAACTATAAAAAAAACACATGGTAACTACTCATTAATCCAATTTTATCCCACACCTTACATTGAAATGCTTTAAATGGGAGGTAAGCATTAGTAATTATGCTACAATAAAAACCATGAGACCACATAATGTGCAAGAATAGTGTGGAAATGATGCATCTGAGTAACGAGAAAGGCTGACATGGAAATTATTCTTAATGGGGCAGGACTTAGCGAGCAAAAGACCAAAGCGTGATAGATTTTACAAGGAGAAAAAGGGTTCTAAGGCCCACAAAAGTGTTGGAGTAGTTACATAACCATGGAAAACAATGTCTAAAATTAGAACTTGGAACCTACTCTCTGATACCATGTCATACCAGGATCTTTAACTCTTGAAATTGTGTTATATTCACTAATGAGAACATCATTAGATACATGGATATGGGTGACCTTTGGTATTCAAATTCCAAAGTCTCTTCCCATTTTAACTATTGAAATTTATCAATTTACATATTCTTACATTTTATCCCAATCCCTGAGGGTTAGGTGTTTAATAAAATTTATTTATTGATCACAAAGATCCAATATTTCACTACCCATATGTGAAAATTAGAAAGTTAAAAACCAAACCCAAATAAATGGAAAACCAAACTACCAAACAGAATATATATGCTTCCTCATTTGTGTCAAAGACAATGGGGGTGGAGATGAATGGAGGTTCATGCATTAAAAGAGAATACGAGTGACATGTCGTTTTTTGAAGAATTACATTCTTGAAGGAACATTGATTATTTTTGGAACCAACTAAATGCATGAGGGGGAAATAGAGGAGGTTGTGAACCCAATAGAGGTTGTAGCCCCAACACAGTTCTTAGGGATGGGAGAAGATGGAAGAACCTGCAAGTGCATCCAAAAGTCAGGGAAGATAGAGACAAATGGCACCATATCCAACCATGGTTGTGAGGGCATCTAGCGATTGCGGAGAGAGTAGCAAGAGTGGCTAGGGATCAACCCTAGTCGTTGCAGATGGGAAAGACACCATCATTTTTTTTTCCAAGGAAAAATTCATAATTCTATTAATAAAAATAAAATTACATGTTACATTAGTAAGTAGTTGTCCAACTACCAGTCAAGACTAGTGTTCAAATATCATGCAAGAAATCCTAAAAATACAAAATAGGAGAAAAATCAAGTTTTTCTCCCCTTCTTCTTCTCCACCTTGTGCCATTCCCCTTGTGAAGGTGAAGGAGAGACACGAATGAGATGGTTTTCTTCCATATCTGATCCATTATCCTTCTCTGAACCTAAGGTATCTGATGAATGTTGTCATTTAATCCCCGCGTTTTCCATATCCATTGACAGTTTTTCAGGCCTTTCCATGGATTTTTGTAGGTCAAAAGGATATTGTGTTTCATTTCATTGTACTTCCGGTTCTATCGATGGTTGGTCAGTCCCATTGGGGGTTTGTTCATCTGCTGCTTCTTCTGCTTCTTCCTATGGATCACAGGGTGGGAATTTCCACCCTTTTGGTACCTTCCCATTTTTATTTTTTTTCCTGTTATATCTTTTTGCATCTGGACAAGTGTTTTGCAAATGACTGGACTACCTACAATTTCTGTTTCGAAAAGTTTTGTTTTCATAATCTAGAGTTTGTGTCCAGATTTGTTGTTTGTGTTTTAGCTGCATACTTTCCGGTAAGCCTTTGATGAGATTGACTTCCACACAGATGCATGCGAATGTGTAGATCCTTTCCTCCATGTGTTGTGTGTCTGTTTTGATATATTTCCCAATTTTATTCCTAATTCCTTTTATAACTCTTTCATTCCAGAAGTGTAGGGGTAGGTTTTGTAGCCTAACCCAAACTGACATTTTCGACAATGACATAGTATTTGCATCAAAATCCGGGAACCATGGAGTGATGAAGAGTCCAGTAGAACCCCAGAACCATGGTCCCTCTTAGAGAACAATGTCTCTGAGTTCCAAGGATGCAATTTTGACAATGAAAAATCGCTTGGAGTAGAGTTGAATTTCATAGTCCAAGGCCCATCGTGTGAGGATCTAGTGGAAGAGTTCCGTTGGTTTGGGCCAAAAAAAGTTCAATTTGCATATAAGTGCTTGTGCTTCATATGTGGTATGTTTTTCATCTATCTTTGGTGTGTCTATGGAAAATTTTGGTATGTGATTCAGTTTCTCTACAATATATGGGCTCGGGGTACTTCCGAATGGTTTTGTGGGTGATTTGTCTTTGTTTTTCCCTTGCAGGATATTCTTGTAGGAGGATCCTCCTTTGTTGTATTCCTGTCTTGAGTTATTGATGCTTCTAGCCCCCCCTTGGAATTTAGTTCTACCAGGTTATTCAACTTTTCCTCTCAGCCTCAGATTGAGTGTGATGGTGGACCCTGGCCTGATATGATAGTCTACGATTGACCTGTGTTCTTGTAATATTTTACCTCTGCAGTTGAGAGATTTTTGGTATGATGGGAAACCCATAGTTTGGATAATGCTATGTTTCAGTTTATTTACCTTCTCTGATCCGATTACCCAATGTAATATATTTTTCCATTCTGGTGTTCTAATGAAAAATTTAAAGTGGGTATGTGATACCTTTTTCTTGGTGTTCGATGCACCTTTGTTATCTTCATTCGCCTCCATGTCTAGGAACCTCAGGGTAAGTGCTTTTGTTTGGTGTAGGGGTTTCCAGGAAAAAATTTCTCGCGCTAAGCGGCCAATGGTGGCCCTATTATTTTTTACTGTAGATGAGACCTGTAGCCGTTGGTTAAGGCAGAGGGTAGTGCGACCCAACTGCCACCTCCACTAAAGAGCCACACCCAAATCAAACTTAACCTAGCCAGGGTGTATGGCGAGTATCCTTGCTGTAAGGTCTGGCACTGTCGATGAGTTTCCCAATCATATTTGCTATGTGCAGAGGACTGCCCTCTGTAAAACCCCATCCCCATCAATTGATATTGCTTGGGCTTTGTCGTCATGAATCTTACTGGGGTCGTGAAGCAATGGAGCCAGTCGAACCCCCGGGCAGGAGATGGTGTGAGGGGGGCCAGAGTCTGCAGGGGTCCCTAGACTCCAATGTCAACATTTATGCAATGTTTTTTCGATGCCTGACTGCCTGCTCTTGGGGCCAAATACCTCTAGATCGGTGTGATGTCTCCATTCCTTTGAGCGCTTGTGAGAGGCCGCCACACCGTATCTAAGCAATCCAGAACTAAAAACCCTAATATCTCCTCTCGCCATCACTTTGCCTCCGTATAATCACTCAGAGTTTTAATTCAGACACCATCATTTTTTATAATCAATGTCATTATATATATATATATATATATATATATTAGCACATATAATAAATAATATGATGTTATGTAATATCCTTATTTTTTTTGTTATATTTAAGTTATTTATATAATAATTGTTCTTACTATATTATATTTGTTATAATATAGTATATAATATCTATTTTTTAGTTATATGATATATAAATTAGCTATATTCATTATTATGTAATGTATCCTTATATTGTATAGAAAATTAGTTATTATATATTATAGGTGTAGTCTAACTATTCTATAATTTTGTTTTTTTCATTATAATCCATGTTGGGTAAATTTACTGTGTAAACTAATGCAAGTATTTATATCAATCTAGGCTAGTAGGACTTAGAAGCATCCCCAAAGTATATGGGTTTCAGTTATGATCAAGTTAGAAGATGATTTATCAAATATTAAGGAAATGCATATTACAAATATAAATATAACTTAAATAATTTCTAAATTCAAGTATGCAATCAAAAGCAGAAGAATATCCTAATTTAAGAGATTTGTTTGTCCTTATCTAACAAGATTACTTCATGAATTAGAAATAAAAAAATACTAATTGAGCAATAGATTAATATACATGAAACAATAATTGAAGAGGTACTGGTTGTCCTTCATCATAGATTCATTTATCAATAATGTTATTGTTAGAAAACTAGAATTCAGAAAAGCATTAAAAACATGAAAAGATGAATTCTAGCTTAAGATCTTAATAAGATAGAAAGAATGTTTAACTTAAACATTTGTTTGTCCTTTCATATGCAGAATAAGAATGATAATTAGATTCATCAACACTCATAAATCATTAGCATAAATCTAATAAACAAGTTAAGCATAAGCAAACTAATTCATAAATTGCAACTACAAATAAACTAGGAAGTGCACTTAGCTCGGTGTGGGGGCCCTCCACCCTTGCCTCGCACACTGAAGGTGTTTTCAACTACTTAAAACTTTAGTCAATCAATAAAAATATAAAAACAACAAATGGAATAGAATATATCTTCAATTAGGTCTCCAAAGTCTCAAAAATAATAATGTTAAGTCATACAAATTCTACATACCAATGCCTTCAATGTTTGAGGCTTGAATAGATAAAATATCCAACAAATTCATCTAAAATATATCATATAGTCATGAATTTCCTTATCTTATCCAATCAGGTCGAATTCATCCATCAAATCCATCAAAATCTGGAAAATCCCACAAAATAAGAATTTTGACCTAGTTCCTAGGGTTCCTCCATAAAAACAGGTCCCGTTTGACCACCCTTGACTGGGCCTATTAAATCTCGTTTTGACTGAACCAACAGGTTTACACTTAATATTAGTTCCCAAGCCTTCTAGAAATATATCTAGCTCGATCCCAAGTGTCCTGCAAATATGCAAACCATGAGGCCATTACGGGAATTGCTGATGTTGTCCAAAAATGCACTTAAAATTCAATTTTTAACAAAAAAATCTAAGAATTGAAAAACTTAATTTAAATACCTGTATATGAATTTATTGGTGAAAATAAGGTGGATATGATGCTGTATAGATGGATAGTATGGAAAATAAGATGTATTTCATAAACAAAAAGAGATAAAAAACGAGGGCCAATATCTCCCCCAAGATGATGTTCAAGCATGTCCTCATGCTTGCTTTTTCCTTTTGGACCTCCTGAGCTCTGATGCTGATCCTATTCCCGACCCTGAAAATTCCTGTTGTGTTGCATGTAGAAGAGAATCCATACCTTTGCATTGTTCTTTCTTGTATATTGAACTTTTAACCTTTTGTTTCTCATATTTTCCTTCTAAGAATTCTTCTCTTTGAGCCACCTGAATGCTTGTATGTAAAGAAGGTTGTTTTTGGCTTTCAATTTTCCCATTTCTTCACTTATCTTCTCATTTTCTTTAATCAATTTTTCACTATTTGTCTTATATGTTTCATTCTCTCTTTTTAGTTTCCTTTCCATTATTATACTTACCTCCAGATTATCAGTTAACTCTCTGATCCTGCTAAGTTTTTGGTCTTCATCCTTGCTATTTTTGAAAGTGAAATAGCTTCAACCTCATCATTTTCAAAATAAGAATATCTCTCTATAGGATTTTCATAAAATTCTTGCTGCAACCTCTTAAGGATTTCATTGGTTTGTTTGGTTAAAGGACATGTTTCTATGATTTTCACTTCTGGTTCTTTTTCTTTGCTGCTTCTATCTGCTGAATTCCTCTTTTTCTGTCTCCTATAAATGGTCAAGAATGATGTTTCCCTCTCTACCATGAATGTTTCCTGTTGTTTCTTTGATTTTGTCCTTGGATAGAGAGGTGAATTCACTATATTTCTTGTTTCCTGTATTGGTTTAAGTTTGTCTTCTGTTGCTTGCTCTACAAACTTATTTTGAATCGGGAAAACTTTCCAAATCATACCCTTAATTTTCAACTAGTAATAAACAATGATTTTTATGAGTCCATGGTGATAAATTTTGGCTTCTTTGGGTTTTGTCTCAGATTTTACACTTTCAATCATCCTCATCAAGTTTCTGCAAAAGAAGTATGGAAAATTGATCCTGATATCTCCTTTAATATGCTGTAGCAACCTAATGTGATATAGGTGTACTACACAATGTCTACTATCACAAGTGAAAAAATTTTGGATTATAAAAAATAATTCAGCCCAAGGTTTATTGAACCATTCCCTAGGAATCCCCTTTGACCTATCAAAGGAACCCTTTCTGTTCTTATCTAGGAAGAAGGTACAACCCTTGTCCTTGAAATGCAATCCTTTGTGGTAAAGTTCACCTGATAATGGAAACTCTAAGGCTTCCGAAATAGATTCTGGAGTTAAATTAATGTGTAAACTACCCACCATAGTTTCATCTTGTTTGCAATTGTTTATAAAATCCCTTGTGATATCTTCATTATGCCCTTTGAATTTTTTAAGGAAGCCTATCAAGCTTGATTGATAAAGTTTCTTAACTGTGTCCCTACTCCAATGTTCAATCTGAAAATATTTGGGCTCTGTTCTTGATGGAATATTGTCTGAAAACCATTTGATGTACCCCTCTACTATCATTAACTTCATTTTTGAAAAAAAAAATTCAAGTACTGGATGTTATCACAGTAGTGAGACTTATGTCTGTTTTCTTCTTTTGCCAAGTAATTGAAATCAATCCTTTGTTTTCTTTGGAAGAAGTGAGCTTACTGCTTCGAAAAACACAAGATTTGATATAGAGAGGTTTGTAAAAACATAAAAAAATCATGTTTCTATTATCCTAATGTCTTATCTGATCCTTTGTCTCTTAAATAAATAAATATCCTTTGCCTCTGTTTTGTAAATTTTTTTCTCTTGTTTGACTATGTAAAAAAAAATGATTTTTTTTTTTATACAACAGTGTCTTCTAACCCTTTGATTCCATACAAAATTCCTTTTCTAAGGCAAAGCATTATATATATAATAGAATCTCACTATTTATGCAAGAGAATTTGTAAAAATAGCTCACTTATTTCATCAAAAATCTTCATAAAATGAGTTCACTGTTTTCTTCAAAATTCACCAGACTTTGCCCTCTATTATGCAAAAATGAAAAAACATGTTGACTGTGCCTTTTTAAACCAAACATTCAACATAAAACCTGGTTTGAATTCTCTTACTGAGTGTGAAAATGAAATGAATTTACTTCACAACCCAACTAAAACGAATTCACTGTGCATTTCAAACCAAACTCTCCATTCTCTGTTTGCATTCAAATTGAAATAGAAGACTGTGCATGAAGAAGTTTTCAAGTTTACCTGTCTTTGCAATGATCCTTGTGATTTTCTGCTATGATCCTCATGATTTTCATTTTATTTTAACTGGAGTCTCTCAATATCTTCATCATTTACTCATTCAATCAATAGAGGATTTAATGTTGACTGATGGTAGAGTGTTTATGAGTGGTGGCAATGACAAAATGTAAAGCAATGAAAAGTTTTAAAATCCGTGGTAGAAGAACTCCATTTATAACTCACAGTTTGTTTAACAACACCGAGATTTACTCATGTGAATCATCATTTTTTTAAACAAGAAAATATGAGTTTGCTTCTTACCTTGTTCTTCATGGGATTTTTGCCTCCTAACATTGTGCTTGCTTGACACATCTACCAGATATGTTGGATTGAAACTTCAGTCAATTCTCATTATCCCTCCATTCTTCTCACTGCTAGATCTCCTGCCCCCTTTGCTACATTAAATTTATTCTATTCTCCTCACAGCTCTCCCTTGTCAGCCCTTGTTTATTAGTTTCTCATAGAGTTGCAAAACAAATGCGTGTTTTGATTACACACCTTCCTTCTCTCACTGAGCCTTCAAAAGGCGATGATGGTGAAAAACACAGTGTGTTTCAGTTTCTTGAGGTGTTAGAAACGACGGAGGTTTTCTCAACAGTTTACACAGTGTTGTAATATTTCATTTTGAATTTGTTTTTACCGTTCATCAACCACTTGACTGGTGCATCCGTGGCTTACCTTTCGTGACTAATTTGGCATCCTGACTCCACGGTGTACATCTCGTCCTCAGATTCACTTATTACACAGTCCTTTTTCACATTTTGTTCTCATGCTTTGTGTTGATCACTGTGTTCGCTTTCATTCTCCATTAAAAAGCATCATACCTCATCTAATATGAGCCATCATATTTTCATTTCATTACTTGTATATACATCATTGTGTTATCAAATATGTGCCATCATATTTACGTTCCTCCACTGTGTATGTATCACTGTCTCACCATATTCCCATCCATCCATATATGCATCATTTCCATATATTTTTTTCATAGCATCATTTTCATACTTTAGGTTAGTTTGTTGTATATGCACTCCATTTTTTTCATTATGATTGCTCTTTTTCTCCATTACCTTAGCTCATAACCATATTTTATGATTGCGCTTTTGTTTTGAAATTCAAATAGTTGCGCTATCATATGATTTAGACTTTAGGTTTTGTTTTTTTATTTAATTTTAAAAATTACCAATGAAATGGTCATGTTTTAAAATAAAATATTTACAATGAAACTAACCTCTTTATTTGTTTATTGTAGGTCCAACAAAGGTTTAATGTTAAGCCATTTGTTTATGATTATTTTGTTTAGAAAAGTAGGGTAGGGTATGGTATGGATAAATTATGGAATGTTTATTGAGTGATTAGGATAGTGGTGTGGATATGGATAAAATAGGGCTAAGAACATAGGTGATGAAAAATGTAGGTGATAAAAATGCATAACCAATACTAAATCAGATTTACAATTCTAGAATATTTTCACAAAAAATTGAAATTTTAAGAGCATTTTTTTTACTTACTGTACTTGTATTCCCTCAAACCATTTGATGTTCATGATGGTCGACATTGTGTTTTCTTGTCTTCCAGACTATGTAGAAAATTATTTATTCTTCTCATTTGATTTGATTTGGAATGATGTTGTTCAAGTCCCTTCTGCAGGTTAAATTTTGACATTTCAGGTCCCTTCTGTCATTTTGTATTTTAAGGTCCCTTCTGGCGTAATTTGAAATAATGTTTGAAAATTTCTTATATCGTAATGATACATGTCCCTTATAGATATTTTTATCAATAATAATTCAGGTCCTTTCTGTATATGTTGAATGATGTACCAGGTCCCTTTGTAATTGTAATTCATATTCCATCTTCAATTCAGCTGCTAAAACTATTTTCATAGTTTTATTACATGCCTTCTCCCAAGTTTATGTTAAGACTTGTCCTCAAGTCTGACATGTCTCAGATGGTATATTTGTAAAAATCATACTGAAGTAAAATGAAAACAAAAAGAGAATTCATATTGGCCAAACAAGTTGGTTTTCAGATATGAATTCGAGTTTGTATTGTGTCAGTTTCCTGGATTTTCACAACCAAATTCTTTTATTATCATTTATTTATTTATTTTTTAAATTTTTTATTCTTCTTCTTTAGGAGTTATGGGAGGCATATTTCTATGCTGCCCCATTAGTTCCAGATCAGTATATGTGGATATATTTCTCATAAAATCCTCTTTATTTATAGGCTTATGTAAACCTTGAGCCTATGTCCATTAACGACGGATGAAATATATGCTTCGTCAATTGTTTTTATCTTGATAGCTCCATTGTCAAATATTTCTTCAATCTCATATGGCCCAAGCCAATGAGTCGTAAATTTTGCTTTGAAATATTTGAACTTGGATCGAACAAGAGTGCCCAATATCCTTTCCGAAACACTTTATTCTTTATGAATTGGTCATGCCATTTGATTCTTTGTTCTTGCAAAAGAGATGTGTGCTCTATTTCCTACTGTCGTATCTCATCCATTTTATTTAATTCCATAATTCTTTATTTTTACGCCTCAGATAATTCCATCTCCAATTTTGCTGCTAGCTTGAATATATTTATTTGAAATTATATGGGTAATAGGAGTCCTTTACCATACAACAAATGATATGGACTGAACCCAGTTTTGTTTTTCCATGTTATCCTATATGCCTATAGTGCATCTCTCAATTTCTCTGACTAGTCCTTTTTGTTCAATTGTACAATCTTTGCCATAATGTTCTCTAGGACTTTGTTTGTTGATTCCACTTGTCCATTTCCTTGAGGATGATACGGAGTTGATTTTATGTGTTTGATCTTGTATTTCTCCATAAGATCTCGAACAAGATTTCATGTGAACTGTGTGCCTTGGTCAGTTACTATATGTCTCAGAACTCCATATCGTACAAATATCTCTTCAAACATAAAAGACACAACAATATCTTCTGTTTCTCGTGCTACTGCCTTTGCCTCCATCCACTTAGTTACATAATTTGTACATTCCAGGATGTATTTCTTTCCATTGGATGAAGTGTTGATTGGTCCCATGAAATCTAAAGCCCACTGTTCAAATGGTTTAATCAGTACTTGTGGCTTTAATGACATTTCATCTAATGCCACTGGTCTACCGATTATTTGGTAGTTGTCACATCTCTTCACATAGGCCTTGGAGTATTTGAAGATAGCTGACCAGTAGTAGCCAAGTTTCAACACTTTGTATGCTTTCCTCTTATATGAAAAATGAACACCACAAGGTTCTTCATGACATGATTTCAAAATATCAATAATCTCATATTCTCAAACACATTTTCTAATCATTAGATCAGCACCAGTATAGAAGAGATCTCCATTGACCCAACTATATCTAGCATTTCTCTAATTATTCTTCTTTTCTGTTTATTTATGTAATGAGATGGTAGGATGCCAGATGATAAATAATTGGCTATATCTGCAAACCATGGAGTTTTGACATTTATAGAAAATAAATGTTCATCTAGAAAATTATCTGATATTGGATTTGGATCACCAGGTGAATGAAATCTTGATAGAAATTCTGCAAATTGATTATATTTTCCTGGTCGATCTTGCACAGTAATGTTAAATTCTTACATTAATAACAACCATCTAGTTATTTTTCCATTTGTGATTGATTTGTTCATTAAATATTTTATGGCTGAATGATTCGTGTGGATGTAAACTTGATAACCTATTATATAATGTCTAGATTTATTAACTGCATGTACTACAACTAACATTTCTTTTTCTGTAACAGTGTAGTTCAATTATGCCGGTGTTAAGTTTTTTATTATGAAATATATGGCATAATTAAACTGATTCTCTTTTTGTCCAAGTGATGCTCCAATAGAAGTGTCAGATGCATCAGTTGAAATGTGAAATGGTAAAGACCAATTAGGTCCTCGAAGAATGGGTGCAATTGACAATTTTTCTTTTAATTTTTCAAATGCATTTTGACAATTATTTGTCCATTGGAATTCCGCATCTTTCGCAAGTAACTTGAATAATGGCAAAGCTATTTTACTGAAATTTTCAACAAATCTCCTATAGTAGCCTGCATAACCCAAGAAACTTCTAACTTATTTTTGTGTTGTGGGTGGTATTAAATTCATAATGACTTGAATTTTTGCTGGGTCCACCTTGATTCCTGAAGAAGAAATATGGTGTCCCAATACTATTCCCTTAGTTAACATCGTAATTTTTTTTTTCATTATTGAGTGATATATTTGTCTCTATGCATATTTTTAACACTTTTTCAAGATTTTGTAAACAATCATCATATGTTCTACCATACACAGTAAAATCATCCATGTAAACTTCTACACGCTCATGGATCAAGTCAACAAATATTGCAAGAAATGCTTTCTGAAAGGTAGCAGGTGCATTACATAAACCAAAGGGTAATACATTGTATGCATATGTTCCCCATGGGCATGTGAATGTTGTCCTATATTTATCTTCCAATGCTATATTTATTTGATTTTATCTGCTAAATCCATTAAGAAATGAAAATAATTTCTTTTCAGCTAATGAATCTAACACTTGATCAATAAATGGTAAAGGAAAATGATCTTTTAATGTAGCTTTATTGAGTTATTTTTAATCCACACAAATTCTCCATTTCCCATTTTTCTTAGGTACTAAAACTAAGGGTGAAACCCATTGACTATCTAAAATAGGATAGATAAATCCGAATTGTAATAGTTTCTGTAATTCTTCTTTCACTATTTCTTTCATCATGGGGTTCATCCTTCATTGTGGTTGCCCTACAGGTTTAATTTGATCGTTAGTGTAAATGTGATGGATACATGTTTTTGGATGAATCCCATGCATGTCTGTGTAATCCCAAGCAAAATATTTTGAATAGTTTTGTAACAATTTTATTAGCTTTTCCTCTTGTGATGATTGTAAGTTATTACCAATATTCAAATGTCTCCCAGGACTGATCGAAATGATTTTTATTTTTGAATTGGTAATTGAATTAACATGAAAAATACTTTCGAATGTATTTTGCAATGATTGTATAGTGCAATTTTCCTGAAAACATTAATTTAACATATAACTAGTAGCTTCATATTGAGTTATTCTAAGTTGCTCTGAAATATTTGGTTCTGAGATAAAAGGATCTAATAAGTCCTCATTTTCTTCCTCCTCTCTAAAATTATAAACTTGATTAAGACTAAGAACAGATTGAAGTTCTTGTTGTTCCTCTCCATCAAGCCATGATAATAAAGAAGGAGATAGAGCGGGAGGATACAATGTAACATGCTTTCTTTCATCTCCATGTGAAATAATCATGCTTCCTGACCTGCATCCAATGTAAGCGTATGCAGTGGCTAACCATGGTATGCCTAAAATTAAGGGATGCCCTCCCAAATTTGTTTTTGGCTGCAAAATCAAGAAGTCTACAGGATACTCCCATGAATCTAGTGAGACAATGATATCTTCAAATATACCTTCTGGTACAACTTTAGATTTATCTGCAAGTTCTAAGACTGTAGTAGTAGGTCTAATGTTGTTCAGATTCAAATGTTTGATAGTCTCTGTAGTCATTACATTTATTGCTACTCCCAAGTCTATTAAAGTATTTGGCACTGAAAATTTGTTAATCGAAATGGTAACCATAGGAATCTCTAGATCAACATATTTTTCTATGGTTGTGTTTGTAGACATGAGACTATCCAAACTTCCAATTACCTGGATTGTAGCTGGACCCTTCTTTATTCTGCCAGATTTATTAATGCATAATTTCTTTATTTTTTTTGCATATATCGGAATATATTTAATTGCCTGCAACAAAGGAATTTTGACATATGTGTTCTTCAATTCATCCAAAATATTAAATTCAGGCATAGATATTGGGATATTCTGTTGCATCAATCTCTCTGGATATGGTGGAGTCTGAGTCATAATAGATTTTCCTTTCTGAATTTGTTGTTCTGGTTGAGAATGGTGAATTTTTTCTCCTTGTTCGGTTTGTTCTTCAATTATCGAAGGAGAATCTTTCTGTAACACCTTCCTAGACCTTAGGTGGACATCTTGTATGGGAAGAATTGAATAAGTAGGATAATATGTTGCCTCTTCCACATGATATGCTGGTTTATCCACCTTGTTACTTGGATTAGCTACTGGCTGAGCTGGAAATTGTGTTGGTATAGGAGGTGGTTGGTTAGTAGGCAGCTGAAGAAGCTGAGGTTGAGTTAGCATTGGTTGATTTTTAGGTGGAAATGGCATTGGTTGATGTTGCTAAAATTGTTGGGATTGAGGAAATGGTTGTGGAGGGTATGGTTGTTGATATTGATACTGTTGAGGATACATATGATGAGGTGGCTGGTTTACATAACCATATCCCCTCCGACCTTGTGCAGGTTGGTTTTGATATTGTTGTGGTGGCCAAGCTTGCCATGACATTGGTGTATTCCATGAATTTTGAGGATATTGAAAATTATGGGGGTTTTTTTGAGGGAATTCTTGAGGCATCCTTGGTTTACAAGGTCTCCTTGGTGCCATATAGTAGAGAGAATCTACTATATGGGACATTTTTCTGTTGGCATGATTTTCTGTGCATAGTCCACACAGTTGTATACCTTGCAAAGGACTATGGGACATTTTTCTGTTGCATGATTTTATGTGCATAGTCCACACATTTGTATTTATTGCAAAGGACATTCCCTGAGTGGATGTTTTTGCCTACACTTTGGACATAAAATTGCTAAGATTTCATCTTGTTCTTATTTTTTTCTTAGCTTTCAATACATCTACTTGTGTTCCCAAAGTGCTCAAGAGATCTGTTTTGAAATTTTATAATAAACTTCCTATTTCTGCTCTTGTTACTATACTTGCTGTAGATTTGGAAGCTTTTGATGAAATATCTCTCTTTCCACTCTTTTATCTTCCTCTAGAGTATTTTTGACAAATCTCAACAATTTCTTCAAATGGTAAATTGGAGATATCTCATTTTCCCATAAAATTAAGGATGTCTAAATATTCATCTCTGATACCCTTAACAAACATGGTACGGATGGTATCAGGACTTAGAGAATGATGTTTGGATTTCTATAAATTGTAAGGAAATATTCCAAATATTCTTCCAAACTTTTGTCTTCTTGTTGTGTCATTCTAAAAATGTATTCTTTTGAGTCTCTAGCCCTGTTGTAAGCTTGATACTTTTTAAGAAAAAAATTATTCATATCATCCAAAGAAGCGATTGTATATTCTCCTAATCCCATAAACCATTTCAAGGTTGTTGCTTTCAGAGTAGCAGGAAAAATTCGAAGCTTGTGTGTGTCATCCGTATACCCATAAGTTCTACACAAGATATAAAACTGGAACATGAATGAATTAGGATCTTCTGTTGAAATTCCATAGAAATTAGGCAATACAGAAGGTGGAATGTTTTTCATTTTTATTTCTTCTCCTAATATTTCTCTTGCATCTAAGATTGGAAAGCCAAAAGTAGTTTCCTGATCATTTTGATTTTCTTGCTCATTTTCTTGTGTTCTTCTATTTTGATTTTCTCTTCTTGCTTCTTCCTCTATCCTTCTAAGTGCTTCTAATCTTCTTTCTTCCTCTTCCTTTCTTTCTTCCTCTCGTTGTCTTCTCCATTCCCTTTGTTGTCTTTCATATTCAAACCTTTGTTAAGGAGTCATGTTTATCCTAGTTGATCCTTCTCATTCTTCAGCCATTTCTTGTTCAGAGATATGTAGTGTTTCAATATGTGGTTGATTATATATTTCTTCCACTAATTTGATTTTTTCAAGGACATGTTTCTCTAATTGTTCAACAATTCGTTTTCTTGTATCTTTTTGTTTTCCTAAGGAATGAGGTTCTTTAGGTGATTTTTTATTTTTACTTCCAAGGCTAACAAGATTTGTCTTTTAGCTAAAGTTAATCGTTGTCCTGATCTTTGTTTTTCCTCTAACTCTTCTATAGTAGGACTTCCAACAACTGGTGTTGTTAGTCTTGTGGATGAATGAGTTGTTGGGGGTTTTTTTTTCACAAATCTACCCTTATGATCTCTATCTCTAGGCATATGAAAACATAACTTAAAAGAAAAAATATGTTTTTGTTGTTTTTGATGATTTTATATTCTTTTTTATCTTTTTATCTTCCTAATTGACCGTTTTGAAATATGCTTCCCCGGCAATGGCGCCAAAATGTTGGGTCAATTTACTGTGTAAACTAATACAAGTATTTATTATCAATCTGGGCTAGTAGGACTTAGAAGCATCCCCAAAGTATATGGGTTTTATTTATGATCACGTTAGAATATGATTTATCAAATATTAAGGAAATTCATATTACAAATATAAATCTAACTTAAATAATTTCTAAATTCAAGTATGCAATCAGAAGCAGAAGAATCTCCTAACTTAAGAGATTTGTTTGTCCTTCTCTAACAAGACTACTTCATGAATTAGAAATCAAAAAATACTAATTGAGAAATAGATTAAGATACATGAAACAATAATTGAAGAGGCTCTTCGCTGAAGAGGTCCTGGTTTTCCTTCATCATAGATTCATTTATCAATAATTCTATTGTTAGAAAACAAGAATTCAGAAAAGCATTAAAAACATGAAAATATGAATTCTAGCTTAAGATCTTAATCAGATAGAAAGAATGTTTAACTTAAACATTTGTTTATCATTTCATATGCAGAATAAGAATGATAATTAGATTCATCAACACTCATAAATAATCAGCATAAATCTAATAAACAAGTTAAACATAAGCAAACTAATTTAGAAATTGCAACAACAAATAAACTAGGAAGTGCACTTAGCTCAGTGTGGGGGCCCTCCACCCTTGCCTCGCACACTGAAGGTGTTTTCAGCTACTTAAAAATTCATTCAATCAATCAGAATATAACAACAACAAATGGAATATAATATATCTTCAATTAGGTCTCCAAAGTCTCAGAACTAATAATGTTAAGTCATACAAATTTTACATACCAATGCCTTCAAAGTTTGAGGCTTAAATAGATAAAATATCCAAAAAATTCATCTAAAATATCTCCTATAGTCATGAATATCCATATCTTATCCAATTAGGTCTAATTCATCCATCAGATCCATCAAAATCTGGAAAATCCCACAAAATAAGAATTTTGACCTAGTTCCTAGGGATCCTCCATAAAAACTGGTCCTGTTTGACCGCATTTAACCGGGCCTATTAAAACTCGGTTTGAATGAAAAAATGGGTGTAAAATTAATATTAGTTTCCAAGCCTTCTAGAAATATATCCAGCTCGAGCCCAACTGTCCTACAAATATGCAAACCATGAGGCCATTACGATAATTTTTGATGCTGTCCAAAAATGCACTTAAAATTCAAATTTTACAAAAACTTCTAAGAATTGAAAAAATTAATTTAAATACCTATATATGAATTTATTGGTCAAAATAAGTTGGATATGATGGCGTATAGATGGATAGTCTGGCAAATAAAATGTATTTCATAAACAAAAAGAGATAAAAAACGAGGGCCAACAATCCAATAATATAATTTTTTGAAAAATCGTGATATTTTGTTGTTTATAATGCATTTTTGAATGCATATAAGGATTAAGTGCCCCAAAAACCCATTAGGCACTTAGATTGTGCAAATTCACAACTAAAATTTGTTATTCCAACAAATCCCTATAAGATTTCGAGCAAAATTGACCAAAAAATATACCCAAGAAAGGGATAAAACATAGAACAATTAGACTATATCTATATCTATAAATAATTCAAAGTGATTTCATTATGATTTTAATTAATTATATATATATTTTTAAGAATTTCATGTATTAATAATAGAAAATACTTTGCCCCCCAGGGGTAGCTCACTTGGCAAGCCCATGTTATGTAAAGTTATATGAATGATGCATTCTTTTGTTGAAATCCATTGTGCATAGGTCCATGTGCTTTCCTTAGAGTAGTGTGGTTACACCTATGGGTTATAGTGGTAGTGATTGGAATCAATCCCATAAGATGCAAATATGAGTCCAAACCAATTAGCAATTTCTCTTGTCGGAAAACAAAAAAATAGAAAATACTTTATATTTAGTTTTTCAAGAATATTATCATATATCAAGATGATATTATCGCTATCTTAAAAAAATATGAGGTTTAAATGTAGCTAAATATTTCCAAATAAAACTATGACAAATATCTGTCTTTAACTTCTATAGATCCAACTCATTGATTTCGTGGACCCAATTTCTTGAAATTCTATCAATTTTTGAATTCCATCTTACCAACATGGATTTTTCTTATGAGGTCTATTTTAGAATCCAAGTTTACTCTCACGCTAGTAACACACGAAATTTGCACAATTATATTGATTCAAATTTTATGGGCATACACCATAACCTAGAAAACCTTCATAGGGCTCACACCTATAAGTTGGCATGTGGCAAAAGGGAAATGTTTCCCGTAAAATTTGAGATATAGACACTTATAACAACTAAAACCCTAAATTTATACTTATCCAAAATAGGACAAGAGATATTATAATAGTTAATTGCCTTAGATAAATATAGGAAACAAGCATTTTTTCACACTTCACTAGTATATCAAAAGAGAAAAGGATAGCATGACTAGTTTATCAAGTCTAAAGTTTTCAAAGAAGTGGATTGAGCCTTTGTCTATGAATCAATATTTAAAGACTTCAAATTATAACTAAATACTAGATGGTTAGGGCATAACAAGTGGGCACATTTTATGATAATGGATTAGTCAAGATTTTAAAAATAGGTGCATAAAAAAATATAGCCCTCTTACTCAATGGTTACAAACTCATAATCTACAATAAACCAATGTCAATGGAGGAATTCACTAATATACTTCAGAATCAACAAATAAATGTGGTTGGATGTTGCAATTCTCCTAACCAGTGATGATTTCAAATTCCATTGAAGAATTAAAAAAAATCCTATGATGGGGCAAAAGGGATAGTACTATGTTTGAAAACCTATTTTAAGACAAGCATAACTTTGAATAATAAAACTACTTGTAGTGAAAAATATATATAGGCACCATGAGGCACAACACTCGTGAAACTAGTGACGAATCCATTGCTCTAAGAAAAAAAATAAAGAAAAAGTTAACCTTTTTTCATTTTTGCAAGTATATAGAATACCTTAGCACAATTCTACACCTTACTACAACTTAGGAAAAACATCAATCGATTCAAGCTCAAAGGTTCTCCACATTCACTCAAAATTTTAGTCAATCATTTGTATTCAAGTTCAAGTTTACTCTATATTTCCATTTCAATGTGTGATCAAGTTTCAAAGCTTTTTCAAAAGACAAGCCTTGTGGTTTAGTTTGCATTACGCACCATAAAAAAATTATTGGATCAACAATAATGGAAATAAAATTAAGCATCAACAAGAATATTGCATCATTTACATTCATTTTAAAATCTTTAGTCTTTTAGGACAAGTAACATTATATGCTACTTTAAGTCATCCTTAGTCCCAATTTCAAAATAGTGGCATATAGTATAATACATCTTCAAATTTCAACTTATATATTTTGGATTCACCACTATAAAGATATTTTTATAGGATTTGAACTCTGAAAAAACTTTTTTTACGAGTACGAACACAAAATTCATATCATATCATTTAAATCTTCCCCATGCGTGTAATTTTCCCTTTAATTGCAATCCAAATATCACTCATTTTTTGCACCATGTTCTCTTATGAATACCCATATTTTTATAGGAACTCATAGGAGAGTGCATAGACAACCTTCTACAAAATCCTATAGGAGAGTACATGCATGGATTTCTACAAGAAAGTATGCACCCATAAACTTGATGAACAAACAATAATTTTCCTGCATTAATTGTACGAGAACCTATAGAAGAGTATACACCCATATTTCTAAATGATAAGCGGTGCCACACATTTCTATGGGATGTTATGTCTCCTAATTATATTGTATGCGATGCTCTTTCAATAGGAAAACTACCACATGGACAATGTAAAATCTCCAATAGCTACATGTAAATGTACTCATGAAAATTATAACTAAGGTTGTCACATCTCAAAACTCACAATAATTTTAGTTTGTATAGAATTACCCTAATTACTGATTTTTATAACTTGGAACTCAACATTTATTATTGAGGTGGGCCTCAATACTTAAGTTGAGGAGGTTAATTGAGGGATTATAACATAAGCCACCAAAGGGTTCCAATCCAACAAGGATAATGATTGGCACATCAATCACATAAATAAGTGGGCATGCAAATCATTTGCATTATTGTAAGGGTAAAATATGTTCAAGGAAACAAACAAGGGCTATGAAGTAGGAGCAATTAGATTATAAGAGAGAAGATGGCATTAACTAATGTCATAATTATAAGAGTAAATTGCTACAAAACTAAAGATTATGATGGATGATAAAGAGAACAAGCATGAGCTAAAGAAATCACTAAAAGTAGATAAATAAGAATATGCATAGGGGAATTATAGGTTTCTCTTGCACAATAGGGCTCAGTAAAGAGTTTTATCAAGTAGTTGATGAATATATGTTTAGATATGAAAATTTGATTCATAATACAAAGAGTTTATGTAGAACCTATCCAAAATGGGGGTAGGGTTCAAAAAAAGACAACTAACAAAAACTTCAAGGGCTAATAATAATATAAATATAGTGGAAATATTCCAAAAATACAATTGGTTAGATTATTTCATCGAACTACATGGGTATGATGATAATATAACTATAGAGTTTGTGATAAACCCGCGACACCTAATATACAAATAATACTCCACTATGGTGAAAGGGTTAAAAATCAAGGTGAATAATCCTATTGTATTCAAAGTTTTAGGGCTACCAATAGGTATACTCTAGGACAAGGAGTATCGATAATCAAATATGGATGCTAATAAAATTTTCCTTCTCAATGATGAAAAAATATAAGAAAACAAAATTTGGTGAAAAGGAAAATTTTACCTAAACCATGGGATGAGGTAGCATATCACCTCCTAAATTACATTACTTGTGAAGGAAGGTTAAGTGTGGTATATTATCACTAGATATAAATCTATTTCATTAAAATCCTAAAGAGAACCACAATGTACCCTACTTCTTATGGAAACCCTTGAATGAAATAAGTGTCAAAGTTCAAGAGGGTAAGGAAGAAGCATCAACCCATCATGGGTTAATATAATTGAATTTATGTGATTTCCTGGAAAGACAACTTCCCAAAGTATCATAGGGGGAGTTCCTCACAATAAGGAAAAAATAATTTATATATCTCTAAGATTTAATCTAAGAAACCAACCCTATAAGGGACTCCAAAACAAAGAAGAAAATGAGAAAGGTAGAAACCATTAGGAAGAATAAATCTTAAAAGATAACCAAGGTAGAGTAGGAATATAATAAGGTAGTTTCCATCTTCGTCAAAGGGGAACACCTGAAAAACAACCCTTTAAAACTCATGGGAATGAACCACTTCACAAAGAAAAGAGAACATTCCACCAACAAAAGAGTTAGAACCAAGACTCAAGCATTCAATAATTTGGACATCACTCCTATACCTACCAACCCTATGAATGTAGAGGAAGATACTTTCCCTAGGCCAAAGATGTGATAGAGGTATAAGGAGCAAAAATTACCAATAAGAAATAAGTAGAAATAAATAATATTATGCGTGAATTATAAGAATCCAAGGAAAAATCCCACAAATGGAGAACTCCTAAATAAAAAAGGATAAGGATGGAAGGTACTATTTAAGGGCTTAACCACTTTCATTATAAATAATAATTGGAAAACATATAAGAGTCAATATATATCATGAAAATACAACACATTGATAGTAAGAGACAACTAGAGGAAGAAAACAAGAGCTTGAAAATTGAGTTAGAAAAGTACAAAGAGGAACTGAACAACAAATTTGAAAGGATTGACATGTTGGAAGCCTCTATTTTTGATGTGTTAGAATAATTGTTTGTAAGAAATGTTGAATTTCCTATCATATAAGAACGAAAAAATGAGAAAATTACCCATTGTGAGGCCAATATCAGAGATTCCAGAGAAAGGGTACGCAAAGCTTACCAAATCAGATGGGATGGGCTTCCTACTAACCTCCAAGGAATTTAATATCATTCTTCCTAAAACCTATTGATTGCTTTATTAAAGGCACAATTGTACAAGTAAACCATGAGGAAAATGAATCACAAGTATATTGGACTTAAGTTCAATTGTCCTCTCCTTTTACAGCCTACACCTACAAGAAAATTGAATTAGCAGAAAGGAAGGAAGAAATAGAGAGAAGAGGAGTATACCACATGATATCATGGTAAGGATTCCATCACCTAGTTTGTAGTATATGATTTTAGACAAACAGGTAGAGAGCAACATGATGGACTAGCAAAGCATGCTGGTAAAATGAAAATTTTTGGGGGCCATTTATGGTTGTACAAATATATGAAAATACCTCGAGTTTGGGGATGATTATGGGCCACTAGATATTAGTATTTCAAGGCCCACCTTATATATTACACAATTTATTTTTTATCCGTAAGAGACTAAGCCTATATAAAACTCTAAAGGTTATGATATGAAGAATTTAGGTTATGCATGTTTGAATTTGATTAATGGTTGAGTTCCCAAACTTTAAGTAATATATTTTAGCCTAATTAAGACCTTTTGTATGATATTATGTTTTTTTGAGACTGTGGAATAATGTTGAAGAAATAAGGATGAATCTTTGACACCTTTGTGGGATAATCTCCATCAATAAAAAAACACACATTAGACTGCATGCATCGACCTAGAGATATATTTGGTATACTTTTATCAAAAGAACATATTTCTATGTACTTGAAGTATGTACTAGTGAACAAGGATATCAACAAGAGGATTGTAAATCAAGCATCCCATAAAATTATTGATTTTTTTTTTTTTTTTTTTTTTTTTTTTTTCAGTTACCTTGGAAAGGTGTAGGGATTTTGTAAATCCTTTCATAAATCATGTGAATATTTTTGTTTATCAGGAAATTAGATATATTGAATGTTCCTCATCTCATATTACCATGGCTAAAGAAGGAGGAAAACACCTAATATCTTTTAGTCCCAAATTAAGAAAATTAATGAAGTAATAAGGATGAAAAATATTAATCTTATTGTTCTTGCTCATTTTTGTGTCCTTACTACAGAGGACCTTGATGCTTATTCTTTTTAACTTGAGGTTTTTTGCAGAACATATTACTATTCAATAGATGCTTAAAATATAAAATCTTTTTCCCTTTGCATTGAAGAAATCAACCTTAAGATGGTTTAAGAGCTTAGAAGGGAACATTATCAAAATCTGGTAGCAAATGAAGCAAATCTTCATAGAGAAATATAGTGACTACCTTAATACCTAAGAAACTAAATGTATGGACTTTAAAATGGTCCAATGAGAGAATGGATCCCTAGAATAATATGAAGAAATATTCTAGATTAGTTGTAAAAGTTTCCATAGTTTCACACTAGATTATTGCTCCTTCATGCTTGTGTTTATTATATGAGTATAAGAGGGATTTATGGAGAGTTTGAACTCCCTTGCAAATGGATACATATTACAATTGGATTATGAATATATAAAGAAAATGTTCAAAAGCTACTTCAAGTCTATAGGATAGAAAAGCAAAGGTGGTAGGAGTGCTACCTCACAATCATCTAAATTTGCAACTCTCACAAATAACAAAATACGAAATTACATGTGAAACAATATGAAAAATAAAATTTACATTTATTGGATATTGAAATGCATATAATATAAAGGGGGAGAGAGAAGATACAAAAAAAGCTCTAATATGTTTTGGTCCAGAATGTTTTATAAACATGCTACAATTGAATGTTCACTCAATACTATGGAAATCTATGGAATCTAAGGAGAGTAACATCGAACTAAAAAATGTCCTTTCCTATTAGGTAACAAGGCTTTTTACCAAGGAGTTGAGGACAATATAGAGTGGTCATTGGTTCATCGACCAAAGAAGGCAACAAATAACTTGACCATTTCAATGATGTATGCCATATTACAATCCTCAATATTTTGTTGGCTATAATGAAAAAATACATTCTCAACCTTGGTAATTTCCCAATCAACCTAGTTGGAAGATACAAAATAAAAAATAGAAATATCAAAACCATCCTCAAGCATTCCAATCTCATATTCAATTATTTCCATGTCAATCTCAAATGCAAAAAATAATAGTCCAATACTCTGCAAGGATGGTGGCCTCAAAATATATAGTCACAATAATTTCTTTCACATCCACCTCAACAAACCATTTCTCTAACAAACAATAAACAAAAAATCCAAAAATCGCCTCAATTCCCTACCAAACCAACACTCGATCTAAATAATAGGTAGGTCCAACAAGTGTATAAAAACAAGATGACGACCTACCAAAATTACTCTATGGATATTCAAGAAATAAATATGAGGCATTGGGATGTACCAATATCCCCTCTTCTCATTATAGAACACATACAGTATAAATACTATAAGGAGAAGGAGATTCCACCACAAGAGAAAAAACATATCCCTCAACAAACACCTCATTTTCTTGGAAGACTAAAAGCTAGGAAATCTTACACAGGTTTAGGAAATGACCTTTAAGGTGAAATAAAGAACTTACGTTTTAAAATACCTCTCCTCCAAGTTGTTAAATATGTTCATAAATACAAAAAATTAATCAAAGAATAATACATTAAGAAATCGGGGAAAAAAAAGAAAAGGCTCTCCTATAATTAATGTGATAGGTCAACTTGCAGATCTAATACTAGAAAATTTATGTATTCCTAAGCACCTAGATCTATGTAGCCTAGTTGTATATGTTTAAATAAAAAAAACCTAATCCAAAACACCCTAATAGACCAAGGAGAAGCTATCAATATTATGAAAAAGGAAGACATGTTAAAAATTTTCCTAAGGGGACTATTGAGATAAACACATACTATATTATAGCTAATAGGAAGTTCACCTATAAATCCTAAGAGGGATTTAAATAATTTTATGGTCTATATTAATTCATGGGATCACCTAATAGATCTCATAGTGCTACAAAATAAAGCAAATCTCATTGGGTATCCCCTCATATGAGGAAGACTTGACTAGCTATAATTTATGCATATTTTAGTTATAAGAAGATAAATATGACCATCACAAATATTCATTATCAAAATAAACGTGTGCTATGCCCCTCTTCCAAGACACTCATTGACACCAAAACAACTATTTGGGTAAGCTAATATGAAGGAGAAGAGACAATTCAGGTTACCTTGCACCAGTGTCTCCTTACAATAGAAACAACATTACCCAAAAGGATATAGAACAAGACACCTTCATCTTAATTTACATGAAAATCCATTTCTAAGCTCCATAAAAATTGAAAATTAAGGAATATAATATCCAGGAAGATGAAGGAAACTCTATAAATTATGTTGATTTACAAGATAGTTATTGGAAATATTTACTTACTACTAAGATCGAACAATCTATGACCAAAACAATAGAAATTTCTCTATCCAAATCTATAAAAAATAGCAATATTTTATTGTTATTCAAGAGAAACAACTATTAAATGTTCTCAAAATACATAATCATACTTTACATGAGATTAAAAATATGTTAAGGGAATTCATCCAAACATTTGTATATGCCACATTTATATCAAGGATGATTCTTCACCCATCAGGAAACCTCAAAGAAGGATGCACCCTAGCTTAAAAGACATAGTCAAGGAGAGTTACAAAAATTTCTAGACGTAGGATTATCTACTCATTATCTAATAGTGAATTCTTCACACTCTTAGATATGGTGTCCAAGGAGAATGAAAAATGGAGAGTGTGTGTAATATACTACGAGCTTAATAAGGCCATAAGAAAGGGAAATTTTCCCTTACCTTTCATTAATCAAATATTAGATGCCTTAGCAAGTAACAAATACTTTTTCTTTTTAGATAGTTGTAGTGGATATAACTAAATACATATCAAGACTTGAGGAACAAGACAAAACCACATTCACTTTCCCTTAGGGAACCTTTGCCTACAAGGTTTTTCCATTTGGCTTGTGTAATGCTTCTACAATTTTCCAATTATTTTTCCTCGATATATTTTCAACTTTGGTGCATGAAATTGTAGAAATATAAACAGATGATATCACTACATATGGGAATTTATTCCAAGAAGCCTTAACTAGTATAGAAAATATTGTTGAAAAGGTGAGGATAGGAATTTATCACTAGGTAATGAAAATGCAACATGCTTATGAGTGAAGGAATTGTCTTAGGTCATGCCATCTCTTCCACGAGGATTGAAGTAGATCAAGTAAAAGTGAACATAATGAAATACTTGTGTAGGCCTAAAAAACATAAAAATGTGAGCAATTTTCTAGTGAATGAAAGTTACAACTGAAGATTCATGAAAAATTTCAACAAATTGGTCTCCACGTTATTCACTCTACTCTCCAAAAACATAGATTTTTACTATAGGAAATATTTCAAAATAGTTTTTGACAACATAAAATAAAAACTCATCTCATATTGTATATCGCAAGGTCTCATATGGAAATTTCCATTTCACATACACATAGATGCATTTGATAAGGTGTTATGGGTATTTTTTCATTTGATAAGGTGTTATGGGTATTTTGAGGTAAAAAAGAAAACAAGGATCCATTCCAATATATGTTATCAACAAGAACCTATCTATATTCTAAACCTTAAATGAACTATATTATCATTGAGAAATAATTTCATGCAATTTTATATGCCATTAGAAATTTTAGAAATTATATCACATGATACACCATTTATTTTGATTCAAATCATGCTATATTAATATACTTAATGATTAAAAATAGCGTTTCCAGAAGGACAATTAGATGGCTCTTCCTACTACAGTAATTTTAGCTAACAATCCTTGACAACGTAGGTAAGAAGAATGTTGCTACATGTTCCTTATCAAGATTCAAAAGTACTACAGATAATGAATTTGTATATGAAAATTTCCACAATCATAACCTCTTTGAAATCTCTATAGAGCCTCTATAACAATGATGAGGACAATATTAACATAGAGAAATACCTTGCTACAGTTACTTAATATTTCCCTTACAAAAAATGTCACAAAATGATTAGGAAAAGTGCCACATGTACATGTATTAAGGGCTACCTATTCAAGCTTGAACTAGATCAAGTTCCAATAAGGTGCAAAACTAAAGATGATATATGAGCCTTGTGGAGGCCATTGTGCTACAAAAAATGCATCTTACAAAATCCTACAAGTTGGATACTAGTGGCCTACTCTATTTAAATATATTGAATATTATCTCTCCTATTAAGATGAATGCTTAATGATGGGTAAACCAACCAAGAGGTATGAATTTCATTCTCTCATTTGAACCCTTTAATAAATGGAACTCGTACTTGGTTAGATACATTGACCTTCCTACATGAGAATATCATTGCTATGTTTGTAGTGTCAAGAGAGATTGTAAAAAATCAAGGCCCCAAATTCACCTCCACTTTTATTAAAAATTGTATTCAAGTGAACAATATACACCATAGGAAATCATATACATAGCACCTTCAAGCTAATGGTCAAGTGGAAGTAACCAACAAAGAGTTGGAAAACATCCTCACAAAAATAATTTAGTTGCACAAGAAATATTATGAAATGAAATTGATTTAAATTGTATGGGAATGAAACAAAACTTGGAAAATGATAATGGAATTCACATCCTATGAGTTGGTAAATGGAAAAAAGGAAATGTTCCGCATAGAATTTTAGATAGAGACACTTATAGCAACTTCATCCCTAAATCTAGACATGTCCATAGCCCAACATGATAGATTACAAGAGTTAAATTCCTTGGATTAATAGGTGGCAGACATTATTTCACAATGAAGTAATCCACCAAAAAATAAAAGGATGGGATTTAAAGTTTATCAAGTCTAAATTTTTCAAAGAAGGGGGTTGGGCCCTATTGATGCCTAGAAAGGACCAAGCCAACAAAAAGGAGATCACCCGATCAAGGTACACATTAGATCCTTGTCCATTTTGGATGGTGATTTCGACCAATATGTTTGCTTGGTCACATAAATAATTACTCCTCATAAGGATAATTTCTAATATGATCCCATAAATCTAAATGCAATCTAAGCTAATATGAAAAATACAGAAAGAACTGTCCTATAGCTAATCTAGAACTAACTACTCCAACTTGTCTCGATCATGAGAGGGAACGGTGCCAATCTCAACCAAGAGCAAGGTGAATGGATAATAATTGAATCCAAGATTATGATAAACTGTTATATCACATAAACAGTTCACATGATTCAAAACAATTGAAGATACATGTGCATATTTAGTTATCTGAATAAATTGTAACCATAGCCACATGTGCACATACTTAGATTCAAATATCAATGATTGAATTCAAGATTAAAATGAAATATCACATCACATAAATAGTTCATATGATACAACAACAATTGAAGAAAAAACAAGCATGTAATTTAACTACATAAATAGTTATCAGAAATCACACAGAGGTTTACCTGAATTCATCATTCAATTCTTATTTAATTCTAACCAACCATGAAAATGAAACTTTTCACTAGGTTTAAATAAGAATGAAATTTGTATGAAATTGATAGTAGTGCTAAAATAATATAATATATATTTATCTAAATCATAAATAATCCAAAATTGAATAAGTTCAACAAGCCATCATCCAACCTTTGAATTCATACAATAGTGTACAAAATTGAAGATCTGGTTATAGGCTCCATAGTACAAAATATTTCAAAGAAAGTTCATGAAAGCATTAGCTTCTCTGATCCCCAACATCTCCTCTTTGGTCTGATCCTACAAATTCCTAATTACCTCTGAGAAGTAAACTCTACAATAGTGCAAAGGCTTCGTTCCTCTTTGATAGATTAAACCCTCCACTCAACATCCCATGTCCCCTTTAAATAATAATATATATTTTTTTCCAAAATAAATCTACTCAATTGCAATTTTAACATTATAATTGAAAATGGAAATAAATATCGATTTTATGAGTTTTCAATGAGTTGGAGAATCTAAACCTGAATCCTATGGCCCAATCCTCGAATCATAAGCGACCAACTATGTTTGTGTCCAACAATAAAGTTTTAATTAACAAAAATAATTAACTAATTTACAACAAAGAAATTTCAATAGAAATAATACACATGTTTTATTTATTTTTACATAATATTTCCTCCTAAATTTAACACTATTAACTTCCTAAAAATATCCCCTTAATTTTTTATATTTGGAGAATCAGTCCATGCCCAAATTAGATCTTTACAACTTGGATTTCATGCTAAATTCATAGTTATTTTTCCCTTTCATTTTTCAGACATTTAACTTATAGATTTGACACAATTAGCATTCCCATATTTTTCACTTACTTTCTATCTTTCCAATGAACTTTCCTCCGCATAATTTGGTGCTATGGAACTCAAGATATCACTTCAAGGAAGTCGACGCTCAACCATTGTTATCAAATTCGTGGGTTAATTGTGCCCTTTGACTTAAATACCCAAAACCTTATAATGCATGCATGGCAGAGTAAAGGCTTAAAGAGTTTATATTATTTATAAGTTTATAATAAATTGTGTGAAAATAATGAGAAATCTTTTATAGAAGATGCATGTGTTAAATGTGTTGACCACATGAAAAATTAAAGTGAAGTAATAAAATATAATAAATAAAATCAAACTTCAAGCTAGCATTGGTGTGAAATAAAATGAATAGTGTGAAGGATGCATGGAGTAATAAAATATAATAAATAAAATCAAACTTCAAGGTAGCATTTGTGGAGTGTGAAATCAAATAAGATAAAGTGTGAAGGATGTATGAAGTAATAAAATATAATAAATAAAACCAAACTTTAGAGGTAGCATTTGTGGAGTGTCAAATAAAATCAAATAAAAAAAATTAAGTGAAGTAATAAAATATATTAAATAAATTTATACTTAAAATGTTAGAGATGAAGTAATAAAATATAATAAATAAAATAAAACTGCATAGGTAGCATATGTGGAGCGTGAAATAAAATAAAATAAGTGTAGCATTTTTGGAGTGTGAAATAAAATAAAATAAAAAAGTTCTTGAGCCTTCCATGTCCCCTGATCCTCGAACCACGACCTAAACCTTACTTGGCTTTCTGGCCTCAGGCTGGTTAGAATGTTGGACAATAAAAAAGTCTCGGGGACCTACGATCTATTAAAAATTAAATAAATAAAAATTATTAAAATAAATAAATATGATCTAAAATATCGGTTCTTGCCCTAGAAAAAATTGGAAATAGATACATGAAAAAATCTTGAGCACTGAGTCCCTGATGGGGTGACCCTCCTGGCTACCACGTGTCTTATGAGCACTCAATAGGGCTCCTCCTTCCTCCACGCACACATTAAATTGTGGCATTATGTCTCGCCCCAGTCCTCAATTCAAGTGAGTGTCAAGATTGCTCGCACGCTTCACAATTAAATTCACAGGTTGCTGGGAAAGGTTCTCCAGTTTGGTTGTTCGGGAGATGAATTTGGATAGAGCGGAGAACATAGGTGCTAGTGTTGGGTTCCATGTCGATTCTTTGGGGTCAAGGCCTTGGTTGAGAAGCGGTGTGGATGCCTAGGTTGGATTGGTTTGGGTTGGCACTAGTGTGTTGGTTTGCCCCTAGGATCTGGGAACACGAGAGGTTGGGGCATCGTTTTAACTTCAATCCTTCAGGATTCCTCCGTGGAATGTTAAATTTCAGGAGATCACTCCTGTTGTTCGGGGTAAGGTATATGCTCATGTAATTTCAATGCCCGGTATCATAAATGAGGGGATCTGTTAGAGTCTAGTTGGGCTTTCCCTGTGCTTTGTTACTTTATGGTAATTTCCTTTGGCAACTGTCTATTGAGGGTGTTATCCTAAGCCTTAATATTCCCTTCTGGTGGCCTGGATTTTGGCTAGAGATTAGAGTTAATGCTATTATCTCATTTTCGTCTCGGGGTAGGGGTGTTTTCATATGTGATTCAAGGGGGTGGAGGAAGGCTCACAACATGTTCCTGCCCTCGGACTAGGTAGTCGAGGGCTCTCTCTGTGCCACTGTGTGTGTGTCTTGTTCGTTGGTCTGCACTCATATGGAGCAGAAATTCTATGGGTCTAGTTACTTTGTTTATTATTGTAGGTACAATGATATTTTTTTCTCTGTCCTTCCCCCTTAGTTGGCGGTTTCACCTCGACCACTACAACATGCCCTGCTAATGGGGACGGCCTCGTCGGGGGGGGGGGAGGACCTTTTTTGTGAAAATAATCCTAAGCCTAGCCGCAACTCGCCCTTGGATAACCAGGATACTGAAGAAGCAAACTCCATCTCTCCAGTCAGCTCCCCAAGGCATGTTGTGGCACCTATCACTATGGATTCCATCGTTGAGCAGCTTCGGAATATCCAGATTAACATGGATATTATCAAGGACCATCGCTATGAATATTGCAATGAACTTGTGTCTTATATAAATGAAATCCAATACAATCAAAATCGTGGAATAATTGTACAGCCTTCGCCGCAGCTACCGTTGCACCAATGACCACCTAGGCAGCTTGGAAGTGAGGGTGGAACACATAGATTTTCACATGCATGATTGCGTCAACTACTTTGCATCTCCCCCTTGAAATGACCCCCAATCCCCCTCCTTGATATGTTGTTATTACTCTTTGTTATCTTTTTGTTTTCTCCTAGTATAAGGCTACAATGCCTCTTAGAGATAATTAATTTCAATTGCTTTCTATGGTTTCCTCCAGGTCCTGATATCAACAAGTCTAGTCGGAATGAGGGAAAGGGGCCTATTGAGATGATTTTTGCAACCAATGTTTTCCTGAAAATCTAATGAAATGATTTTGAAAGACAAAAATAAAATATTTTGGAGGACCAAGATTCTGATGACCCAAAATTTCGGACATTGAATTCTGGCGAACATGAAGTTTCAAACAACATATTCTAGAAAACAATACTAATAATTTGAAATAAATAAAATAATAAAAATACAAAATTATATATATATATATATATATATATATATATATATATATATATAATGGATCCACATCAGCCGTTATGTCAACATACTTAGCATGATTATTTACCACATGGAATACGGGAACACATCATCTGTTTAGTCAGTATGTCGAGTTATCTTGCTATGTCAACATGTCACGTCATTAAAATATGAAAAAACACAAACTTCTAAGAGCCATATCTTTTTATCTAGAACTCATAATGAGACAAAATTTATATTACCAGAAAGCTCTTGAAGAGGAGAAGAATATGGAAATATCAAAAGTGAGAAATTATGAATCGTCAAAATCACTCAAAATAGCAATAAAATGCAAACCAATGTGATATTTTCAAATTTATATAAGGCCCATTTTTTTGAGAAAATTTAAGGGGAGTTGCTAAGGCCTTAACAAATAGCGACACACTAGGATGAAGTTATTATCTCTGTTGTTAATATAATGGGATGTAACTTTATGAAAATCCAAGTGATAAGTTACACAAAATTTCTAAACATTGCACCAGATTTTATGGGTCCCACATGAGATAAATCAAATATAAATTCTAAAAGTTTGAGTACTTAATATCTACTCAATATTTAAGAAATGAATCCAAAATAGTAAAATTAATTTTATATTTTTTCATACTATTGAATATAAAAGGTAGAGCTATGGAATTTTATGTTTTTTCCTCATAAAAAAACATAATTTTATTATCAAGAGAAAATAAAATTACATTCTATTGATACATGTCATGGATGTATTCATGTGATAGAAAAAAATGTTGATAATGTTGTTATGTACAAGTCCGTTGACAAAAAATATAGAAAGATCAACTTTGAAGGAGGTTGTGGTAGAGTCCTAAGATAGTGTCCATATGATATAATATACAAAATATATATGATATCCTATGTGGACAACCCATTATAGTTGTGCTAGTGATGTAAAGAAACCAGGAAAAAGAAAATGCTGAAATAGAGCTTCCTAATTAGAGATATATTCCTCAATAAGGTGCGATGATAGAACTCGTGTGCCTCGCCATTATGGTATTTGTGATAATCCATGACCTGTGGGCCAACAGAATAACCTTTTTAGAGAGAGTGTTTATGGTGGTGTTGTACTCCATGTAAATGTGAGAAGGAGAGAAAAATAAGAAACATATTTTAAATGAGTTACATCATTCACCAGAGTTTCATTCCTTCGGTTATGATATCTGTGAATGCCTCTTGTCTAGTTAATGGTCAGTTGTGAGTCCCCAAAAATATAAAGAGAGAGTATGTTATGTTCATGTGCAAAATAAGTAAAATATTGAGAGCCATGAGTTCAACATAGTTGTTTGTGCCCTCATCAAGCCCCATTTTTTTATGTGGGAGTAGTGGCCATTGTCTATGTGAAAAAAAACACCTCTGCCACATATTTTTAGGTCACCCTGTGTTGCCCCGTCGAAAAAATCCCCAAGGTTTGGATCTATTAATGTGAGGATTTTGAGCATTTTTGGTGTGTTGCACAAAATTTGGTTCTAATAGGAGATCAAGGATGGAAAGGCATTGGGCGATAGTGGATTCCTAAGGAGTTTAGTGATCATTCAAGGTTTCCTTTTTCCTAGCTAGCCATATGCCCCAACATGAGAGGAGGGGGAGAAGGATGAAGTATTTTAATTATCTATAGTGGTTCCATGATTTTCAGGACTCCATCAGATTCGATTCGTAAAATTTACTAAGAGATGAGAAAAGGTGAAGAACTCTTCCCTAAATATGACCCTGGGATGACCTTGTGATGACTTGTCGTGAGCTTGAGAGTAACACATGTCCTCATAGCTACATTATTTGATTTAATAAATGAAAAATAACTTAAAGTAGCTAAACTACTCCTAAACCTAATATAATATATATTAGCAACAAAAAACTATATAGAATTTTTTTTTCAATGGAGCCATTCATGTTTCTTCAAACCTGCAAACATATATACATAAAAAAATTAGGAGCATAGTTTTCATAAATGCTAAATTGTAAAAATAAAACTTCAAAATTTCTAAACCTATACCCAATATTTGTAAAATAAGAGCATTATTATTTACAAGAAACCTAGTATTGAAAGAATTTCTCTAACCAAGTTTCTATGTTATCATAAAAATCATTATGTAACAAGAATTCGTTCATGAATAATTTTCCAACCAAAATTCAGTTGAGGTGCTAAAACTAGGTTGAAAAAATGTTAAATATTGGGAAGAACTTATGGATGAATATTTTGGATAGTAGGAATAATGTGAAGTGATCTCAAGTATTGGAGTTTGTGTGAAATCATGAAAGTTGATTCTAAGAGAAACATCAAGATGATGAAGCATAACTCTGATTTGAAATTGTAAAGTTGTTCCATCAACTTGAAGCAAATTAATCAAATCAATTAAAGCATATTTCTCCACTAAACTATCAACATTGAAATATTAGTATAAATTATTACAAAAATGAAAGATTATAGTAATATATACATTAGAAATTAGAAACAAAAATTTAATCAATAATAAACAATCACTACAAGAAAAAAGGACATTGGTGAGGGGCGAAAAATGTCACCATAAGCTCATTGGTGAGGGTCAAAAGAGCCTTCGTCACCAAAAATTGAACGTCATGAAAGGTGGCGTCACTGAAAATATAGGTGTTGTGGTGACATTCAAGGTCCGTCACCAATAATGATTGATAATGATGGATAGTGGCCGACCATTTCATATGACCAATAGTGACGGACAATAGCCTCCATCACAAAAAAACTGAATGTCACCAAAGGTGGCGTCACTGAAAGTATGTGTTGTGGTAACATTCAAGGTTCGTCACGAATATTGATTATAATGAGGGATAGTGACCTTCACCATTTCATATGAACAACAATGATTTTTTGTGATGGACCTTTCATGGCCGTCACTATTGGTCCATAAATATGGTGACGTTCGTTGACCATCACCATTTCATATTTGGTGAGGGTCAAAAAATGTCATGATAAGATCATTGGTGACATCAAGGTCCGTCACGAATAATGACTATAATGACAAACAATGACCCTCACCATTTCATATCGACAACAACGATTTATGGTAACGAACCTTTGAGGGCCATCACTATTGATGTGTATTTATGGTGGCATTTGTTGACCATCACCATTTCATATTTTAGCGAGGGTCGAAAAATGTCACCATAAGCTCATTGGTGATGGTAAAAAGAACATCTGTCACCAAAAATTGATCGTCGTCATTCCCTAAGAATATCAGGGCACGATGGAATCGAACCACCAACCTCCTGGTTGTAAAGCAGGTGCTCTTCCATTGAGCTATCACCCTTTAAAGAATTATAATTTTAAAAATTATATATTGAAACCTTTATAGATTGTAAATTCTAGGGTCTTTTCCGCTAGAGGGTCTTTTCCCTGTACTGCAACTTGTTCGTCACTAATGATGGCCTCTTGCAACAAAACCTGTTTGAATTTGACAGATTGCATTAAAAGAATGAATTAATCTAAAGAATTATTTACAACTAAGAAATTTCAATAAACAAATATGGAAATATTCATTAATTAGAAAGAGTATTCTAGCATAATATCATGTTAGAAAACCTAAATTATATTAAACATCCTTTATATACATCTATAATATCCCCTAAAATTCAACTATATCTTTATGCAACATTCCTTCAAGCTCTACAATTTGTCTCCTTGATTCAGTAACCTTAATACAAGAATAAAAGGATCCAAATGTGGCAATTTTATGTCCTATCTAACAGAGAAAATTAAAAACCTCTCTAAACAACATTTCCACTTTATGTGCAACCTATACATTTGCATGAAAATGGACATTAGTTTGGATCTGGGGAGTCCTATGCCATAGGTATGATAGGAATATAAATTAATTAGCAAACATCTACCCATATGTATAATTTGTATCATAAAGTACCTCTGCAGCTTCCTTTCTGAACCAATATTATTGATGTGGATCATGGAACTCTAATTTTGAAGGTGGCAAATGCAGAGACAAAACATTTATGGAGGAATATCATAAACATGCATTACTACTTCCAAAGCTCTCACATTGAATTTGGGAAGAACATAGGTCCAACATATTAGTATAGAATAGCCATTAACTGTCATACATAAGTATGGGTACTCCAGAAAAATCACGAGTTACATAAATTATGTAAAATATCACAAGGTCAAAATAAAAAAATAAAAAAATGAAAATTGCTTCCCAAATATAAAGGAGCTAAATTCAGTGGCATAAGAAGAGAGATTATTGTGGCAATGCTTTTGGTGTAGCTTTAAAGTTTAATTCATGGTTTAGAATATTTCTTAAAGCGTGGTGTCTGAAAAGGCTGGTAAAAGGTAAGTGGAGAGAGGAGTCAACACTGCTGGTAAATTTGATGGAAAAAAAATTATCAAATTTTTTTACAAGCTCACAAAGGAAGCTTTGAGGTCATAATTTAAAGAAGTTGTTGCTATCTTAGATGGATAAGACAACATATAATTGGAAAGAGACATCACTACTGGTGCATTTGGAGAGGGTACTGCAGATCCAAAGGGAAGATACCACGACATCCCTGATAGAGAATGAGATCTAGACGCTTTTATCAAGCAAAACAGTCTCAAATCATATGTGGTGTGTTTGAGTGGTTCTACCATTTATAACACCTAAAACTATTATGATAAAGAAGTTCATGGAAAAATAAAGCATACTAAAAATGAGGGTTGAGAATTATGGTGAATGGCCTTTCCTTGGATATCTTTTCGTAGAAATTCAGTTTGATCATTGAAAAATGAGTCACTGCCTTGTGTCTAGGTCCACATTCAGACACCACTCCAGCTTGGGGTTTCTCTTGTAAAGTTAAATAGTGAAATTAACAGTGAACAAGTGAATTTTAGAAAAAAGGGAGAATGGTCAGATAGAAACATATTGTTGAATTTTCTAGCAGAACTGAAGAAAACTCTTGTGGTTAAATCATCTCAGCATCTCCAAGGGAGTAGTAGAAAAGAAATCCATTTTGAATTTCAATAAGAGTGGGGAGCTAAAAATGACACTCAATAATTTCAATAATTTATGTAACTCATGATTTTTATGGAGTACCCATAATTATTTTTCATAAACAATTATGAGTACTCCAGAAAAATCATGAGTTACATATATTATGTAAGATGTCACAATGCCAAAATAAAAAAATAATATGAAAAATGCATCCAAAATATAAAGTAGCCGAATTTAGTGGCATAATGAGAGAGAAAATTGTGGAAATGATTTAGGTGTAGCTTTAAATTTTACTTCATGGTCTAGCATATTACTGCATGGTACATTTGATGAAAGAAAAAAAAAATGAAATTTTCTTACAAGCTCACAGAGGAAGCTTTGAGGACATAATTTGAAGAATTTTTTGCTATCTTAGATGGAGAAGACAACATATAATAGGAAAGAGACAACATTGCTGGTATATTTGGAGAGGGTACTGCAAATCTAGAGGGAAGATACCACGACAACCCTGATGTAGAATGAGATATAGACATTGTTCTTAAGCAAAACAGTCTCAAATCATATGTGATGTGTTTCAGTGGTTATCCCATTTAGAACACCTACACCTATTATGATAAAGAAGTTCATGGAAAAATAAAGCAGGCTAAAAATGAGGGTTGACAATTATGGTCAATGGCCTTATCTTGGACATCTTTTGGTAGAAATTCAGTTTGATTGTTGAAAAATGATTCATTGCCTTATGCCTAGGTCCACATTCAGACACCACTCCAACTTGCGGTTACTCTTGTAAATTTAAATAGTGAACTCAACAATGAACAAGTGTATATTAGCAAAAAGGGAGAGTGGTAAGATAGACACAATATAGTTGATTTTTCTGGCAAGACTGAAGCAAACACTTGTGGTTAAATCATCTCAACATCTTTAAGGGAGTAGTAGACAAGAAATCCATTTTGAATTTCAATAAGAGTGGGGAGCTAAAATGGCACTCAAAAATTTTAATAATTTATGTAACTTGTGATTTCTCATGAGTACCCATAATTAGTTTTCATACACAATTATGGGTATTCCAGAAAAATCATGAGTTACATAAATTATGTAAGATGTCACAAGGTCAAAATAAAAAAAAATAATATGAAAACTGCTTCCAAAATATAAAGCAGCCAAATTCAGTGGCATAAGAAGAGAGAACATTGTGGCAATGATTTAGGTGTATGTTTAAAGTTTACTTCATGGTTTAGCATATTTCTTACAGCATGGTGGTTGAAAGGGTTGGAAAAGGGTAAGTGGAGAGAGGATTCAACACTACATGGTACATTTGATGAAAGAAAGAAAAAATTAAATTTTTTTACAAGCTTACAGAGGAAGCTTTGAGGACATAATTTGAAGAGACAACTATACTGGTACATTTGGAGAGGGTACTATAGATCGAGAGGGAAGATACCATGGAAGCCCTAATGTAGAATGAGATCTAGACGTTTTTCTCAAGAAAAACAGTCTCAAATCATATGTGGTGTGTTTCAGTGGTTCTCCCATTTATAGCACCTACAACTATTATGATAAAGAAGCTCATCGAAAATAAAGTGAGATAAAAATGAGGGTTGATAATTATGGTAAATGGCCCCGTCGTGGACATATTTTGGTAGTAATTCAGTTTGATCATTGAAAAATGAGTCACTGCCTTATGTCTAGGTCTACATCCAGACACCACTCCAGCTTGAGGTTACTCTTGTAAAGTTAAATAGTGAACAAGTGAATATTAGAAAAAGGGGAGAATGGTCAGATATAAACAATATAGTTGAATTTTCTGGCAAGACTTAAGAAAACTCTTGTGGTTAAATCATCTCCATATATTTGAGGGAGTAGTAGACAAGAAATCCATTTTGAATTTCAATAAGAGTGGGGAGCGAAACAATGACATAGTTAGTGAGGGATTGGTAGATGATGGTGAGGCCGATGATATTCATTCTAGCATTGTTTTCATGCAAAGATAAAATTTATGATGATGAGTTTCTTCCTATGAAAAAGGATCGACCTTATCCTACAACACTTGAATTAAATTTAAGCAGAACAAGTATTGTATGCTCCCGATAGTTGCAAGGGAAGCATTTCATTTTTGGAGAGATATTCATGGAATGGAAGTTTTTATGATGGCCATTTTCAAATATGTGCACTTATAAGTTATCTAAGTTTTGAAGTATGATGGAATTTGTTCTGGGTTGAACACCCATCAATGTGGGGCATGACAAAGATCTCTGGACCCTGTTCATGAACAGGGAATTGAGGATTCTAGCACTATGTTATCATGCAGAGACAAAATTTATGAGAATGAGTTTCTTCTTGTGACAAAGGCTCAGCCTTATCCTACAACACTTGAATTAAATTTGATGCAATGGAACCAATTTGAGGCAATGGAACCAGTAATGTATGCTCCCAGATAGTTGCAAGGGAAGCATTTCAGTTTTGGAGAGATATTCATGGGTTGGAAGTATTTATGATGGCCATTTGCAAAAAAGTGCACTCAGAATTTATCTCAGTTTTGAAGTATGATGGAATTCGTGTTGGGTTGTACAACCATCAAGGTGGGGTGTGAGAAAGATCTCTGGACCCTATTCGTGCACAGGGAATTGAGAATGTCCTTGAATTGAGGATTCCAACACTATGTGTACTCAGAAGTTATCTCAGTTTTGAAGTATGATGGAATTTGTGTTGGGTTGCACACCCATCAATATGGGTTGTGACAAAGGTATCTGGACCATGTTCGTGCACAGGGAATTGAGGATGTCCCTGAATTGAGGATTCTAGCATCATGTTTTCATGCAGAGACAAAATTTATGAGGATGAGTATCTTCCTATAACAAAGACTCAACCTTATTCTCACTACTACATTTGGCGGAAATTCTGACACTTGTTTCCGACACTTTTGACCAAATGTCGGAAATTTTCCCAAATTTTTTCCATCCCGCCCGAAACCGTCGCTATACCGACGTCTATAGAAAAGTGTCGCAATACCGACACTTAAAAACGTGTCGCAATTGCGACGTTTAGAGGAAGACGTCATAATTGCGACACCATGGCCCAAAGCGTCGCTATTGAGACGACTCTAAACATCGCAACTGCGACACAATGTCTAGGTGTCGCCATTGCGACGTTTGGAGGCACCCGTCCTAATAGCGACGCCTTTTCTGCCGTCGGTATAGCGACAGTTATTTTCGCGCTACATAAAAATACCAAACTTATATGCGTGCTACATAAAAATTTGAAACTTATATGCGCGCTACATAAAAATGATTTTATTGTTTCGTATTTTTCGCAATAGCTACATTAACATTTGATATCACGCGCGCATTCGCTCTCTGCTCTTGCAGAACAACATTTGCCCTCAGCATTCGCGCTCAGCTCTTGCAGAACAGCATTTTCCCTCAGCATTCGCCCTCAGCGTTCGCCCTCAGCTCTTGCAGAACAGCATTTGCCCTCAGCTCTTGCAAAATGGTAAGTTCTTACTGCAGGCCCTTCCTCCTATAGTAGGGTTGACTCTATTTGGGTTTTTTGGTCAATTCCATTGGATTGTGTTAGGCTGTAGGGTTCTCTCTAGATGTCAAGAATCAAGATTCAATACCATCTATTATCTTCATCACCCAATACAAGATTTAAATTTTTCCCAAAGAAACTCTTATTAATTTGGCAGCCATTATTTCTCCCTGCTTTAAAAGCCCTACATTTAAATGAAAACAAGCATTGCATTTCAACTACAAAAATCTATTAGTGTTCAAATGTACATGTGTTCTACATTAATGTCTGATATCACGCGCGCATTCACCCTCCGCTCTTGCAGAACACCATTCGCCCTCAGCATTCACCCTCAGCTCTTGCAGAACAACATTCACCTTCAACATTCGCCCCCGAGCTTTGGTGTATCAAAGATTTCCGCCTTCGCATTCGCCCTCTCCCGAGCTCTTGCACAGCATTCTGCCCTCGCGCATTCACCCCGAGCTCGCATCAAAGATTTTTTGCCTCGGATTCACCTCGGCCTCTTTCGTAACAAGATTCGCCTCGTATTCGCTCAAATTTCTTAACAAAATTTTCTCGCATTCGCTCTCGTTTGCTCCTCGCCTCTCTAACAACATTCGCTCAAACTCTTGCAAAAATGGTAAGTTCTTACTGCAGGCCCTTCCTCCTATAGTAGGGTTGACTCTATTTGGGTTTTTTTGGTCAATTCCATTGGATTGTGTTAGGCTGTATGGTTCTCTCTAGATGTCAAGAATCAAGATTCAATACCCTCTATTATCTTCATCACCCAATACAAGATTTAAATTTTTCCCAAAGAAACGCTTATTAATTTGGCAACCATTATTTCTCCCTGCTTTAAAATGTTGGAAATATTGTCATTGATGGCAAAGGAGGCAGCGCTCAAGCAAAGGAGGCAGCGCTGAAGCAAAGAGGCAGCAAAGAAGCAAATGAAGGTAGAGGAAATGAATATAATAGAGGCAGAACCGTGAGGCAGAGGCAGAGCGACAGGAGCAGCAGAGGTAGAGGCAGAAGCAAAGCCGTTATAAATTCCAGGAATCGCACTCTCCAACCGGCGCAGCAAAGGCAGAGACAGAGTCAGAGACAGAGGCAGAGAGCTGTTATAAAATTCTAGGAATCGCACTCTCCAACCGGCATTATACATATACTTATACAAACATTATTCCGGGAATCGCTTCACTCCAGCGGCAAAATATATAACAGTTATATACAAGCGGAGCGCTTTATATCTATATAATCAAAGGTACTATCAAAACGAAATGGCTTATAAGGTGGGACCCCTCACCCAATCGCAATCGGATATCACAAGAGCAGCGTAATATGTAACCCACAGGAAATTGCGATTGCGATGAGAATCCGGACCCGATGGGTCTATAAACCGCAATTGATAAATCTCAGAACTTAAATAAACAGAGAATTTGCGAATACAATGAAGCCCAGAGCATATAACCAAAGGTCCAAGGTATATATATGGAGCGCACAAAACGAAGTTTATATGGTGGGACTCTTATATGGTGGGACTCCTTCCCAATCGCATCGAGGTAAACAAAGGTAGGGGCTTGCACTCAAAGCAGGACATGTATCAACGCAGGGAAACGCAAGGGGATCTGAACGTGCAAACAAAGAGTTGCGATGAGATTGTACAAATGGCCAGAACCATGCGTATTAACACCGCGAAACCATGGGCCTGTACTCGAGGATGACGCCATGTATTCCGAGGGGGTCTCCCTCCTCTATCTGCTCGAGTCTGCTACCCCATCGGAATCTTACCGCCTCTGAATTAATATGTTGCATGGTTCAATGTATATTACAGGGCGTTGTGAGTTGATTGATATATATATATATATATATGATAAGGTGCATACGAATGGTTGAGTGTTGACTCCATGTTGGCAAATGAGTTGTACGTGTGGGTCCCAAGCCAAAGTTCTAATTGATCGGGACTGTTTGACTAAGGATTACGAGTTAATAAAGGAATGCCGATTGCTGTAGGATTTCGTTAATAATTGAAGGACGCCGTAATAGAGGAATATGTGAACGCGGCATGTATGTATGCCGAGAGTTGAAATTATTTATTTGTATATATGAAAGGGAACGTTATATGTATATATATATATTACATTGCGAGTGTATTAAAACATGCCGTGGTCCGTAGACCCCACGGGGCTCGGCTTTAATGGGAGGGCGATTATTAATGTAATACAATTGTAATATATGTATGTTCCGGCTCGCGGAACTCGCCACATCAACAAGACACTTTGTCACGTGTAAAGGATTGAATTACGCTCAATGTATCTATATTTATATATAAAGCGCTGTATGAAACTAAAATAAAAAATGCAAGCTCATACAGAAGTTACGCAGCTACCATAAACGTAAAAGGCATACGAGAAGAGAAAGGGACAAAGAGACAAATAGATGCAAGACAAAGCAGCTAGCCAAGAGACAAAATGAGGAGCTGGAGTTCAAATTGTAATTCGAATGTAAATGTTTTAATTGTTTTTATTGTTTGTGATGCATTGGCAAGTCTCCGGAAGAAAGCAAATATCCCACTATAATATTAAAATAAGCACCTACAGTTACATTTTTCTGAGTAAGATGAAAAGAGATGAGAAGGTAGAAGGAAAAGAGACATGATTGTCCATTTCGACTTCCCAGTAGAATACAAACAGTCATGTGAGAATCTCTATATATAATATCAATTTGATATGCACAAGGGTAAAAGTAAGAGAAAAGAAAGAGAAGGCATAATACAGAAGAGGGAAGCAGAGAAGATCAAGAAAAGAAGAGCAGAAAGAGAAGCTACAGAACAGAGCTGATATCCGAGGTAAATCAGCAAACATTCAGTTTGTTAAATTGAGGAAGTTGGACCTTCCCTATCAAGTTGAAGCTTGATAGCTGTCAGTTGTAGCTAACTGAGGTTGGAGCCTCCTGTAGGTTGGTGCCTGCAGAAAATTGAAGGGAGTTGGTGCTTCCTTGCAAGTTGTAGCTTGC
>CM076570.1:635539421-635775383 GCA_034641835.2 Pinus albicaulis
AATGTCTTGAAAATACGGCAGATGGATCTTGCGGTGTCTTAAGTACTTCTTCACTAAGTGGGCTGCTGAGGCAAATTGACATGGAATATTTTAGACATATGGAGCATGGTCCGGGGATTGCGGTATGTTATTCTTGGAGTATTGGTCATGTTGGTAAAAATAGATGAGACTCTATTTTTTGGACCTATAGGTCGAAGTCTATTTTTAGACTGCCTCTCCTTAAAATAGGAAAGTCAAATATTATTTACCCTTAATAATATTTGGACTATAAACTTCAGTTTACTCTCTTGGAGCACTTCAGTTCGAGCCTTGGAAGTGGCTCATGCATCTGACAGAGGAATTACGCTATTCCTAGGGTTTGTTGAGCACATGCATGGTTGACTTCAGTTAGGACTTCAGTGGCAGAAGTTTGGTGGAGTTAATGAGACAGCTAGTGGAGTTGTGTTCGGTTTAATTTAGTTGAACTGGTTGAGATTAGTTTAACTAGCTAATCAACTAGTTATGAGTGGAGTGAATTAAATATTATTTAATTCATTAATTAGTAACTCATTATTCAACTAAAGAACACATCAGTTCACTACAGTGCATGATCAGTTCAGTGGAGACCAGTGAAAGAGGTAGATGAAAGGGTGGAGTTAGCTATCAGTGGCGACATCAGTTGTGCATGAGATTTGCACCACACTTGGAGGAATTTCCCATGATGATTGTACTGTCAAGCCAAGGAGATTCGAACCTTGGATCTCTATTTAGACAGGCCATGATTGCGCAATAGAGGCAAGGCAATTAGTGGTGAGTTTTGAACCAGTAACCTATTCAAAACCAAGCTAGTTTGTGTGTAACTTCATGAGAAAGTACTGAGTACTTGTGAGGAGTATTGTATTGATTTTTTTACATGATTTCTCCATTATAATATACACAATAGCTACGGGGTTTTCATCTATAAGCTTTCCCCATACATACTGTGTTAATGTGTATGATGAATTGATGTGCTATCGCTTGTTTTATTTCCGCATGTTTGATGATCTGAGTGGAAGAGATTATGTGTTGCATATAAATTCGAATTGTATGTGATCAGGATAGTATCGGTGGATAATTAATCATTATTCAGCAAATTTCTACATGGTATCAGAGCTATTGAAGCAGAGATTGATCATCACGGTGATTACAAACTTATTTCGGTAGACAGAGTCTGCATGCGGGCCAAGTAGCCTCTGGATCCATCCTTTCTTTGAAAGGTGATATATCCAGTAAACGCCCCTTGCAATCGATCTCTGTGCTAGAAATAATTTGTTCTCACAGATCTAGAGCGGTTGAGCTTTGAGGTGGAATTCGAATTTTGCAGCAGTTTTGTTTTCTTGGTGCCGGTGTTGAAAATGTCTTTCAACGGGTTGCGACTCGAATATGCTCTTGAAGGCAGTTCGAATTATGTTGCATGGAAGGATCGCATGGAGGCAGTATTAGAAGATAATGGTCTGAAGGAGTTCGTAGATACGGATGTCCAAAAGCCCACTGATCCTGCTGAAGTCGATGCATGGCAAAAGAAGATGGCGAAATGTTGAAGGATCCTGTTGGAGGGCGTCAAGGATCATATTGTATCCAGCCTGCATGGAAAGGCTACTCCATATTTAATGTGGAAAGCTTTGACAGATCTATTCCAGAGTAAGAGCGACCAAAGGAAGCTGGCGCTCAAAGATAAGCTTAGGAACATCAAGATGGAGAAGGGCGACAGTATCGCCAAATACCTCACGAAGTTCACTCAATGCAGAGATGAGCTGGGAAGTGTGGGGGTGACTGTCGAAGACGAGGACATAGTCGACCTGGCTCTCCTTGGTCTTCCGAAGGCTTGGCACTCATATCAAGATAGTGTCAATGGTCGGGAGAAGCTGCCGGGATGGGAGCGCCTTTGGGCGAATCTCATGCAAGAGGAGATAAGGAGGACTACTCGAGATGGATCTTCATCAAAGGGAGCTGATGAAGAAAACTGCGCTTTGGTGGCCAAAGCAAAGAAGGGGAAGGGTAAGAAAACCTCTCATTCTGGTGCAAAGGGCAAGAAGCAGGATATGGCGAAAGTGAAGTGTTTTCACTTCCATGATCACAGACATTATGCTACCAATTGTCCAAAGAAGAAGAAGAACAAGCAAGCGGGAAGATCTGCAGATGGAGAAGCTTTGGCTTCACAGTTCGAGCTTGACTTTTCACTGATCGCATGCTTGGTTTCAAGTGTGATGGGATCAGTGTGGTTCTTGGACAACGGTGCGTCATTTCATATGATGGGAGATCAAGAGTTGTTCTCAGATCTGGAGGACAAAGATTTGGGTGTGCACATCGAGATGTGCGATGATGGTAGATACAGTGCGACTGGTATCGGTACCATATCCTTTCAGAGGGAGTCTGGTAAACCCTTTGTATTGAAGGATGTCATGCATGTACCTGGATTGAAGAAGAACTTGATCTCTGTGGCGATGTTGGAAGATAAAGGGTATGATGTGGTCTTCAGCGAAGGAAAAGCCTTCCTGCGCAGTAAGACTACTGGAGAGACCCGGAAGATAGGGGTTCAAACCAAGAACCTTTATCAGTTGCAGGTAGATGGCTGCGCAGCTATGGCATGCAAGGTGGGAGAAGTGGTGAGCCGGGATGATGAGGGCGAACTGTGGCACATGAGATTGGGCCACCTTCACCATGGAGCTTTGAAGATCCTGCAGCAGATTTCTACTGGGCTTCCTAAGGGCACTCTTGCGCAGTCAGATCAGTGCAAGGGGTGTACCTTGGGGAAGTATGTGAAAGCCACCTTTCACGAGAAGGATAGTCACGCCACGATGATCCTTGAGAGAGTTCACACAGACATGTGTGGTCCTTTCTCAGTTGCTTCGACAGCAAAGCACAGGTATTATGTGATCTTTGTTGATGATTTCTCTCGAAAGTGTTGGATCTTCTTCATGCAGAAGAAGAGCGATACATTGGCGAAGTTTTGTGAGTTTAAAGCACTGGTCGAGAAGGAGTCGGGGAAGAAGGTGATTGCTCTAAGGAGTGATAACGGTGGTGAATTCATCTCGGCTGAATTCAAGGAGTTCTGCAGCGCAGAAGGGATTCGTAGAGAGCTCATCGCACCCCATAACCCACAGCAGAACGGGGTGGCTGAGCGGAAGAACAGAACGATCGTGGGTGCTGCACGGGCGATGTTGCATGATCAGGGCCTACCCCTTCACTTGTGGGCCGAGGCATGCAATACAACAGTGTATGTGCAGAACCGTTGTCCTCACAAGGTTCTTGGCATGAGTACACCGGAGGAGGCTTATTCTGGCAAGAGGCCTGATATTTCCCATTTGCGGATTTTTGGTTCTCCTGTCTACATGCATGTGACGAAGGATGCGAGAAGGAAGCTGGATCCAACTGCTGAGGTTGGAATATTTGTGGGGCACACTGATACACCTCATAACTATCGGGTGTATGTTCCAGACAGTCGCAAGACTGTTGTGCGACGGGATATAAAATTTCAGGAGGAGAAAGCCATGCAGTGTTCGCTTGAGAGGGAGCTACACTTGCATGCAGATGAGGAGCCGTTAGTTCCTAAGGAGGAGCTTCCGGATGTGGATCAGCCACAAGAGGAGGTTCAGGAGGTGGAAGAAACCACCCAGGCAGCGCCAACCATCAGAGGGCGCATGCGCACTATAGAAGCTGAGCGACTGGCTCGGGATGCAGAGAAGGTTGTAGGACCACCTACAGCACAGCGCAGACAGAGACAGTCACCGGATCGGTACACTGGATACATGGCTCTCGTGAGTCAATGTGTTGTGACGGAGCCATCCTCTTTTGAGGAAGCTGTGGAGGAACCCGCATGGGTTGATGCCATGATCGAAGAATATGATTCGATCGTCAGGAACAGTGCATGGGAGATTGTCCCAAGACCGGTGGGAAAATCAGTGGTGGGTTCGTGATGGATCTACAAAGTGAAGCAGGCAGCTGACGGGAGTGTGGAGAAGTACAAGGCGAGATTTGTCGCCCGTGGCTTTTCACAGATCGAGGGGATTGACTATGAGGAGACCTTTGCACCTGTCGCAAGGTACTCTTCCATACGGACGATCCTTGCTTTCTCAGCGCAGATGGGGTGGCACATTCATCAGATGGATGTGAAGACTGCGTTCCTCAATGGAGTTATTGAGGAGGAGGTGTACATAGAGCAGCCTGAAGGTTTTGAGATCTTCAGCAGTGAGTCGCATGTGTGCCGACTCAAGAGAGCACTGTACGGGCCGAAGCAAGCACCTCGTGCTTGGTACACTCGGATAGACAGCTACTTCACCGGGCTTGGATTCTCCAAGAGTGAGGCGGATCCAAACCTGTACCAGATTGTGGTGGAGGGGAAGCCGTTGATCATCGTACTGTATGTAGATGATCTGATTTTGACTGGCGACGAGCAGTTGATACTTTCATGCAAGGAGGATCTTGCACGAGAGTTTGAGATGAAGGACCTGGGCATCCTTCATTATTTCCTGGGATTGGAGATTTGGCAACGCAGTGGAGGACTGTTTGTTTCTCAGGGAAAGTATGCCCGGGAGATTCTGGAGAGGTTCAACATGCAAGGCTGCAAGCCTGTTGACACTCCTCTTCCTGGTGGTTGGAGGAAGGAGGATGCTACTTCAGCGGAGGTAGTGGATGCCACTGTGTATCGACAGTTGGTGGGGTCGCTTATGTATCTGGTCAATACACGACCCGATATATGCTATGCAGTTAACCAGCTTTCGCAAGCTATGGTTAAGCCTACCAAGCTCTTTTGGAAGGCAGGCAAGCATGTATTGCGCTATATCAAAGGCACATCGGGATATGGTTCATGGTACAGACATGGGATTGGAGATTTGGCAGCGCAGTGGAGGACTGTTTGTTTCTCAGGGCAAGTATGCCCGGGAGATTCTGGAGAGGTTCAACATGCAAGGCCGCAAGCCTGTTGACACTCCTCTTCCTGGTGGTTGGAGGAAGGAGGATGCTACTTCAGCGGAGGTAGTGGATGCCACTGTCTATCGACAGTTGGTGGGGTCGCTTATGTATTTGGTCAATACACGACCCGATATATGCTATGCAGTTAACCAACTTTCGCAAGCTATGGTTAAGCCTACCAAGCTCTTTTGGAAGGCGGGCAAGCATGTATTGCGCTATATCAGAGGCACATCGGGATATGGTCTATGGTACAGACAGGAGGATGGAGTGAAACTTTCTAGTTTCACTGATGCAGATTGGGCAGGGAGTCCAACGGACCGGAAGAGCACTTCTGGAGGAGTTTTCAGCATTGGGTCGACAGCAGTTTCCTGGTACAGCAAGAAGCAGAGATCCGTGGCACTCAGTTCAGCAGAGGCCGAGTACATGGCAGCAAGTTTGGCTGCATGCGAGGCTATTTGGATGAGGAAGATCCTCGCAGGTTTGTTCAGGTTGCATTTGGAGCCTACAGTGATCTACTGTGATAACCAGAGTTGCATCAAGCTCTCAGCTAATCCAGTATTTCATGATAGGTCCAAACACATCGACATCAGGTACCATCATATCAGAGATTGTGTTCAGCGGAGAATCATGATGCTTTCATATGTTCCCACGGAGGATCAGGATGCCGACATCCTGACGAAGGCGCTCACCAGGAGCAAGTTCGAATTCCACAGAGGCAGGATAGGGATTGCAGATAATCCATATCTTGCTGAGAGGGAGTGTTGAGAATGCAGCAAGATGATGGAGCTTAGTGAAATGAAGTCGCCTTCACTAAGTGGCCCCGCAGGCAAATTCTGGCGCAAAGTCTATTTTTAGACTATGTCTATTTTTAGACATACGGAGCATAATTTGGGAATTCTACTTGGAGATTCTTAAAGTATGCGACATGTCGGTAAAAATAGATGAGACCCTTATTTTTAGGACCCAGGCTATTTTTAGACTGATCTCCTAAAATATGGAAGTCAAATATTATTTACCCTTAATAATATTTTGACTATAAACAGCAGTTTACTCTCTTGGCGCACTTCAGTTTGAGTCATGGAGGTGACTCATGCAACTGACACAAGGAATCACGTGGTTCCTAGGGTTTGATGGCATCTTGCATGGTTGGCTTCAATTAGACTTCAGTGGCAGGAGTTTTGGAGGAGTTAACGGGACAGATAGTGGAGTTGTGTTCTGTTTGTTTTAGTTGAACTAGTTGGGATTAGTTAACTAACTAATCAACTAGATATGAGTGGAGTAAATTAAATAATATTTAATTTACTAAATATTAACTCATTAGTCAACTCAAGAACACTTCGGTTCACTACAGTGCATGATCAGTTCAGTGGAGACCAGTGGAAGAGGTAGATGAAAGGGTGAGTAAAGCTATCAGTTGGTAGATTTGTTTTGCATGAGATTTGCATTACACTTGGAGGAATTGTCCATGACAATTACGCAATCAAGGGAAGGAGATTCGAACCTTGAACCTCTTCATATACAGGCCATGATTGCGCAATAGAGGCAAGGCAATTGGCGGGGAGTTTTGAACCTCAGACTTGTTCAAAACTGAGTCAGATTGTGAGTAACTTCATAAGAGAGTACTGAGTACTTGTGAGGAGTATTGTACTTGTTTGGTTACTTGATTTCTCCATTATAATATACACAATAGCTGCGGGGTTTTCAGCTATAGGCTTTCCCCATACATACTGAGTTAATGTGTGATTGATTTGATGTGAGATTGCTTCTGTTATTTCCGCATGTGACAATTAATTGTAGAAGAAGGTTATGTGTTATGTATGCAATTCGAAATTGATATATGACCAGGTTAATCTTCAGTGAATAAGTGATTTATTCAGCTAATTTCTACATAATTATCCCAGACTGCTTTCGGGAGGTCCTATATTTCGCTTTCCTGTATTTTGGTGTCCGGTCCTCATCACCCGGAGCAGAAATACTTGGAGGCTGTTTGCTTGATTGTATCTCAGCGATTTTTCTTTTAGTGAGTGCTCTTTGCTCCTAGCTTGCCTAGCTTTTCAATTTTTTGAGTCTAATTTAAAATATATAAAAGTGGCTGATCAAGCGCCTCGTCGATCGAGGAGAATCCGGGGGTTATCTCCCGAGAGTCCAGAGCCTTCTTCGAGAAGGCGTAGGAGTGATTTAGCAGGTGGTTACCACCCTGTGGCGTCTGACGCAGTGGAGAGAGATCCTCCACAAAGGTATGAAGGTATCATAGCTGATTCTGGTGTCGGTTCCGAGAGGAGCGTTCCGCTCACCTCGCGAGTTTTATTTCCTCAGGAAGAAGATTTTCAAATTGAAGAAGTACCTGAACCTCCTGCGTCAGGTCCATCTCCTCTTCCTCCTGATTATCCGTTCGTTGTTCAATACATCAGACCTGAGTCGGAGAGACCAGAAGATCTTCCGTATCATTCTTACCTTTCGATGGCCACGACTGGGAACGCGACTTCTGCTGTGAGTGCTGCAGGCATTCAGACTCCTGCTTCTGTTGAAGCAGGGGGCACTATTGCTTCATCTTCGATTGCTTCTAGTGCTGCTGTGTTTGGCTCTAGTTTCACCCAAGCACATGCTTCTCATTCTGGTCCCTTCTGTTCAGGGATGCCCACTAGTGGGAATCCCTCTTTTTCCTTTTCCGCTGCTTCAGCTGGATCTACGCCCATGTCTTCCATGGCTAGTGGATCAGCTTCATTTCAAGGGTTCCCCTTCGGAACTAGACACATTCCTAGTTTGAATCCTTCTTTAGGGTCCTTTCCATTTACTTCTCAGACTCAGAGTTTCAACCCTTGGTCTGGGGGGCAAAGTTCGACTACTTTTACAAGTTGGAACCCTATATTCACTACAGCGGGGGCAGGGAATCAGTTTTACACAGGTCATCAAGGGAATGCTTCTTTCCCTTCGTCGAGTGCTTATCAGACTTTTTCTCCTCTGTCTAATGCCTGGAACCCCTACCAGGGGCTTTCCTCTTCATTTAATACTTCAGCGGGGGGAACTGGTCTGGGCTTTGGTAACTCGGCGTGGGGAGGAGGTTCTTCTCCTTTTTCTACGAGTCCTTTTTGGCAACCTGGTGCCTTATCAAATCCAAGGTATTCTTTTCAGAATGTTGGGAAACCATCCCATCAAGGATGGAATCCTCAAGCTCTGCCTCGCTTACCTTTTCTGGCAACGTTAAACTTTCCAGATCTGTCGAAGTTGACTAATGATCCGATTCGTTATAGTCCGGGGTGGCCTCTGGTCCCGACCAAACTGCCTTCAGATATTCCAAAGTTTGAAGGTAAGAATGGAGAGGATCCGGCTGACCACATCACCACTTTCCACTTATGGTGTTCTTCGAACTCCCTGATTGATGATTCGATTAGGTTGAGATTGTTTCAACGCACCCTAACTAGAAACGATGCCAAATGGTATATCGAGTTAACTGGGGGCAGTTTTGCTACATTTGGAGAACGGGCTGTTACATTTCTAAACCATTTTCAGTTGCCTGTCTGATATGAGGCTGGGACGGAACTCCTGGCTAATTTTAAGTAGGACGAAGCAACCCACATTTCTGATCACATTCAGGAATGGAGGAGAAGGAAGAGGCTTATTAAAGCTCATATTCCAGGAGAATTCCTTCTCGAATGGTTTCTGAAATCTCTGCAATCAGACATTTCAAAAGATGTATCCCTATCTGGGGTATTTTCTGAGGAGCAGGCCATTTTTAGGGCCCAGCAGCTGGAACTGATCTATTCTCAGTCTGGGGTCCTTTATAAATATTTTCCCAATGCTCCTTGCTCCAAATTAGATTTATCGAAAACTAAGCCCGGTCCTCATGGTGATGGGCTTGTTGGATTGATCAATAGTGGTGCAACCAGCCTGCTTAATCAACTGCAGCAGTTGTCTTTGCAATCTTCTCCTTCTAGTCAGGCTGTGCCTACTGAGTCATCGCCTTCCCAGTCTTTGTCCATAAATACTGTCCAAGCTTCTGATCCCAAAGGAAATCAACAATCCGATGGGAAGAAGAAGGGACGAAATAACAAGAAGAAGGGCAAGAACGGGAAGGGTAATGCAAATAAAACCAACAAGCATGTTGGTGAGGGTCCAAAGGAGAAAAAGAAAGTGAAGTTTCCATGCAAGTTGTGTACTAGAGACCATCTCACACACCTGTGCCCTAAAATTCAGGATGAGCAGTGCTTGTTAGCCCAGCAGGGTTCTTCTAGTTCCCAGGTTGTGTTAACAAACCCTTTTCCCCAAGGTCAGTAATTAGTTGTTGGCGCGAACCAAAATCCTGGGGCTTCCTCTGGGGGCACCCAGGAAGGGGAAATTCCATCGAACATTTTCATGATGAGTGCTCACGCGGATATCGCTACGAGATCCCGTGATTATGGCGGAGAAGAATCTTCGAAAGCTAAGGAAGTTCCTGATGCTACTGAGCTGCTTCACATTACGAAGCCTACTGTTGAGTCTATGCCTCGGATGCCCAAAGCATCTTCTAAGCGATCAATGATTAATCCAAATGCTAGGGCTACCCAGAACTACTCGATTGTGGAAGATCTGGCGCAGAGTCCTTGTGCTATGTCAGCTTTAGAGGTACTCCAGTCTTGTTCGGCTCAGCGCAGTGCTTTTCTCACTGCCATTGGGGCTATTGATCCGAAAAATTCTCTTATGATTACTTTTGATATGACTAATTTTAAGAAGAGACTTCCTCATCACATGGCTTTTCATATTAAATCTTCGTATCGGAAGTGCAATATCTTTCGAACGGTTGTTGATGAGGGTGCTTCCACATGCGTGATGTCTCTCGCATGCTGGAAGACACTTGGATCTCCCAAAGCTGTTCCATCTAGCACTGTTCTTACTGCGTTCGATGGTCATTCTCATAGACCCCATGGTATTCTCCCAGCTTTGCCCATCTGTGTTGGGGGCAAAACTGTCAATATAGAGGTTGAGGTAGTGGATGCAAGCTTGGACTACAACCTTCTGTTGGGGAGGAACTGGATTTATGAGATGGATGCCATTGCATCCTCATTATTTTGAATTATATGTTTCCCTCACGAAGGGAGGATCGTTACAGTGGATCAACTGGACTATCCTCCTATAGACCCGAATGCATCTTCTGACTCATCTATTCCTAAGTTGGATAATACTAAGGCGCCTGTAGAGAATTTAGGAGTTGGAATGTATTCTTCCTTGATGGGTACTTTTGATATTCCTCCTCCTACGGTTCATATTAATTCTATTTCATCCTCCAAGGCTCCTCTTTGAAGAGAGTTCTTCAGAACTCATTATTTTTCGGACCCTTGGACCTTACCTTCCCCTACTGCCACATTAGCAGAAGGTCAAGTAGGTGGAATGGCATTTCCGATGTCTGCAGCTGAGATTGCTTATCAGTCTATTGTTGACTCTGCAGATTCCATTCCAACTTCTCTTTCACCGGAGGAGTTGGATGGCGATGTGGCTCCAGCTTGGACACCTAATTCTTCTTCTGCCCAGGATTGCCTTGATACCACTCTTCCATCTGAAGAGGCCATACTGGAAACTATGACTGGTGTAGAGAGACCGTGGGATGATTTGCATCATCGGTCTTACTTCTTAACTGAGTTAAGCGAAGTTGAATCAAGTTTTCCAAGTCCTTTGTCTCCTGGTCCTGTTCACCCAGTCTTGAACCCTTTAGCACCAACACAGGTTTATGATGAAGGGAACATGGCTGTGATTTCTCCTACTATCCCGGTGAACATTTACAGGGATCCCAATATTATCGAAAATGTCTTCATCAGAGTTGAATGTTCCCGTGAAGAGGTTCAAATTTACACCGAGCTCTTTAAAGAGTATAGGGATGTATTCGCTTGGTCTTATGAGGAAATGCCTGGAATAGACCCATCTATTGTCCAGCATGAGATCAAGACGTATTAAAACGCTAAGCCGGTGAGGCAAAAACTTCGTCCGGTCAATCCTAGAAAGGCAGCAGCTATCAAAGCTGAAGTTGAGAAGCTGCTTAAGGCAGGATTCATTTTCCTTGTTCCTTTGACTGAATGGGTTTCAAATCCCGTTCCCGTAGATAAAAAGCAAGGAATGATTCAAGTGTGCATTGATTTCAGAGACCTAAATAAAGCATGTCCTAAAGATAATTACCCCACACCATTTATCGATCAGATCATTGATGAGTGTGTCGGTAATGAGATTTTCTCCTTCATGGACGGTTTCTCCGGATATAATCAAATTACTATCCGTCCTGAAGATCAACATAAGACTGCCTTTATTTGTCCCTTGGGTACTTTTTCATACAAGAAGATGCCTTTTGGTCTTAAAAATGTTGGGGCTATGTTTCAGCAGGACATGTCATATGCCTTCCATGACATCAAAAATATTATCGAGGCATACTTGGACGATTTAGCTGCTCATTTCTCGAAAGAGGATGGATCATCCTGGTCACCTCCGACAAATATTTGAAAGATGTCGGTTATATGTCGTTGAATCCGATTGAGATCGTTTTCGCGGTTACATCCCCGGTCGGCTATTGGGATTCATTGTGTCTAGGAAGGGATAAGGGTAGATCCCTTCAAGGTTGAGGCAATAACCGGTTTGCCTCTCTCAATCCTCAATTAATTGACTTCAAAGTCTTCGAAGTCTAATTTTCTTTGGAGATTTATCATAAATTATGCTGAAGTTACAAAGGGATTTATGAGATTGTTGAAGAAGGGAGTTCCATTTCTTTGGGATGACTTCGCTCAACACTCATTCGATGCTTTGAAGAAAGCATTGACCTCTGCTCCTTTATTGAGTCCACTTGATTATAGCAGGGATTTCCTTTTGTATCTGGCAGCAGCAGAATCTACCATAGGTATGGTTCTGGTTCAGGAGGATGATGCTCTTGCAGAGCATGTTATTTACTACCTTAGTCGAGGACTGGTAGGACCTGAACTTAGGTACACTCCGATAGAAAAGTTACCCTTAGCAGCAGTTCATGCTGTGCAACGACTCCGACATTACATTATTCTTCGCAAAACTTATGTTTTGGCAGTTGCCAATCCATTTCAGTTTGTCCTCAGCAGGCGAGTGATTGGGGGCAAATACAATCGATGGATTGTGATATTACAGGAATTTGATCTCGAGTTTCTGTCTGCCAAATCCAAGAAATCATTGGTTTTTGCAGAATTGATCTCTGAGTTTCCCTGTGGGGAAGAGATGATCTATGATGAGTCCTTTCCGGACGAACACTTGTTTCTTATCTCCTCACAGGATCCTTGGTATGGGGATATCATTGTATATCTCAAGACTGCGAAGTTTCCCTCAACTTTTTCGAAAGATGAGCGCCGTAAGTTGCATCACTTGGCTAAAAATTATTTGATTATTGGTGATGCTTTATACCGTCGAGGGGTTGATTCAATCTTGAGACGTTGCTTAACTCTCGAAGAAGCTGAGGCTGTGCTGAATGATTGCCACAGTGGAGCTTGTGGTGGTCATTTATCTGGGCTTGCTACAGCCCAAAAGATCTTGCGTGCTGGGTACTTTTGGCCATCGATTTTCAAGGATTGTATGGGGTCGGTCAAAAAGTGTCATCCGTGTCAAGGGTTTATGTCGAAAATGTGCTTCCCATCCAGCTCCTTTTTCCGGTCGTTACTATCGGACCCTTACAAGAGTGGGGCTGTGATTAAACTACTTATCATACAGGCTATATTATACAAGTACATTATTATGTGATAGAATACTGGTGGGTCGAGGCTATGCCTACTTTTGGGAATGATGGTGAGACTGCAGCTCTTTTCCTTTTCAACCAGGTTATCGCTCATTTTGGTATTCCTAGAGAGATTTTCACTGATCATGGCAGTCATTTTCAGAATAGTATGATGGCTGAGTTGGCTCTCAAATTGGGTTTCCGGCAGGAGCATTCATCTCCGTATTATCCTCAAGCCAATGGGCAACTGGAAGCCGTGAATAAATCCTTGAAGACAATTCTTCAAAGGACAATTGATAAAGCTAGATCCAACTGGCATATTATGCTATATCCTGCACTTTGGGCATACAGGACGTCAGTGAAAAATGCAACTGGCTTTACTCCATTTCAGCTAGTGCACGGGGTGGAATCCGTATTTCCTATTGAATGCAAGATTCCTTCTCTTAAGTTAGCTATTGAACTTCTTCCTGACACTTCTAGTCTGGCAGAACGACTTCTTCATCTGGAACATCTCGATGAGCAGCGTCAGGATGCCACCACAATGAATGAAGCACATAAAAACCGAGTTAAAGTTCAGTACGATAAGGTGGTCAAGCCTACGGTCTTTTCGAAGGGTGACCTTGTTTTGGTCTATGCCCAAGAAAAAGATGCCCTGGGGGCAGGAAAGTTTAAGTCTATGTGGTATGGCCCCTATATCGTTAAAAAATTCCTTAATAAAGGAGCATATGCCTTGGTTGATTTCGAAGGGAACGAGTTGCCAGAGCCCCGAAATGGGCTCTATTTGAAGAAGTATTATGCCTAGGCTTCGGCCTGGCATGTTGCTTTTGTATATAGTAGTTTTTGCTTTGTACATATCTGGTTGATTTTCAATCTTTGATGAGTTGGTGATGTTTTTGATTTGCTTTGGCAGGTTGTGTTGGATGTCATGAGTCATTTTGGTTTCGCCGATGGTGCTAGTAGACACACCCGGAACTTAGCTTCCGCGGCTTGGGTGCCTCATTATCCATCCGGTCAGCTGTTAGTATCAAGAGGGGTCTGCATTGGTCCTTCTTCTAATAATATAGTAGAATACACTGTAGTTGTTCATATACTCTTGGAGGCAATATCTTTGGGTGTTGATTCGTTGGTAGTTTTCTTGGAATCTCAGCTGGTGGTGTCGCAGTTGAACAATACTTATCAGGTACGAGATCCATTTTTATTACGATTGTTCTTGAGGGTACATTTGTTACAAAGGTCATTTCAATTTTTAACTTTCATTCATATTCCTCGAGCTGACAATTGGTTTGCTGAATCATTAGCTAATCAAGCATTGGATTGGCATATTAATCATTCCATACAATAAAATTTTAATCATCAAAAACATCATACATTTTGATATATTTATCACATCACATCAAATATCGTTGTATATATATCATCAGAGTGTTCAAAAACTTTACAAAATTTGGATCCATAAGGTCATACAAAACTTGGGCTTATGCCCGATCATGTTCAGTCTCAAAAAAGAATATACAATCATCTAATACATAATATCTGTCTACTCCTGAGGTCCCTGCCCAGAAGTCGTGTTCCTATAGAACGTGACCGCGGTGGCAACTCGGCGGAATAATCGTACCCAGTCTCGGGGCACTCCTACCACCCGTCTCTGGATGGCTTCCGGCAGGTCTTCCACGGCAGCCATAGGTATTTGGCGGGTTAACCCCTCCAAATTCCTCTGCACAGCCTGGAGAGTCCTGTCTGAATCCACTGTATCTGCTTCGCCCCTGCGATGCTTGTGGCGCGGGAGACCCTCGGGTAAAACTAGTCCAACATCTGAATCATGATCATTTTGAATTGTCAGTCATTATGAATCCAATCCAAAACATGTTTGTTTTTCATTTTTTCATATATATTTGAAAAAATCCAAAAAAATTTATATAAGTCAATTTTTTTTTTGCAAACTTACCGACTGTGCCCCATGCTGTGCCTGGTGGAAGAACTAGATCTGGATCTCCACGAAAGTCCATCCCGACATAGGGATAGTCGTCCACCGCGATGATTTGTTCTCCCCACCAAAGGAAGAACTCATCGTCCCACATGGTTCGGGATACTTCACTACCCCCCAATCTCTTCATCATGTCCGCCCAATGGGCAATTCTTGGGTCCCGCGGGCTACTGATGGTCGAGATGACTCTGGGTCTCAATGCTGGTATCTTCTCAAAGAAGAATGTTGTCAAAATTGTACCATAGCCAAAGTGTTTGGTCTTTTCTTGGCGGATTGAGGTCAACTGTTGCTTCATGTTTAGTAATAGGGTTGTGCACCAATCATACACATGAGTCAAGCATTCTATTGCTATGCTCATTTGCGTCCTGGACGCCTGATGTAGGGAGGCAGATCCTGCCACTCTGCCGATGGTGAAAAGGAGGATTTTCATGTGCAAATCCCGTAAATCTTTAATTGCAATCTGAGTTCCAACCTTTTTGGAACCCTCTACACAATACACGTGGACATAATCTTCCACGGTTAGCCCTCCCAGGGGCTTCCCGTGCAAGTCTACTAGTTCTCCCCTCCGGGAGAGTCCAGTAATAAAGTATATGTCTTCCACTTCAATGCGTACTGGCATCTAATCTATAATGAAGCAATCTTGGTCTGGTTCCTAGTAATTCACGAGCATTTCTAGCAACCGAACATTGCTTTTCATATTTGGCATTTTGAAGAATTTGAACAATTCGCAATTCCGAAGGATATTTTGCGCTGCTCGATCTTGCATGACCTCTTGATCAATTACGCTGTGTTCACTCTCTCTCCATGAGATTGTCATCCTGTCAAAATTCATTAAATCATGCATTAGCCATGCATTTTTTGATTCGGACCTGCGCATACGTGACTTTTTCTTTGCACAGTCGCGTGTATACGCGACTTTCCTGTTATGAACCCGCGTATGCGCAAGTCTGCATTTTTTAGAAAGGGTTTTAATGGTAAAATTCACTAAATTTTAATTTCTAAACGGAAAAAATGATTTGTAAGGATGATTGAGGAGCCTACCTGAAAATTCGGTGCGTTTCGATGGTCGGTTGTTCCTGATTTGACAAAAGAAGTTTTTTTCTCCAGAGCACTTTTTTCCAAATCAGCAATGCAATAATGAACCAAATATGAGGTAATTTGTCTATTTATGGCTAAAAAGTTGAAAATTTTCACAAAAATTTGTTATGCTTATTTTTTCGATCTATCTTAAGCTGCATAACTTGGATGCTTGGAAGTGCCCAGTTTGGTATGTTTTCAGGTACATTTTGACGATTTTGAGATTTTTCCCGGTTTTTTATCTATGATTACCGACTCGTCACGGCAGGTATATGATCTTCACTGGCATATAGGTTAGGGAAATCACTTTCCGTTGCATCTTGCATACTAGCCTCCATACTGATCACTTGCCATATGGTCAATCCCATCAGGTCATGAGTATTACACCCATTTCACTCGCCGATTATTTAATCATGACTTGATGGTAGAGCCTTCCTTTACATGGTCTTCCTAGTTAGTTCCTCGCTATCACTTGTTGCCCATGCTACGTTTTATGTAGGCTCGGGAGTCCTCTTTAGTCCCGCCATGTCTTATGTGTTGAAGCTTCATTCTTCTTCTTCATCACTATCATTTTTTCTGGCTTTTACCCTAGAGGCTCCCTGGTGTCGTTAAGTTGTATTATTGCATTGCATATTGGCTACTTGTTTATCCTGGCCTTTAGCCGGCTTCATTTGGACTCGATGTTTAAGCCAACTTTTGACCTTGACTTTCTGTACAAGTTAACCATTGCATGCACTTGGCTATCACGACTTGACACCTTTTTACCCATGGATGGAACGTTCCTCTGAGTATCGCTTACCAGTTTTCGCCACCTTGCATTGAGCATAGGATTGTTCCAATCCGAGGAACTAGTGCATCTGATTTTTTGATACTTGTTCTATCCATTGTACCATAGCATTCTTTTATTCTTTTTCAGGCTTATTATATGAAAAAGACAAAAAAAATCAAATATAACAAAAAGAGCGGGAACGAGATGTATCTTCGTTGTTTTGATGGCAGTACAGAGTCAGTTTGTCGCCCTTGAACAAAGCACATATACTTATATATATTTCCTTCATTTGGGATGGTTTTAGTTTTGACCTAGGTTCAGCCTTTACCATGTTTCACTTGTCAATTCTCCCCCGGTTGGTTATCTCTTCCAATCATATGGAGAGTTTGTTTTGCCTCCTATATAACAGACTTATACAGTGTCACTTTGACTGCCATGGTCATCATGAATCGTGCTTTTGTTCAAGGGAAGTTTAACCAGAGTCGGCCATTCTGCGGTGTCTCTTGACTCATTATTCAGTCGGATTTCCCGGTCTGGTCAGCATCTTGTTCTATCACATCAGATGTTTTGGTCTTCTTCTCGTGCTGGTTTGAGAAGGTCCCCATTGACTTCTTGTCGGCGAGTTTGTCTCTTATCGACTACGACACATTGCTCTGAGAGCAAACCTAGAGCCGCACCCTGGCCCTATTTCCATCATTGATAGGTGACCTTGTGCTCAACATTTGATCATCATTATGGGTCTTTAACTGAGTGGTTTCCCCTGTGTTCGACGTCAGCACACATTATCACACTTGGGATTCGTGCAGTACCTTGATTTCCATTTGACCCTATCGGTGGATTTTTCGCCTCTGTGTCAGCTTTCATTATTGGTTGGTTCAGAGGGTTTCTTCCGTGCGCTAGCTTCATCTTGTGCATGTCGGAAACGTACTTCGGTTTTGGTTCCATCACTCTACTTCGTTCGATTCCTTCCAAATCTTGGCCTGCGGGTTACACTCGCGCTAGACTGATGTGGGATGCCTTAATGCCTTCCTTCCAGCAGATCTTTTCCCATCGACTCCGACTCATTGCTCTGGGAATAAGGTCTAGAGTCTTTTTGTCAGTACCTTAGGGTTTGCAGTCATCAGTGGTAGACTCTTCGCTATCGACAGTGGGGATTCATTATTGCCTCCCGATTGGTAGATTCTTCCAAGTGTTAAACTTCAACTCATTCATTCGCACTTGTTATATTGTACTGGGGCACCTTGATGCTCATTTTCATTATTGGTGAGTTGTCTCGCGTTGGTTAACAATATACATCATTGACCGGTAATCCAACGATTTCTCACATGGTCGACTTCAGCTCATTTATTCCCATTGTGTATAATTGTGCCATAGTGATCGGTGAAGACCTTGGGTTGCATCAGCATTTTTCGGTTCACTTTTGACAGTCCATTCAGCTTCTGCCAGTGATGCCATCCACCCTTATATGTTGCAGTTCAGTACAGCAACATCCTATATGTTGGCTCCCGAGTTGCGTGATAGTACTGCTTGTTCCACCTCTTATGATTTGGTACTTGGAGATTCAGTTACTTATCTGTTCAGACATCCAGTTGCAGCTTTCTTGATCAGCTTTCTATATGTGATACTTGGACATTGATTCAGACTTATATTTCCGGGCCATGCTCAGATGATTCATTGTGTACTTTCAATTCAGCTATACTTGTATACATGTTGGATCTATTCAGTACTTTCTATATGATGTATTTTTTGACTGAGCATGGGTATGCCCGCCTCAGCATGAGTTGACTCTCTGTTTTCTTTCATTGGTTTTTGGCAGGCTAAAATCTGGTGAAGTCCTCTCTTGTCCTTGCGAAGTTCTTTCTGTGTGCATAATACATTTCGGCCATCATGTACCCCTTCTGACCTCATATATTATGGGGCATCTGTTATAGCATCATTTCTCACCTTCATATGATTCATGATTGCTTTTATGGCTTTGGGCACCCATTCCTACAAACTTGGACAAATTCACTTAAAAACAGTGTAGAAATCCCCATACACGGTTATGCCCAGACTTTTCCGCGTGTATACGCGAGTCCACATGCACTTTTCTGCGTATGCCATTAAAATCATTAAAAATATATATAAAAATTCCCTATTTTCAAGCTGGGTTGATGGTTATTCTGGTAGTTCAACCACCCCATCACGTGGCCAACTGTTTCCAACTGTTGAAACTACTTTGAGGGAGTATAAAAGCCCCTCATGTGCATGGCCTAAGGGAGAGAGAGAATTATTGATATTATACTCTGTTGGTATTCCCTATCCAAGTCTGAATTCCCGTGCCTCCTGCACTTCCCAGTTCATTACAAGAAACCTTTGTTTCTTGGAGATTCTCATTTCTTTATATGTCATCTCGTATGCACCAGTTCAGAAGGAATCTTAGCGAGGCAAGGGCGAGACGGATCCGGACGACGGTCTGCTCGAAGATCGTGGAAGGATTCAGGTGATATCTCCACTCATTATTTCTGTACATGCTATTTATAATACAGAAGTACCATCTTGGTCCCGAAATATATGTGTTAGTGTCTGCTTACATATATGAGAAAATTTTTATTTAAGCATTCATTATGGTTTATCTGATGTTTTATATGGATTTCACTAACATTTAGAGTAGATATATGCTGTACAACCAGTTCTTCGTGCTTGTTTCTTCTTGTCTTTCAGGTTAAGAAGGAAGAAGGGTTGCTGGGGGTTTGGACCCCGCGGAATCTGCTTCAACCGTAGGACCTACGGGTAACTTCCTCGTTCTACTCTATTTAGTTTTTCATGAACATGTATGGTTGTGTGAGTCCTTCTTAAGTATCATGCCCCTACTCTGTGGAGGTTCTAACCCAACGAACCTCTAGGGTGATTTTCCCCGAAACAGGGAGTGAAAACATTTTATCTTGCTCAAGTCATTCTTCTTTCCATTGTTCTATATGGTCTCTAGTTTTTTTTGGGACTCATTTCCCTTACCTTGATTTCCCTTCCCAACTAAGGAAAAATTATCTTCCTCCTTAGATTTGGATGTTACTCCATCTCTAGTGTTCCACCAAATTTCTTCCTGCACCAAATCAGACTAGAGTCTCTCCCAATTTGTAAAATTGTCCTTTCCGTTTATAGATTCTTGGTAGCCTTGCCAGGATTTTGGAAGGCATAGGAGAGCTAGGATAACTAGTTTTGAAGAGGTAATATTTTCTCCAACTCCTCCAAGCTCATCTCGACACTAAGTGAATTTGGAGAGGTAATGTGGAATGGTTTCTCATTTTTACATGTAGATATTTTTGATATTTTCCCTCAATTCCAATTTCCTGACATCACTTCCATTTTCAAATAGTCTTCCACATAGAAAAGTGAGTTTCTTTGGAATTTTCCATGTAAATTCAAGACTATGTGGTCTCTCACACCCTCCGAAATGATCCTCCTAGCTTTTGCGATATCCTTCTTCCATTGGGCTAATTTTTGTGCATCCAATATTGTTGTCTTTGGAATGTTAGTTTTGGTGTATTCAAACACACCATTATCATCGAGCACTTCTTCCATATTTTCCTTCCAGACTATGAAATTCATGGTTCCCTCAAGGGCAACTCCAATCTCAATCCGTTGAAACACATTTTCCCGCACAAAAGAAAAACTTATTCACTGAATCTGCAAATCAAAATATATAAAGGAGAGGCTTTATAGGTTGGTTTCTAGTGTGATTTATGCTCTGATACCATGTATAAATTAATATAAATTTTCTACTACTGATGAAATCGAACTGAAATAAAGATATTACAAATTTCCTCTACTATTATGCAGAATGGAAATCACAATTTAGAAACACACGGAATGACATGTGACCATTAAAAAACCACAAGAACACAATGATTTATAGGGGAACCCAACTAAGTAAAACCCCTCCGCTGCTTTTCATTAATCAAATGATAATGAGAAACTATTACAATGTCTTGTTTCGATCCTGAATCACAACTTGCACTGTAAACCTGTTCTCCTACTAATTGTCCTACTCTGAACAACAATTAGCCAATTCAAGGCCCCATCTTGTTCCTATTTCTTGCGTAATCCTATAGGAAATTAGCTCCTAAAATATTTGAATTTTCTCCTATTTTCTTGCGTAATTCCCAAGGAATGGTTCACTTGCATAAATGCCAAGCTTGTACACTCAACTAGTATACAATTGATAATTACAATGTGCATTTTCCTCCACTCCAGCTAGGAAATTCGAATTCCATGCATATCTGGGATACTTTAGCTGATTGATTGGTTTAAAGGAGATATCATTGAGTTAACAACAATTATATTACTCAACTGAATTTCAACTGACTCAACTAGGTACTTAAGTTCAATTAACTAAGTCAAACTAAAAATAACTATATTAGATTTCTAAATTTTAGTAATCACTACATGCACAACTCTACTTCTAGCCTCTAACTTGAATTTACTGAGTAAACTAGTAGAAAAAATCCATGTCACACAAGTTAACTACAATCCAAGTCATCATGTTGATGAGGAAAATCGAATTACTAAATTTGACTAAGGCACAAGTCAAATTTAGCCTTTCTCGCTACATTTCTAGCAAGAAACACCGATATTTTTCTTCAATACTTTACCTCATGGTTCCTATATAGGTTTTCACCATGAGAATTTCTTATTTTTAAGAGCTATGGTGTCCTCGTAAGATGTTTTCAAACATAGTTATGTCCCTTTTGTTTCAATGAGTTTCACATCACAATATATTTTTTCTCTTCAATGGAATTAGCAATCACAATGGCTTGGGAGCATTTTTATCGGAAACCATATTTACCTTTTTATTCTAGAGTAGATTAGTGAATGTCTCCATTTTCATTGGCTTATTCTAGAATTTGAGTTTGTAGAAATTGAATAAGAAGGGTATTTTTTCTTCATAAATTGTTTTGATCTTGATCAAACCATTGTCATAACATGTTTCCAAATAGTATGGCCCCAACCACATCATATTTATTTTTCATTTGAATGATTTAAATCTCAAGTAATAGAGAAGGGCATGTTGAGGCCTTAACAACCCCCCTTAATTTTTCTCAATAATTAAAATCTCCCCCATATAAATTTTTAAAATATTACCTTAGTTTTCATTTGATTGATATTTTAAGTGGTTCTGATGATTCATAATTTTCCTCTTTTGACATTTCCATCATCTTCTTCTCTTCAAGAGATTTCTTGTGATATAATTTTTTCATCATTACTAGGTCTAGATCAAAAGTTATGGCCCTTAAAGGTTTTGTATTTTTTCATGTTTTCATGACATGATATGTTGACTAAGTAGATGATGTGTTGTATTGGTTCATGTGGTAGATAATCATGCTAAGTATGCTAACATGGCAACTGATGTGGATTCATTACACACGCGCGCGCACACACACACACACACACAATTGTTTTCATGGTTGGTCAAAATTAAATCAGAATTGAATGATGAATTCAAGTAAACATGTGTGTGATTTTTGATAACTATTTATTTAGTTAAATTGCATGTTTGTTTTTTCTTCAATTGATGTTGTATCATATGAACTATTTTTTTGATGTGATAGTTCACCTTAATCCTGAATTCAATCATTGATATTTGAATCTAACTATGTGCGTGTGAGGCTCGAGTAACTATTTATTCAGATAACCAAACATGCACATGTATCTTCAATTGTTGTGAAGCATGTGAATTGTTTTTGTGATTTATTGGTTCATCTTAATATTAGACTCAATTTTGGTCCATTCACCTTGCTTTTGGTTGATATAGGCAATGTTACCTCTCTTGATCGAGATAATTGAGAGTAGTTAGTTCTATATTGATGATATGATTGTTCTTTCTGTCTTTTGAATATTAGATTAGATTGCATTTAGATTTAGGGGAACATATTAAAAAGTATCCTTACGAGGAAAATTACTTAAGGTGGAAATATGTCACACATACCAGTCAAAATCACCATCACAAAAAAATAATGGTATAATAGGGACCTTGGATGGGTGATCTTCCTAATGTTGGTTTTGTTATTTCCCGACATCAACATTTTTTGCACTAGAAAGAGGGAATGATAAACTCACCCTTTGGAGCTTTGAATTTTAAAGTTTTTCTTATTTTTAATGGATCCTTCCCAAATCCCTATTTGGAAGTCTATTTCTAGATGAACATCATGTACAACTCCTTTAAAGGTAGTAATATTCTCGTCAAAGATTAAATTTGAAAGCGAGAGTGAATTTACTGCATCTGAACATTTGTGTCAATTTATTGATAATTTTTTTCTCATAATATGCTTCATGAAGGTATCTTGTGCAAGTTATTCACTCTTCCTTTCGAAAGACAAAGAAAGAATTGGTGTGAGACATTTCCGACTGCATCAAGCCATTCATTGAAGTAATTTATAGATGAGTTTTTATTTGATTTTGGGAATTATGATTGCAATAGATTATACTATGAACTAAATAATCTTAGGATAAAAGCTCAGGAGTCATTATAATATTTTTCTACAATATTGATGAATATTTTCTATAGATTTCCTTTTAATTATATGCCTCCTATTAGTGAAAGTTTTGAAAATATTATTTCTCCTCAATAATTGAAAATAATTAATCATTAATAAATATAAATCATACATTAATAGCCATTCACATAATGATTTAGATTTATATGAAAATCTTGAGGATATGGCAGTAATAAATGAACAACAATTTATGTCAACTTTTTTCACTCTCCCAAATGTAAATAAGGGGGAATATGATACTTTGAAAGAATAACATGTGACCTATGATTTTTCTCATATATCAGCGTCTTATTTAAATAATGAGAATATTTTTCGTGTAAACAAGAAGGTCTCAGTTACCTGTGAACAAAGAAATGAATAAATTTTGAATAGAGATTAAGAAATTTGTCCCATGAAATTATGACAAGTACCTTAAGAATTGAATAAATTGGATATTAAATAGGTGTTCAAAACATAGAACGATCTTCTCCTAGGTCAATTGTTGAGATTCAAGAATAATTTCTTGAGAATTCTATTATTTATTATTTTTTTAATTCCCCATCAGAAACAATTTGAGAATCCTCTTGTTTTGAGAAACCTTGTGATTTTCTCACATATTTATCATATCAAAATGGACATTATTATGTTTTAAATAACACTTTGTGTTCATACTTTTAGATAGAGCATACCAAGGATGTTGATCAGTTGACTATAAGTAAGGAATAATTTAAATTATACTTTAATGGTACTGGTTCACGAGATTATTTTTATTTCATTTAATCTTTCATTTATTTTTCCCTCTATCCTAGTTTATTTGATGATTTTACTTCCTATGATATCATTTCAAATAATATAGCCTTTCATTTTGCAGGACAAAAATATATTAAAGTGCAACATGATGAAATAATATCCTCTCATCAATTTAAGACCTCTCAACCGTCTATATGAGAAGAAATAATTTTTGTAGGATACAAATTTCACAAAGAACCTTCTAATGATTCAATTACATTTTCAACTAATGAAGAGTTTTGTTGTTTAAGTAATCAACTGGGTGAAATCAAATCTTTCAATCAATCAAATTATGTTAATAGTTTCCATCCTATGAATAACAATTTATCTTGTATAATGAAGAACGATAGATCATACACATTATTTGTTCCTATTGATTCACCACAAGTTTATTATTCAACATTTGAATTTTTGGAGATTTTTCAAGAGAATGAGACACTTCAGTTGCACCTCATGTTTATGATGGATTTTCATGATCTTGCTAAAATATATGAATTTAATCACATCAAGATTCTCCCACAAGATATTGTAGAAATTATACAAACAATATGTATACCAATGGATTCAATCTGATCATGCAATATGCTAAAGCAAGATACTGAATCCTTCTACAAATTAATTGCGGAAAATAAACATGATTTCCAATCACAACAAGTAAAGAAAGAAGCAAATCAAACCACAACACATATATTTTCCGGGGAAATCTTGCTGCTCAAAACCCCTTTATCTTCTATTGTATATTCACCAAGGAATCATGAAAAAATTAGAATGCACTCTTCTCACAAGAGTCTGTTGCACTCTCATAGCTGTCTCACACTGATCCAGACAAAATCAACCAACACTTAGCCAATTTTCAGCCTCTTCTCAGCCTTCCTGCCTTTCGCAATTCATGTGGAATGCAATCCCTATTATTTAGGTATTTCGGCCTTCCAAAACTGCGTAATTCTCATTGGCAATCCTATGGGTGTATTACTGCATGAAATAAGTGTGCTAATAATACAATTGATAGTTAACATCCCTTTAACCTCTGTCTCAACTGGTTCTTCACCATAATTGACATGCATGCAACTATTAATAGTAAATCATCAGTTACTTTACAGATCACTACATGTGAATTAAATATGATTTAATTCACTTGACCTCTCACTAGTGCAACAATCAGTTACAACTAGTTAAACTGGTTTTAACTCAGTTAATTGAGTTACCTGATTTCTCATGCATTAAACTAATGCACTAACTGCAACTTGGACCCAATAACTAATAGAATCACTCTGCATGCCTCACCAACCACCCTCAACTCGAAATTCATGAGCTAACTGAGTTTTTCACACTCGGATAACTATTACAAGTGATTATGAGATAAGATTACATTTTATTTTCCAATTTAATTAAGGGAAAATTAAATTAGACATACGTTTCCTGTTGACTTTTCAACACTCCCTCTCAACAAGAAAGGGATTATCAGCTACCCTGATCCTGCCTCTATGGTATTCGAATTTTCTCTTGGCGAGTGCCTTAATTATAATATTTTCATCCTGATCCTCCGTGGGAATGTACTGAAGTAACATAATGTGTCTCTGAACACAATATCTAAGATGGTGGTACCAGATGTCAATATGCTTGGACCTATCATGGAATACCAAATTAACCGAGAGTTTTATGCAACTCTGGTTATCACAATGTATCATCGTCGAATCCATTTGACAACTAAAAAAAGCAACAAGAATCTTCCTCATCCAGATGGCCTCACATGCAACCTGACTCGCTGCCATGTACTCTGCCTTGGCTGAACTGAGTGCCACATATATTTGGTTCCCGTTGTGCCAAGAAACTATTGTCTATCCTATGTTGAAGATCCCTCCTGATTTGCTTGTAGGGAGAAATTATTGTCGTCAAATAATTTCCCTAACATAAATTATCAATCCGAGGAATTCGTAGAATTATTAAGAAAATGTGTTGTATATGCAGGACTAAAGTTAAATTAGCCTATTCTAATGCTTTTTTCTCTGATTCAAGATGTAGGGAACAAAGGAAGAGGCTCCTAACATAGGAGGTCTTGGTTGTCCTTCCCCAGAGTATTGTCCTCAAGAAGAGATAAAGAGAAACATTTTGTGATGTGTAGAAAGAAAGAGAAGAGGCTCCTAACTTAGGAGGTCCTGATTGTCCTTCCTCACAGTTCTACTCCAACAACATTACCACCACATCATATCATAAATTGGAAATGTGCAATCATATAAGAGAAAAACAACATGTGAAGAGTATCATGTGTGTCAACATATGTGAGCTAACATTAACGATGAGGAAAAACACAATCTTATTACATCATGATGGTCAAATTAAATATTACAAAACCAAAACTTTATTCTAGACTCTAATTCTCAATTAAATTTTCTACTTCTTCCTTCCTTCATTTTCCTCCTTCAAATGAAGAGAGAGAATTATCTTTTATACATGAGTGCTTTGAAAATAAGATAAGAAACTCATAATTACATATCCACTTTTCTCTCAACCAATATCCCTATAATTGCAAAATATGATCTCTTCAAATCCTCACTCATCTCTCACAAATCTTGGATAAGATATGTTATCCAAATCTCCATGATCTTCTCCTTGGAATAAGCTTGAAAAATTATCCTTTGAATTCTTGAAATGGTGGAGGAAATATTCAAGAAGATTTTTGAATAATCCTTCCAAATAATCCTACACATTACAAATCTCATCCACATTTGAGATATTAATGAAATATGTTAATTTTCCAATAATTAATCATAAATTCTCTTATAATATTAAAATAGATAAATTGGAAAATAATGAGGTGAAACCATGAAAATGGTATGATAAATGGTTAAATGAGGTGATAGAATGTGAGGAATGGCGAGGAAAAACATGATAAAAATGTGACAGTTACGAGACCCAACATACCCCCCCACTGAACTTGTTGCATGTCCTCATGCAACCTTGCATGGATTAATTTTTTTTGGCTTTGCATGATTATGGTTTCTAACAATATATAATTCCAGGATGTGAAATACATGTACTGCAACTGATATTTCCTATGGTTGGGTCTTGTGTTAACAACCATGAATATAACAAATGTTGGTTCTTATGTTAACAACAATTTTTTTTTATTAATACATGTACTGGAAATGATAAGTCATTAATACGCATAAGAAAACCTTTTCCCATATGTTTGAATCATGCCAAAATAGATATCAATGTATTTGAATAAAATGCAACAAAGTGTAGTTTGGAAGAGTCATGTTGGTCGACAATATATGAGGTGATGAATGGAATCAAATGGTAATGCATATCGCCCCCCCCAAATTGAAGATGTGTTATGTTTACGAGAAGGAGAAAGATAATGTAATATCGGGAGGGAATTTTCCAAGTTCAATTATTTTCAACATGTAAGAAATTGTTTGATTAAAATTAGAAAATAACATACCTTCACTTACCCAAAGAGTTGATGAACTATGCAATATAAATGTAGTTGTTACTGCTTCTATATTAGGAAATGTCATGCTGATTTTGTTGGATGAGAGAAAATGTCATGCTGCTGGATAAAGTGAAAGAATGTGAACTGCTGCTTGGTTGTATGAATCAGAAGATGATGTCTGAAAGTGGAATTGTGGTACTCTCATATGGCTAGAGATATGTTGTTGCAACTGCTGATGAAGTCATGAAAAATATATAGTCTTCTCCTGCTAAAAAACATGATGGTACAATTCTAGTCATGCGAATGAATGTGTCGATGTCGAGCATGAAAATAAGTCATTGGATTACCGTCCATTAATGGGAGTCGTTAACCAATGCCATGAAAACTCACCATTGATGTCAATGAGTGCCAAGGTACCCAAGTACATCTTGCAAAGTGTGAATAAGTGAGCTGACGTCTAACTATTTGCAAGATCCAACAATCAAGGGACATTGATGTATTCCCATGATTTTTAGGGAGATAACTTGCCATTAAGGCATGCAAGCCTCAAGGTACTTAATAAGGACTCTAGTCTCTATCCCAGATAAGGTGCTGAGGTCGATGGGGAAGGACTTGTTGAAAGGTGGACCTTAAGGAATCCCACATCAGTCAAGGCGATTTTGTACAAAATGATTGGTAGGACTATAGATGAAAAAGATTGCAGTAGAAACAGATTTTTCGGAAAATGATAGCAAGAGATTGTAGTCATGGAAAAATGAGTTGTTTGGTTTTATTTATGAGGAAAAAGATAAACTAGAAATGATGAAAGAATGTATGCGAGTCAGAAAGGTAGGAATGGGTGAATTCATAATGAAAGGTAGACTTAAATATGGATGACTAATAAGCATAGAAGAAGAAGAGTAATTGAAAATTCCATGGTGCAATGGGTTTTTTTTAAGATTTTTGTGTGACAAATATGTGCGATGAAAATTTTTGCCCCTCCTAGCTTTCACTTTTGCATGTTTTATTGTGTTTTCTGAAAATCACTTCTGCATGAAATTGGATCGTCTTCAAACCTGAAAAAATCTTAGCACTCTTCCTGCATAAAAAACTATGAGATCTTTGAAAAACATATAATGCAGGAATGTTAAATATAAAATGCATCTTAATTGTTGCCTTTCTGCTAGTTCTATCAAATATTATTGTATGAAGTGACTCAAAGAAACGAATTAGCGTAAATACAATTTTCAAGAATTATGAAATGTCCATTTGCAAATATTTTTACTTCTTATATATATATATATATATATATATTTACAGAACACACATTTCATTAATCAATCCAAATAGATATATAATAGTTATATACCGTGAGCTGAATATTTTATAACAGTTCTATAATCGTACCTAAACTTACACTACAATAAAGGGAACAACATAATAAGCAAAGCACTATTCTTGATATGAAGTCCAAAACCACATAAAACCTAATAACCCAGAATGCAAAAAATATAAAACAGTTCCTTAGTACTCATATCCCTCATCACCTTCCTCTTATTTTTGTAGATAACAAGATCACCAGGGTGAGTTACTTCATCTACTTCATCAACCCTACATCTTTCCCTGTTCTGTGCCCGATCACCAAACATGACCCTAGATTCTTTCGGCATCTTAGAAATGTTTTCTTTATGACTTGATTTCCCCCTCATATCGTCATCAGCAACATTCAAGCTCCGTTGCGAGTGCTTTTATAGAGCTGAGTTAGAGGCTAAAATGACATCGTCTTGTGGCTTAAGCAGTCTAGATTGAATCGGTTGTTGCTTAGGGGATGATGTAGATGAATTTTCAATTTGACCAAGAGCAACCAAGCTTCAAGTTTTAAAAGAACTAAAATAATTATTTGGAAAGGAATCAACCATATGCTGGAAGAAGATAGCTTGAAGCCTCCTTGAATTTTCCTTGACCTCAGAAGAATGGCCATAAAAACATATAGCATTCTCCAACATCAACTACACATCTGCAACAAAGTCAAGAACACTCCCATATTCAAAGTGGTCAAGATGTTGTTATGTTGTTCGAGTATCAATAGGGTTATCTATAACCCTATAGTAAATTGGATTCTCATTTCTCTTCGGAATCTCCATAAACATTGTTGTGTGTCACCCTTCCTTGAATGTGCCTTGCAAAAAACATTCTTGCACTTTTTTTTTCGTGATATCAGAGATGTGTCCGCCTCCAATACAACTTGAAGATACACCAGAGTGAATGAATTTTGGATCCCATATTCTCTCGAATATTCTGTAGCATCCTGGAGAGGTTCAATATATCCATTTGATCTATTATGCTTAAGCAGGACATGTTGTTTTTACACTGGTAATGTTTCTAACAAAGTATCCTCAACTCTTGATTGAATAATCTCTCTCCTCTTGATATTTTCACTCCAATGATCGGGCTTGTCATAGGCTACATCAATGACAGCTCCCACATATTTATTAGGTCCCACATGTCACCCATAATCATAACATGTCTGATTAGAATTTTGCTGGTAGAAATTCACTAAGTGATCCACCCATTTTTCGGAAATATGCTTCTCTTCTAAATTTTCTAAAGGGATTCGAGGGAGATTGCGCATACTGTGCTTTCATTTGGTTTTTGGTTGCAAAATGTGTTCCTCTTCACCATATTCCCTCTCATGCACCCAACTTCCAGATTGTTGAAACTCCATGTGTGAATCACTAGATGCAACAATTTCATCTTCCTCCAGCTCATCCACCACTGGTTTTGGTTGGGTTGCGGGTTTGGCTTCTAGTGCAAGCAAAGATCCAATTTTTGAGCAGACACTGTCGGTGAAGAAACCTGTCCTACATTCACTTTTCCATTCTGAAATGGTGATACTGATGAAGCAGCCTCACCTTCATTATAGAAGGATTGATGGAACAACTAGCTTAGACGATAGAGAATCGACTATTCATGATTTTAATAATCCTGGTTCAGAATGTTTCATTTTCTTACTTAATATCCATCCAAAAAGAAGGGGTTTGAATCTTCAGTAACAGACACAGTGGTCATATATGATCCTGACCCAAACCCAAAAACTGAAGAGCAGGCTATAGCTAGGGCTCATAGAATTGGCTAGAATGTGAATCTAGGTAGTAGAGCCTTTTCAGCCTTCAATACATTTCATGAATGGTTGCAAATTCGGTATACCTGTACCCATGATAACCATGATGTCCAAACACTTATTCACGGGCAACTATTCATGAAACATGGTATCACGAAACGAGACCAGTGTAAGTTTGTTATGAAAGGCGTGAGACTATGAAGGAGGGCAGTTTGGTTGTTGCATCCAATTCGTGAGTTTGTTGTATCAAGCACCAATTTTTTGTAATTAGTGGTAGGAAACTTATATTCAAACCTTTCGAGCACACTTGATTTGGTAAAAAACGAAATTTCCACCAAATATAACGGATCCATATGCAATCTGCTCCAAATATAACGGATCCATATGCAATCTGCAAAATTATTTATTCCTATTACTGTTACAATTGTTTCGACGTGATATAGTGGTATGGTGGTTTTCTAATTAAAATGGGTCCATTGTTTCAAACCATCGGCCAAAAAATCATTGTGTAAATAACAATATTCATTGGAATTCATTTCAGAATAAGTTATGCATAAATTGTAAATAGATGAGGCAGATTGCAAAAATGTTTATTTTTAATTGTTTTTGGTAGGTTGAGCGTGTAGAGTCAAAGGATGAGAGCGAAAAGATGGCATTGTTGCCACTCAAACCAAGCTGAGACAAAAGCTATTGTAGCTGAAATAAATTTCAAAAGATAGGGTCTTTGTATTTAGCTACAATTTCAGCCTGAAATTCTATGCATTTTGATGATTTTTTTTTATAGCAAATGGAGATTGCAATTTTAAAATTGTAGATGAACAAATGATTAGGAATTTTGTTTCATCATCAACAACTTAAATCCTTCCTAAAAACATTTCTAAACATCCTAATTTCTGATCCTCGAGATCGCATGAAGCACGGAGGAGAGCATACTTATTCACAAACTAAAATAAAATAAAAATAACATTTTTTTATTCATTTTTCTAATCTACTCTACTCTAATTGAAAATTTAAAAATCACTTATGTATAATCAAATTTCCAATGTAACCATGCACACAACACTAATAAAAACATATTTACTTTCATTTGCGCACATGAATGGAAATGTTGAAAAATAACCATATTTACTTGTTGTAACAGTGATTTAATTAAATAAAAAAAAAATGACTGATCTAACCTCATACTCGCTTGGAGACATTGTTCAATAAGATTTTCATAGGTGTGATTTTCCTCCTTCAGATCATGCTGCCACTCCTCGTTTTCCTCCTCAATCGCTTACTTGACTAATTATTTTTCATCAAATGTACAGGATTTTTCGTATGTCGATTCATTCTCTTTTGGAGGATTAGTTAAGCTTTCCGCAATTGTCAATATATTCTTTTCATAGGAAGAGGAGATCCCAACTTCTTCTAGGATCTGAGTGAGTTGTTCCAAACTTATACTCATTTTTAAATCATTTTTCTTAAAAAAAATAACAATCACTCTTCATAGTTGCATAAATCAAACTCTCTTGCACAAAAAAGTAAATCAAACTTGCAAAAATTAAACACGCTTGCTGAAATTGAAATTCACACTTGCAGGAAAAAGTAACCTATACCTCAATCCATCATGCTTCCCTAGAAATGGCGCCAAAATGTAGGGCGAAACTATTGTCATCAAATAATTTCCCTAACATAAATTATCAATCCAAGGAATTCGTAGAATTACGAAGCACATGCACTGTATATGCAGGACTGAAGTTAAATTAGCCTAGTCTAATGCTTTCGTCTCTGATTCAAGATGCAGTGAATGAAGGAAGAGGCTCCTAACTTAGGAGGTCTTGGTTGTCCTTCCCCAGAGTATTATCCTCGAGAAGAGAGACTAAAGAGCATCAATTTGTGATGTGTGGAAAGCAAGAGAAGAGGCTCCTAACTTAGGAGGTCCTGAGTGTCCTCCCTCATAATTCTACTCCAATAACATTACCACCGCATCATATCATAAATTAGAAATGTGCAATCGTATAAGAGAAAAACAACATGTGAAGAGTATCCTGTGTGTCAACATATGTGAGCTAACATTAACGATGAAGAAAAACACAATCCTATTACATCATGATGGTCAAATTAAATATTACAAAACCAAAACTTTATTCTAGACTCTAATTCTCAATTCAATTTTCTACTTCTTCCTTCCTTTAGTTTCCTCCTTCAAATGAAGAGAGAGAATTCTCTTTTATACATGAGTGCTTGGAAAATAAGATAAGAAACTCATAATTACAAATCCAATTTTCTCTCAATCAATATACCTATAATTACAAAATATGATCTCTTCAAATCCTCACTCATCTCTCACAAATCTTGGATAAGATATGTTATCCAAATATCCATGATCTTCTCCTTGGAATAAGCTTGAACAATTATCCTTTGAATTCTTGAAATGGTGGAGGAAATATTCAAGAATATTTTTGAATAATCCTTCCACATAATCCTACACATTACAAAGCTCATCCACATTTGATATATTAATGAAATATGTTATTTTTGCCAATAATTAATCAAAAATTCTCTTATAATATTAATATAAATAAATTGGAAAATAATGAGGTGAAAATGGTATGATAAATGGTTAAATGAGGTGATATAATGTGAGTAATGGGAAGGAAAAACATGATAAAAATGCGACAATTACGAGACCCAACAATTCTCTTTCTGTTTGATGGATTTCCTACCCAATCTGCATCGGTGAAGCCTTGAATATTCACTCCCTCTGTCTGTTTGTACCATAATCCACACTCTGTAGTGCCTCTTAGATATATCAATACATCCTTCCTCGCCTTCCAAAAGAGCTTGGTCAGCTTAACCATAGCTTGAATCAACTAGTTAACTGCATAGCAAATGTCTGGTCGTGTGTTCACCAAGTACATTACTGAACCCACAAGCTGCCTGTAAACAGTAGCATCCACTACCTCACTTGAAGTAACATCCTCCTTCCTCCAATTTACTAAAAGAAGAGCCTCCATGGGTTTGCATCTCTCCATGTGGAACTTCCTCAGAATCTCTTTGGCATACTTGCCTTGAGAAACAAATAGCTCCCCATCCCGCTACCATATTTTCCAAACCAAGAAATAGTGGAGTCCCATGTCCTGCATCTCAAACTCTCTTGCAAGATCCTCTTTTCAAGAAATTATGAGCTACTCATCACCTGTCAAAATAAGATCATCAACATAAAGTACGATAATCAAAATCTTACCATCAACCACAATCTAGTACAGGTTCGCATTCGCTTCACTCTTCGTGAAGCCCAACCCAATGAAATAGTTTTCAATCCTGGTGTACCAAGCACGGGGTGCTTGCTTCAGCTCATACAATGCTCTCTTGAGTCTACACACATGCGACTCACTTTAAAAGATCTCAAAACCTTCTGGTTGCTCAATGTACACTTCTTGCTCAATAACTTCATTAAGAAACGTAGTTTTCACATCCATCTGATGTATCTTCCACCCCATCCGCGTTGAGAGTGCAAGGATAGATCTAATCAATGAGTACCTCGCAACTGGTGCGAAAGTCTCCTCATAGTCAATCCCCTCAACTTGTGAGAATCCTCGGGCTACAAATATAGCCTTGTACTTCTCCACACTCCCATCTGCTGCTTTCTTCACCTTATAGATCCATCTAGATCCAACCATTGATTTTCCAACTGGTCTTGGGACAAATTCGCATGCACTGTTCTTGACGATGGAGTCATACTCCTCAACCATGGCGTCAACCCAAATTTTTTTCTGCACTGCTTCCTCAAAAGAGGATGGTTTTGTCATAATACACTTTCTCATAAGATCCATGTATCTAGTGAACCTGTATGGAGACTGTCTCTATCTGCACAGTGATGTAGCTGCTCCTACATGTTCTGCCACATCAAGTCTCAATCTTTCAGCTTCGGTAGTGCGCCTTCTACCATGTCTGGTGGGATGGATCTGCATGAGTGATTTTTGACACTCCATGATCCTCCGCATGTGGCTGCTCCACATCTTGAGGTTCATCCTTTGGAACTAATATTTCCTCATCTGCATGCAAATCAAGCTCCCTCTCAAGGGACACTCGCATGGATTTCTCCTCATCAAATTTTATATCTCGTCTCACAACATTCATCCTGTTGTTTGGAAAATACACACGATAGTTGTGGGGAGTATCATTATACCCCAAAAATATCCCAATCTCAGTTGTTGGTTCTAGCTTCTTCCTGGAACCTTTGGTCACATGGAAATAGAGAGAGGAGCCAAAATTTCTAAAATATGAAACATCATGTTTCTTACCAGAAAAAAACTCCTCTGGTGTAATCATGCCAAGTATATGATGAGGACTACGGTTATGCACAAATACCATTGTGTTGCATGCCTTTTCCCACATATGCAACGATAGGCCATCATCATGCAACATCACTCGTGTCGCACCCACAATTGTTTTTTTCTTTCTTTCTATGACCCCATTATGTTGTGGGTTATGAGGTGCAATCAACTCTCTTTGAATTCCTTCTTTGCTACAGAATTTCTTGAATTCACTGGAGATGTAATCACCACCATTGTCATTCCTCAGAGCCTTCACATGATTCCCTGTATCTTTCTCCACCAGTTCTTTGAAATCAAAAAATTTTGAGAACTTCTGATCTTTCTTTTGCATGAAGTAGATCCAACACTTTCTAGAAAAATCATAAAAAAAAATCACACAATACCTGTTATTTTCTGTTAAAGCTGTAGAGAATGGTCCACACATGTCTGAGTGAACTCTCTCAAGGATTATTGTTGCTCGGTTCTCCTTCTCGTGAAAAGTTTCCTTTTCATACTTCCCCATGGTACATCCCTTGCATGTGTATATCTGCACAAGAGTACCCTTGGAAGCCCCGTATAAATGTGTTGCATGACCTTCAAAGCTCCATGGTGTAGATGGCCCATTCTCCTGCGCCATAACTCACCCTCATCCCAGCTCACCACTTTATCTGATTTACTCATCAATGGTGCAGCCATCTACATCAAGTTTGTAGAGATTCTTCAGAAGAATCCCAATATTCTTGGCTTTTCCTATGGCTTTGTGATGAAGGAATGCTTTCCCTTCACTGAAAACCACATCATAACCTCTATCCTCCAATAGAGAAATTGAAACTAAATTCTTTTTCAAGCCTGGTACATGCATTACATATTTTAATAAGAAGGGTTTACTTGACTGTCTCTAGAAAGTAACTGTACCAATCCCGGTAGCGCTATACCTCCCGTCATCACCCATTTCGATATGCATCTAGAGATCCTACTCCCCCAAGCTACAAAAAAAATATTTTTCTCCCGTCATGTGGAAAGATGCACCACTATCCAAGTGCCACACTGATCCCACCACACTAGACACCGTGCATGCGATGAGCGAGAATTCCAACTCAAATTGTGAGGCCAAAGCCTAACCAATTGTAGATCATGAAGCCTTCTTGTTCTTCTTCTTATTCTATGGACAATTATTAGCATAATGTCCATGCTCGTGATAGTGAAAACATTTCACTCTAGACATGTCACGCTTATTGCCTTCTTTGTCGGTCTCAGATTTGGAATAGGATTTCTTTCCCTTCCCCTTTTTTTCCTTACCATCCAAGGCATAATTTTCCTCATCATATTTCTTAGATGAGGATCCATCCCTGGTATTCCGCCTGAATTCTTCTTGTACCAAATTTGACCAAAGTCGCTCCCAATGTGCCAGCTTCTCCCTCCCATTGACATAGTCCTGATAACTATTCCAACTCTTGGGAAGGCCTACAAGATCTAGGCTCACCAAGTCATCGTTTGCTACAGTAATTCTGACACTCCCAAGCTCATCTTGACATTGGACTAACTTGGTTAAATATTTTGGAATAATGTCGCCTTTCTCCATTTTGATTTTCTTGAGCTTGTCCTTTAGTGCCAATTTTTTGTGGTCACTGCTACTCTGAAATAGATCTGTCGAAGCCTTCCACATTTCATATGGAGTCACTTTTCCACGGAGACTGGAGAAAATGTGGTCTTGTACTCCCTCTAATAAGATACTCCACGCCTTTGCAACCTTATTTTTCCAAGCATTAAGAAGAGGAACATCTGCAGGTTTGGGGATGTCATTATCAATTAATTCTTTTAACCCGCTATCCTCCAGAACTACCTCCATCCTATCTTTCCATGAAATATAATTAGAACTGCCTCGAGTGCATATTCCAATCTCAAGCCATTGAAAGCCATCTTGATCTGCCATTCGCACTAAATAATATTTTTGCAAATTCGAATTCTATTCAGCACAAACTCAGTTTCTTCTCCACTATAGTGATTTCCTGCGATCTGATACCATGTAGAAATTATACAAATAATAAGTATACCAATGGATTCAATCCAATCATGCGATATGCTAAATCAAGATACTGAATCCTTATACAAATTAATTGCAGAAAATAAACACGATATCCAATCACAACAAGTAAATAAAGAATAAAATCAAAACACAACATATATATTTTCCCAGGGAAAGCTTGCTGCTTAAAACCCCTCTATCTTCTATTGTATATTCACCAAGGAATCATGAAAAAATTACAATGCACTCTTCTCACAAGAGTCTGTTGCACTCTCACAACTGTCTCACACTGATCCGGACAAAATCGACCAACACTTAGCCAATTTTCAGCCTCTGCTCAGCTTCCCTTGCTTGCGCAATTCATGTGGAATGCAATCCCTATTCTTTAGGAATTTCAGCCTTCCAAAATTACGCAATGCTCATGGGAAATCCTATGGGTGTATTACTACATGAAAACAATGTGCTAATAATACAACTGATAGTTAATATCCCTTTAACCTCTGCCTCAACTGGGTCTTCATCAGAACTGACATGCATGCAGATATTAATATTAAATCATCAGTTACTTGACAGATCATTGCATGTGAATTAAATCTGATTTAATTCACTTGACCTCTCACTAGTGCAAAAATCAGTTACAACTAGTTAAACTGATTTTAACTCAATTAATTGAGTTAACTGATTTCTCATGCATTAAACTAATGCACTAACTGCAACTTGGACTCAATAACTAATAGAATCACTCTACATGCCTCACCAACCACCCTCAACTCGAAATTCATGAGCTAACTGAGTTTTTCACACTCAGCTAGCTATTACAAGTGATTATGAGATAAGATTACATTTTATTGTCCAATTTAATTAAGGGAAAATTAAATTAGTCACACATTTCTTGTTGAATTTTCAATAGATATTCTTCACAGTAATTTTACACATGATCCATGCTTATTTATATAGTGTTTCCAAATTTTCGACATCATTCATTGTACATATCATGATAGAATAGAATATTGGTTAGCCTAGAATCTTTTTGTGCAATATTTTCTATAAATAAATTTTTTCTTTACTGGCACATGTTAGATATAACTCTAGATATTTTAAATTTTATTCACTACAATAAAAAAGGACATTGGTGAGGGTCATGCTTGTGACGGACCTTTAAGGTCCATCACCAATGTCACATATGGTGACGGTCCTTAAAAAAGCGTTGTTGTAAGTGTATATAGTGATGGTCCTTTAAGGTCCGTCACCAAAGCCATTTTCAATGACACTTTTAGTGAGGGTCATTAAAGGCCCATCACTAATTCTCTCTTTGGTGACACTTTTAGTGACGAACTTTCAATGACCCTCACCGATGCTATTTTTGTTACTTTTGGTGACGGTCAAAAAATGTTCGTCACCATTGATCATTCCAATGAGTTTTTGATGACGTTATGTTCTTTGTTATTATATTTTTTGTCAAAAGAGAACGATTTAATACCATTATTGTGGAGTATTTTTTATAATATGTTTAAGGCCATAGTGGTTAGAGTCAGTCAATTTTTTAAGAAGTGATTAGTGTGTATCATTTCCCTCAAGTAATGACTAGTCGAATAGATCTTTCCTATGAGTCAACACATGATTCATATCTATTTTGTTTACTATCTAGAAAATTCCCTTTAGATAAATTCCCACTAGTGTGTGTAGGAAATATATTATTTAATACATAATCAAGCTTTATCAATTCTATTAATGAGAAAGACCTAACACTCCTCAACAATCCAGGCACACCTTAAATTAATGATTTGGAACACGCTAACATTTCTTAGCACCACACATGTCTTGGAACATCTTTGTACCTAGAACATCTTGTCATGACACTGACGCCCAAACACATGGTGGCATGTGCTAGCACAACATAGAACTCTCCTTACATGTGTTGGCATGCATATAGTCCCTAGCATTCCCTAGAACACCTTAGTTTAATGCATTGACATACATTAGCACTTGGCACACAATGCCGCTTGGCATGTATTGGGATGTTGGAGCAGGGTCTCCTAACAAGCTACGAAACTGGTCCATTTTGGATATTTTTTATTAGATTTAATCTAGCGGAGGGGTTTTGGGGTGGGTCAAAGCCCCGAAAGTGTTGTATTGGGTAAAAGGGTAAAATAGGGGTCCGAAAACCACGGTTTGCGGACCATAGGAAAGTTTAGGCTAGATTGTTATAAATAGAGGACCATTTTTGTATTGTAACATAGGATATGATGAGCTATTGATGCGAATTGTGGTTTAAGCTATCTGTTTGGGTTTTGGGGAACAGACTCCTGTTGGTTGTGTGCGCAGAGATCCAAGTCCAGCTATGTGCGGACCCTGCTGCTGTGTGCGCAGGCTGGGAAGGGAATTGTAAGGAAGAATTGATGAATGAATGAATAAGAAGAATTGATGGAGAACTAAATCTGTGAGTAATCTGGTGCAAATTGTTGGTAATTGTTGTATTGTGTATTTTTTGTCTTTAAGCTCCGAATATCTGCGTAAGTGTGTTTTTGGATCTAGATCTATTCTATTTTGTTTATATATTGATGTGTTATTGTCATAGAATCATATAACTATAGATCTAGCGCACGTGGATGTGAACAAAGACCTAATTAACCCTGCGCAGAACAAGGTAATGAGGGATTACAGGACCTAGCGCACCTCTGCTTGCTTTACCCATCCTTTCTCAAGGTGCAGAAACATGGTTCCAGCACCCACCCATACTACTTTGGGTGAGACTTTGACCTACGCAAGCAGGTCACTACCGAAAGGGCCAATAGTATAGGGGTTTGTTGGCAAACCTTGCACACCGAACCTGGGTTAGGACCCCTCAAGCCAACATGGGACCTATTATTAGTGTGGTTAGAATGCCCCTTTTGAAAAAGATAAAGTCTCGAATTATAACCCTCTTATTGGTTCTTCCTTTTGTTGCACCTACTATAAGTAGATTGTGCCTTGTTCACCTAAGAACTTCCTATAACTCATATTATGCCACTCATGCCCAAGCTCAACTTGTCCCACTTGAATAGTTACCAATACAAGGATCACATGATCTAGCCATGGCCATAAAAAAACTAAGCAACGTAGCTTACATAGGAAACATTTCACACGTACGTTCAATTCATATAAATAGTAGAACATTAACTGAGATTTTGCAAGAACCAGAAGATGCACAAGGCACACAAGATATAATTCCACACAAGTCAAGTGCCCCAAAACTTATACACAACAATGTACAATACACAATTATCTAGAATATTTTAAAACATGAGCATGTAGCCAAAGTGTGCCACATCTCATATAAAAAAAATAGCTAAAGCACTACAAGAAAAAAGGACATTGGTGAGGGTCATGCATGTGAGGGACCTTTAATGTTCATCATCAATGTCACATATGGTGACGATCCTTAAAAAAACGTCACTGTAAGTGTATATAGTGATGGTCGTTTAAGGTTCATCACCAAAGCCATTTTTAATGACACTTTTGGTGAGGGTCGTTAAAGGCCCATCACTAATTCTCACTTTGGTGACACGTCTAGTGACGAACTTTTAATGACCCTCACCGATGCTCCTTTTGTTACTTTTGATGACGATCAAAAAATGTTCGTCATCATTGATCATTCCAATGAATTTTTGATGACGTTATGTGCTTCTTAATATATTTTTTGTCAAAAGATAACGATTTACTACCATTATTGTGGAGTCTTTTTTATAATACGTCCAAGGCCATAGTGGTTAGAGTTCGTCAATTTTTTAAGAAGCAATTAGTGTGTATCATTTCCCTCTAGTAATGACTAGTCGAATAGAGTTTTCCTATGAATCAACACATGATTCATATCTATTAAGTTTATTATCTATAAAATTCCCTTTAGATAAGTCCCACTAGTGTGTGTAGGAAATATATTATTTAATACATAATCAATAGTTGTCAATTCTATTAATGATAAATACCTAACACTCCTCAACAATTCGGGCACGCCTTAAATTAATGGTTTGGCACACACTAACATTTCTTACCACTTCACATGTATTGAAAAATATTTATACCTAGAACATCTTGTCATGACAATGACACACAAGCACATGGTGGCATGCGCTAGCACAACGTAGAACTCTCATAGCATGTGTTGGCATGCATGTAGTCCCTAGCATGCCTTGGAACACCTTGGTTGAATGCATTTCCATACATTAGCACTTGGCACACAATGCCACTTGGCATGTATTGTGACCTATTATTAGTGTGGCTAGCATGCCCCTTTTGAAAAAGATAAAGTCCCGACTTATTAACCCTCTTATTGGTTCTTCCTTTTGTTTCCTTGAAAATTCTTGACACATATTGACATACCCTGGCACCCTGCACATCCTTAGCACCTGGCATGTATTGGCATGTATTGGCATATATTGGCACTATTTGGCACATATAATTAGCACATCCTGGAACTCCCAAGCACACTTTGAGACTTCTTTACATGCCTTTATATTCCCTAGCATGCTTTACCAATCCTTATCATACCTTGTCACTCCCTCCTTGGCATGAAAAGAAGCACTCATTAACACTAGTCCCTGGCACACGTTCCTCATATTCATTAAATTCCATGATTTTTGACCTAGTGCTCCCTTAATGTTTTTTCCTAGTTGTTATAGCATCATTTCTCACCTTCATATGATTCATGATTGCTTTTATGGCTTTGGGCACCCATTCCTACAGACTTGGACAAATTCACTTAAAAACAGTGTAGAAATCCCCATACGCGGTTATGCCCAGACTTTTCCGTGTGTATACGCGAGTCCACATGCACTTTTCTGCGTATGCCATTAAAATCATTAAAAAATATATAAAAATTCCCTATTTTCGGGCTGGGTTAATGGTTACTCTGGTAGTTCAACCACCCCAACACGTGGCCAACTGTTGAAACTACTTTGAGGGAGTATTAAAGCCCCTCATGTGCATGGCCTAAGGGAGAGAGAGAATTATTGATATTATACTCTGTTGGTATTCCCTATCCAAGTCTGAATTCCCGTGCCTCCTGCACTTCCCAGTTCATTACAAGAAACCTTTGTTTCTTGGAGATGCTCATTCCTTTATATGTCATCTCGTATGCACCAGTTCGAAAGGAATCTTAGCGAGGCAAGGGCGGGACGGATCCAGACGACAGTCTGCTCGAAGATCGTGGAAGGATTCAGGTGATCTCTCCACTCGTTATTTCTATATATGTTATTTATAATACAGAAGTACCATCTTGCTCCCGAAATATACGTGTTAGTGTCTTCTTACATATATGAGAAAATTTTTATTTAAGCATTCATTATGGTTTATCTGATGTTTTATATGGATTTCACTAACATTTAGCGTAGATATATGCTGTACAACAAGAAGAAACAAGCACGAAGAACTGGTTGTACAACATATATCTACTCTAAATGTTAGTGAAATCCATATAAAACATCAGATAAACCATAATGAATGCTTAAATAACAATTTTCTCATATATGTAAGTAGACACTAACATGTATATTTCGGGAACAAGATGGTACTTTTGTATTATAAATAGCATGTACAGAAATAACGAGTGGAGAGATCACGAATCCACTCACAATATTCGAGCGGGCCAGGTCGTCCGGATCCGTCATACCCCCCCGCTAAGATTCCTTCGAGCTTGTATCTGGTGACATATAAAGGAAGAGCAATTCCAGAACAAAAGGTTTCTTGGTTTCTTATGATGAGCCCAGTTTGTGCGAATTTCGGACTTGGATAGAAACCAACGATATAATATCAATGATTTCTCTCTCTCCCTTAGGCCATACACATGAGGGGATTTTATACTCCCTCAAAGTAGTTTCAATAGTTGGAAACAGTTGGCCACGTGCTGGGGTGGTTGAACTACCAGAGTAACCATCAACCCAGCCCGAAAATAGGGAATTTTTATATATTTTTTAATGATTTTAATGGCATACGCCGAAAAGTGCATGTGGACTTGCGTATACACGTGGAAAAGTCTGGGCATAACTGCGTATGGGGATTTATACACTGTTTTTAAGTGAATTTGTCCAAGTCTGTAGGAATGGGTGCCCAAAGCCATAAAAGCAATCATGAATCATATGAAGGTGATAAATGATGCTATAACACTCCCATGAATTCAGGCACTATGCAACAAAGTGTTTGCACAAGAAGTCTAACAAGAATCCTTGAGGAGGAGTAAGAGGTGAAGCACTTGCATCAAAATTTGAATTAGAATTGAATGCATGGCGATAATTTTAATGGGGAGTGTGTGGTATCTTGATCCAAGTGCCTCGTTCCATATAACGAGATGCAAAGAATTATTCAATAGCCTATAGGAGAAGGATCTCCAGTTGAACATTGAACTTGGGATGATGGGTGTTACAGTACCAAAGGAATTGGTACCATAACCTATAAGAGGAGTTCAAGCTCCCATATTCATTTGAAAGATGTCATGTATGTACCTAGGTTGAAGAAGAACCAGACCTTTGTAGTTGTATTGGAGGATCATGGCTATAATGTTGTTTTCAGTAAGGGGAAAGCCTTCCTGATACATGTATCTACTAGGAAAGTGAAACAGACTGGAGTACAAGTGAAGAATATATAAAAACTTGAGGTGGAAGCTTGTGTTGGACTGAGTAAAAAGGAAAAAAAGGTGCAAATTTGGGATGTTGGAGAACTCTAGCATAGGCACATGCGACACTTACACCATGGGGCCTTGAAGATCATGCAACAAATTACCATCGGCCTCCTGAAATGCACCCTTGACCAACATTATGTTTGCAAGGGATCCACATTGGGGAAATATGTTGAACCCACCTTCCAAGGCCGAGATAACAAAGTGGGAGAAATCTTGGAGCGAGCCAAATCTGATGTATGTGGACCATTTTTGATAGCCTCTACAACAAAACATAGGTATTATGTAATTTTTCTTGATGAATTTTCAAGAAAATGTTGGATCTTCTTCATGCAAAAGAAGGATTATTTTTTCTCAAAATTTGTTTGATTCAAAGCATTGGTTAAAAAGGAGACTAGTCAGAAACTGAAAGCCCTGAGAAGTGATAATGGAGGAGAATGTGTTTCTAACACCTTCAAGGACTTTTGTGCCAAAGAGGGTGTTAGAAGAGAACTGATAGCACCACATAACCCACAACAAAATGGGGTTGTTGAAATGAATAAAAAAACATAGTGGGACCAGCAAGAGCCATGTTTCATGATCAGAGGTTGTCATTGCATCTATGGGAAGAAGCATGCAACATCACAATTTATTTTCAGAACTGGAGCCCTCATATAATACTTGGCATGATCACACCCGAAGAAGATTTCTCTAGGAGGAAGCCATATGTATCTTATTTCAGGATTTTTGGAGCTACTGTGTATTTTCATGTCTCTAAGGATATCGGGAAGAAAATTGAGCCTATAGTTGAGATGGGAGTCTTTGTAGGATACACAAGACACCACATAAATATAGGGTGTATTTTCCCTCACTCGGGGTGATAGTAATGAAGAGATATGTCAAATTGGATGAGGAGAAGGCTATGAGATTATCTCTAGAGAGAGATATGAGTATCTCATAGGAGGAGGAGCTTTTAGTTTTGTAGGAGGAGCCTCATGTAGAGCTTTAGGAGGTTGTGGAGCATCCACATGCAGAGGAGCAGAAAGGAGGCTGAGTGGAGGAACCCACTCAACCATAATATTCCATAGAGGGGAGGAAGATAACCAGAGAAGCTGACATATTGGTACAGGATGCAGGAGAGAATGTGGGAGCTCCTTCATCTCATCATAGGTAGAGGAGGTCACCAGATAGGTACACTAGGTATATCGCTCTCATGACAGAACTCATTGAGATAGGGCCTTCTTCACTTGAGGAAGAAGTTTCTCAACCAGTGTGGATTGATGCCATGGTGGAGGAGTATCACTCCATAATGAAGAAAAACGTGTGGGAGGTGGTTCTGATACCAAAGAACAAGCCAGTGGTTTGTTCTATATGGATCTACAAAGTGAAGCATGCAGCTGATGGGAGCATCGAGACATACAAGGCCATATTTATGGCCAAAGTATTCTCTTAGATAGAGGGAGTGGACTATGAGGAAACACTTTCCCTAGTGGAAATATATTCCTCCATCAAAACCATTATAACATTAGTTACACAGAGGGGGTGGAAGATCCACTAGATGGATGTAAATATTTCCTTCCTCAATGGATTTTTTGAGGAAGAAATTTACATAGAGAATCTAGAGGGATTTGAGACATATAACAGGAATATTTATGTGTGTCGACTCGGGAGAGCCTTGAATGGTCTCAAATAGGTTCCCCGAGCATGGTACAGTCAAATCGACACATATCTCAGTGGATTTGGCTTCACCAAAAGTGAAGCAGATGCCAACCTTTATCACATTATGGTAGATGGGAAGTTTCTTATCTTGGTTTTTTATGTTAATGAAATGATACTTATAGGGGATGAGCAGTGGAGTCGCTCTTGCAACGAGTACCTTGTTATAGAATTGTATATGAAGGAAATGGGCTTGATGTATTTATTCCTTCGGTTGTAAGTATGGCAGGGTGATGGTGAGTTTTTTGTGATTCATGGGAAGTATGCCTATGAAATACTTCAAATATTTCACATGGAGAACTGCAACCCTATGGACACACCTTTATATACAAACTGGAGGAAGGAGAGTGCTTCTTCAGGAGAAGCAATAGATGCTACCATGTACAAAAAATTGTGGGATCCTTGATGTATTTTGTGAATGTAAGTCACGACATATGTTGTGCAGTTAATCAGTTGAGTCAAGCCATAGTGAAGCCTACCAAGCTATATTGGAAGGTAGCAAAGCATGTGTTGAGGTACCTCTGAGGCACAACCGAGTATGGGTTATGGTACAAGAGGATAGAGGAGTGAAGCTCCAAGGTTTCATTAATGTAGATTGGGCAAGGAGTCCATCAGACAAGAAAAGTACTTCAAGTTCTATCTTCAGTGTTGGGTCTATAGTTATTTCCTGGTATAGAAGTAAACAAGGGTTTGTGGCAGTCATCTCAGTAGAGGTTGCATACATGGTTGCAAGTCAAGTAGCATGTGAGGCCATATGGATGAGGAAAATACTTATGGGTATTTCAGATAGGAAATGGATCTGACATTTATTTATTGTGATAATCAGAGTTGTATCAAACTCTCTGAGAATCTAGTATTTCATGACAGGTCCAATCACATTGATACTAGGTACCATCACTTATGGGATTGTGTGCAGAGGAGAATTATGATGCTACAATACATTCCAACTAAGGAGCAGAATGTAGATATATTAACAAATACATTTTCAAGGGGCAAATTTGAATTCCACACGTGCAAGATAGGGGTGGTGAAAAATCCCTTTCTTTCTAAGAGGGAGTGTTAGAAATGTAGCAAGAAAGGCTAAATTTGACTTGTGCCTTAGTCAAATTTAGTAATTCAATTTTCCACATCAGCAAGATGACTTGGATTGCAGTTAACTTGTGTGACATGGATTGTTTATATTAGTTTACTCAGTAAATTTTAGTTAGAGGCTAGAAGTATATTTGTGCATGTAGTGATTGCAAAAAATTACCAATCTAGTTCATTTTTTTTCAGTTTGACTCAGTTAATTGAGCTCAAGTACTTAGTTGAGTCAGTTGAGTAGTAGAGATGTCGTTAACTAACTGATCTCTCAGTTAAACAAGAAATCAACTAAAAATATCCCAGACATGCATGGAATTAGAATTTCCTAGATGGAGTGGAGGAAAAGGTGCACTGTAATTATCAATTGTATAATAGTTAAGTGTACAGGCTTGGCAGTTAAGTAGGTGAACCATTCCTTGGGAATTGCGGAATAAAATAGGAGAAAATTCCTATATTTTAGGAGCTAATTTTCTCCAGGATTGCGCAAGGAAATAGGAGCAAGTTGGGGCCTTGAATTGGATAAGTGTTGGCCACAACATGACAAACAATAGGAGAACATGTTTATAGTGTAGGTTGTGCTTTAGGATCAAAGAAATACATTGTAATTGTTTCTCATTCTCATCTACTTAATAAAAAGAAATGGAGGGGTTTTTCTTAGTTGGATTACCATGTAAATCATGTAGAAATTATACAATATGCATGTACATTACGAGATTCTCTTGATCTAACAATTTAATCTTATGTTAAATACATAATCCTTCCACTTAATTCTTTCCAGAAATTAAATGCCCAATTGCAAACACATGAAGAAAAATCAATCGCACATAACAAGATGTTTTACCGGGAAAGCTTAAAGCTAAAAACCCCAACTATCATATATTATGTATATCAATGGATCATGAAAAAATCTCATATATATCATACAGAGCTCATCTCATAGAGCTCTCAGTACAATATACAATCGTCTGACACTGTCTTGCAGAAATTTGCACCTGCATGCACCAATTTCTTGCCTCCTGACAGCCTGCCTCCACTGTGCAATCCCTGCTGAAGAAGAACCCTAAATGAATTCAACCTTACCTTTCCTTGACTGCGCAATACTCATAGGCGTCTCCAATGTGTGTGTGGATGCATTGAATGCTCCACTATAGTCACAACAGATAGTCCATCTCACCCTTTCACCTATCTCTCCACTGGGTCTCCACTAGATCTGACATGCAAGTAGTTAACTGTTGTATTTCTTTAGTTGCAAGTGAGACAATACTTGTGAATTAATTAACTAATTAATTCACTCATATTTCACTAGTGTATTTTCAATTATAACTAGTACAACTAAGTTTAACTCACTGAACTTTGTTAAACTAAATAACAACTCACATAACTACTCTTCCAACTCTGTTACAACTTGTCACTGTCAGTTACAAATAATTCCTCCATGCATGACTCACCAACCACCCTAGGAAATGCGTAATTCCTTCAACCCACTAATGTGCCACATCTGTTCACCGAAATCAAGTGCTCCAAGAGAATAAGTTACTATTTATTGTCTGATTATTATTAAGGGCTAATAATAATTGACATGCATTCTATTTTTAGATTTGCGATCTATAAATAGACTTCGCCCATCTTCTAAAAATAGAAATTCATCCAAAGATAGAATTTTCTCAACCATCTAGAATCATCATCCTGCTAATTTTAGAATATGCTCACCATTCTAAAAATAGACATACACCTAAAAATAGCCTATGTGGGCCCCACCTAGTTTAGGTGTTTATTTTTCATTAGGATCAAGGATGATGTTTCTGGATGCCTCTTTCATTGTTTCTTGTTGCAATATTCAACACTCCCTCTCAAAAAGAAAAGATTGTCTTTTCATGTGCTCTGCAACTCCATGCATCCACCCTAAAACTCTTGTATGCAACACTTCTGAAACTGAATAGCCTCCAAACAACTCAATCAGTCTAATGCATATGTCATCAAATTCTTCTGACTTCGACTTAGCTACTGCACATGTCTTCAGGAACCACTGCGCTGTTGAACTCTACACCCATGCACTCTACACTTGCTTTCAACTTTGATCTGTGCTCTAGTATCCAACATTGTCACTTTGATCTGACTGCATCAATCCAACTGATCATGCTACTGTTGCTCTGTGGGCTCCTCGTAGCTAGGTTCAATTCATGAGATCCATACCATCTCAATGAATCCTGCCCAGAAATATCTTCTTGGGATTATCCATGCATGTCGCCCCACCTCTCACCTGGTGGTATAGCTGCATGCACTCCCTCTTCCCATATGGAACGAAATTTCTCTGCATGAGTGGTTTCTCCCACTCCATGATCCTCATCTTGTGGCTGCTCCACATCCTGGGGTTCACTCTTACCTGCATGCAAATCCTGCTCCCTCTCAAGCTTCAATTGCATGGCTTTCTCGCACTTCTGAACAATAGGAATTTCCATAGAAATCCCATCTACTTCAAGTCTGTAGAGATTCTTAACTTGAATCCCAACCTTCTTGGCTTAAACTGTTGCTTTGTGTTGCAGGAAAAATTTTCCTTCACTAAAGACAACATCATAGCCTCTATCCTCTAACATTGCAACTGAGATTAAATTATTTTTTAAACCTGGAACATGCACAACATATTTTAAATGAAAGAGTTTACCTGATGCCCTCTGAAAGGTAATGGTACCAATGTCGGTTGCATTGTATCGTCCATCGTCGCCCAAATCAACATGCATGTGGAGATCTTTCTCCACCAAGTCATTGAACAATTTCTCATCTCCCGTCATGTGAAATGAAGCACCACTATCAAAGTACCACCTCGATCCCAATGCACTAGGCATCATGCATGCGATCAATGAGAAGTCAAGCTCAAATTGCGAGGCAAGAGCCTCACCAACTACAGCTCGGCCAGTAGCCATATTGTTCTTCTTCTTATGTGGACAATTTGTGGCAATATGTCCAAACTCGTGACAGTGAAAACACCTCACTTTGGACATGTTGTGCTCCTTATCATCTTCTTCAGCCTTAGATCTAGAATGGAATTTCTTCCCCTTCTTCTTCTTCCCCTTGTCAGCCAAAGCACAGTCCTATTCATCATCATGCTTTGATGAAGATCCATCCATGGTGTTCCTCCCTATCTCCTCCTACACTAGATACGGACACTGTCGTTCCCAATCTGACAGTTTTTCCCGTCCATTGACAGAGTCTTCATAACTGTGCCAACTCTTCGGAAGTCCAAGAAGAGCCAAGCTCACCAAATAATCATCTGAAACACTGACTCCTACACTACCAATCTCATCCCTGCATTGGACAAACTTTGTCAAGTATACCGAAATAGTGTCGTTCTTCTCCATATTAATTTTTCTGAGTTTATCCTTAAGTGCCAACTTCCTATTTTCGTTGTTGCTTTGAAAAAGATTTTTCAAAGCATTCCACATAACATATGGAGTGTCTTTCCCAAGAAGGCTTGACACAATATGGTCTTTTACACCTTCCAACATAATCCTCCTCACCCTTGCTACTTTCTTTTGCCATGCATCAAGTACTGTAGCATCCGTCGAAGCGGACTTAGGAACATCTTTCTCGATGAATTCCTTCAAGCCATTATCTTCAAGCATCACCTCCATCCTGTCCTTCCAAGCTATGTAGTTCAAGCTTCCCTCAAGTGCATACTCCAACCGCAACCCATTGAAATTCATTTCAATGTATACTCAACTGTCGCACCAAGAAATTCTTGCAGCAATTTCAAATTGTTTCCACCAACAAAAAATCAACACTGCTTCACTATTGCAATCTCTTCAGTGATCAACACTGCTTTGATACCATGTAGAAATTATAAAATATTCATGTATATTACCAGATTCTCCTAATCTAACAATTTAATCTTATGTTAAATACATAATCCTTCTATTTAATTCTTTGCGGAAATTAAATCGCCAATTGCAAACACATGAAGAAAAATCAATCACACATAACAAGATGTTTTACCGGGAAAGCTTAAAGCTAAAAACCCCAACTATCATATATTATATATATCAATGGATCATGAAAAAATCTCATATATCTCATACAAATCTCAGCTCATAGATCTCTTAGTACAATATACAATCGTCTCACACTGTCTTGTAGAAATTTGCACCTGCATGCACCACTTTCTTGCCTCTTCACAGCCTGCCTCCACTGCGCAATCCCTAATGAAGAAGAACCTTGAATGAATTCGACCTCACCTTGCCTTGACTGCGCAATACTCATAGGAATCTCCAATGTATGCATTGAATGCTCCACTATAGTCACAACATATAGTCCATCTCACCCTTTCACCTATCTCTCCACTGGGTCTCCATTGGATCTGACATGCAAGTAGTTAACTGTTGTATTTCTTCAGTTGCAAGTAAGACACTACTTGTGAATTAGTTAACTAATTAATTCACTCATATTTCACTAGTGTATGTTCAGTTACAACTAGTACAACTGAGTTTAACTCACTGAACTGAGTTAAACTAAATAAAAACTCACATATCTACTCTTCCAACTCTGTTACAACTTGTCACTGTCAGTTATAACTAAGTCCTCCATGCATGACTCACCAACCACCCTAGGAATTGCGTAATTCCTTCAACCCACCGATGTGCCACATTTTTTCACTGAAATCAAGTGCTCCAAGAGAATAAGTTACTATTTATTGTATGATTATTATTAAGGGCTAATAATAATCGACATGCATTCTATTTTTAGATTTGCGATCTATAAATAGACTTCACCCATCTTCTAAAAATAGAAATTCATCCAAAGATAGAATTTTCTCAACCATCTAGAATCAAAATTCTGCTAATTTTATAATATGCTCACCATTCTAAAAATAGACATACACCTAAAAATAGCCTCTGTGGGCCCCACCTAGTTTAGGTGCTTATTTTTCACTAGGATCAAGGATGATGTTTCTGGATGCCTCTTTCACTGTTTCTTGTTGCAATATTCGACAAATCATTGTGTTCTTGTGGTGTTTTAATGGTTGCATGTCATTGCATGTTTTTTAAAATTGTGATTTCCATTCTGTAGAATAGTAGAGGAAATTTGTAATCTCTTGATTTCAGTTTGATTTCAACAATAGTACCAAATTTATATTAATTTCTACAGTTCTAGTGCCTTGATTAAAATAAAATAAAAAATCATAATAATAACAATTTCCATTTTCATTTTTTTGAGTATATAGATTACATCGACATAATTATGTGCCTTACTTACATTCAATAAAATAATTAACCCATCCAAGCTCAAATTATCTTCTTATGTAATCAAAAGTTTATTTAATACTCTATATTCAAGTTTACTCTACATTTTCATTTTCGTGTAGAATCAAGTTTCAAAGCTTATCAAATTTTCAAAAGCTAAGTATTCTTGTTTATTTTGCATTATACATCATCAACCAACTACAAGTTAGTTAGATGAGGAAAACTAAATGAAGAGATGGAAAGAAGAGGAGTATATAGTGGGATATTTTTGGCACCTTTGTGGAATAATCTCCATTATGAGCAACCATCTTCACATGAGAGAAAAGTGAGATCGTGTTCACTCTCAAATCTCTAAGGGAGTCGAGCACTTAAAGTAACCAAATAACCATTATCCTCATTTTATTTGTTGTTGGCATACTTGAAATGTAGGTGCGAGAGAACATGTCCCTTGAATCTTTCAGTCATATATTGATTAGAGATATCATTAGATTTTCTATTATAAGGATAGGATGAAGAAAGGAAGTTAGTTCTTCTTAGTATGAAGATCGATTTTCTAGATTTGATCATTTGGTTCTTAAGGATTGTTGTGATAACCTTGAGTAGGCCCCACTCAATGGAATGTAATGAACCCTTTAGTTTTATTATTGTCAAATTTTCACTATATTATAGCTTCTTGTAGTTGTGTTATGAGAATTTCTTCAATAATATTTATTTAGTTTTACAATTTCCCTTCTTATGGCTTCAGCTTTTTCATTTCCTTTCTTGAGTATGACCCTCATAGCTTTATGATTAAGTTGTTTAGCATATGATTCTACATCATTTCGATAATACATTAATCATTATATATATATATATATATATATATATATATATATATATATATATATATATATATATATATATAGATAGATAGATATATATATATATATATATATATATATATATATATATATATATATATATTCATCTATTGGTCGAAGGATATTATTGCACAATCTATTTTACCTAAGAGAATAGTGATAAACACCTTCATTAACCCAAGTTCTTAACTTGTTATTTAAGAGTGCATATCATTAGGCCCAGTGGATGGATATGTAAGATAAGGGATTAATATTTGGCATTTCATTTGTTTCTAAATTCTATACTTCCAATAAGTAGCATTAGTTCTGGCATAATTTAATTATCAAGTTCCTTAGATAAGTTTCGATATGCATCACTTGAATGTGTTCCAATAGTTAGCCTATGATGTATTATTATGAAGAGGTTGTTGAACCTATGAAACATCATCTCATTCACTATCAAACTCCCTTTGTTGATTCAATCATGTAGCAATTAATCAGTAACCATGTTGTTTCCTTTTATTCTCATAAAAGGAGTGAACTTGGTTATAAACTAATTTCTTATGGAAGGAAACCAAAAAAACATTTAATGAAAGCATCATATATCATTTAATTCATCAATTTATAATTCATATAATACTCCTGTGTTTCATATAAAATGCATTTTACCTCATAAAACCATGTTGTTGGATTGATAAACTAAAGTCAAGTTGATGAGTTCAACAACCTTGTAATTTGATGGATGATTAGAAGTTCCTACTGGATTTGGGAGGAATATATTACATTGTGAAGGCATGATCCATAATTATCTTATGCATACCTTAATCCATTTTATAACAATGGGAGTTAATCTCAAATTTCTTAATACTGCAAAAGGTAAACTATGTCTTAGATGATCGAATGCATTTCCCATGCCAACCTTTATTACCATCCCACACTCTTGTTTTGTTGTATTGGAGTAGAGTACCTCCTACACCAACATGATTTTCTCCATGTTCTACCTCCAATGCACAAATAACCCCTAATTTTCTAACATTAAGGATGGAAGCAAACAATTAATACAACTTGATATAATATTAGTCAAGGTTTTGTATGAAGCATTACAAGTCAAAATTGGATAGATTCTTGCAAAGGAAGTAGGGTTTTTCACTTTAATAATAAAGGATATGAAAGAAGAGTTTCATCCCCCTATATTATCTTTAATGAGGTATATTTATCATTCTTCGCAGGTCATTTTTTATGATATTCCAACAAGGTATATAGAAGTGAACAAAAATTACAATTAGTTTGTGTGCTTTGTCTATCTCTAACTTGAAAAACACTTGGATAATCTCATTACAGTTTATTCTCTTTATCACTTCTTGGTTGAGATGATGGAAGGAACGTATTGAACTTCAACTAAGTCTTAATCTACAACCTCATTTGAAGGGGATTCCTTGGAATAAAGGTACTTGCAGAAATTGTATTAAGCTATCCCCATTATTTTCTCAAAGGATCTAATTTATGACTCCTCTTTTATAGTTATTGATTGCATTTAATTATATGTTTTCTTTTCTCTTTCTTAATTTTGGAAGAATGCCATATTTATATTCCCCCACTCTTAGTCATAATCTTATGGATTTTAAACTCTAGTATTCCTCTCTTTTCCTATGGTATTGAAACACCTTTTGTGTTATCTCTATCTCCTCTTCATGCATGGAAACTATCACTTCCTATAATTTGAAAGGGATATAAAATGTGTCCTTTTCCAAACTTTGAATTTTCTCTTGGTGTTTTGAATTTTTATTTCCCACACAAAGGATGGAGACCAACGCATATGGATGTTGCAAGCATGGTTTATCCCCTAAAAGGCTTAGGGTATTGGACCCATAGATGTTTAAACTTGAAATGCATTGGTAAAAAGTATATATCATCCAAGAATGAGAGGGAAATAAGCCACTGTGATCTAAGGTAACAATTGAAAAAATAAGAGAGAATACTTACAAACAGTCTAGGAGGAAGTATATTTGAAATAAACACTAATTCAGTCATTCAAATATAAGGCATGGCTCAATTCTTTCATTTTACCATATATGTTTTTATTTTCATTGTTTTGATGAAATAAGCCCCACTCAAATATGATGATATCTACTTATTCCATTATTAAATCTTAAGTGTAATGCACCCTTTTTTCTCCTTTGGAAGTACAACCATATTCAAAACCATGATTAGAACTTGGTGGCTTGTGGGGATAGATTCCCAAAACGAATTTAAGGAGTTCTATTGGACTTAATTTTTTCTATAATAGACGAACTTGATTTTTTCTATAATAGACACTATGAAAATATTGAAAATGTAAATATTTTTATGTGATTTCTTCCATAAGAATTTAGTGAATATCCAGTGTTATGTGGAGTGATATTGTTGTATCTATAGATAGGATTGGTAACCCTCTATATTCCCCTCCAGATCCAACATCAATACTATTACTACAATTCCAATGCTTCTCATTGTAACACCCCATTTGGATTACCCCAATTTAAGCATGTAATTATTATGTTAAGCATCATATGAGGCTATTATTCCAAGTATATTAGATACATCGAAGAAAATGTAAATGTGTCAAATTAATTGATGATATTATGTCAAACAAATTCCTAAAGGGTTGAGAAACTAAGAATGAACATGATACCATGATGGGTAAAAATAAGAGGAAAAATAAGGGAGTCCAATCATGCATAAGGAACCATCATTACCTTGACCCTATTACCATGTAAACACTAACTTCACATTGAGATAATATCTACCAAATGTTTCCCTCACTGATTTTCCATCTCAACTAATAATTGAGGTTGGTGGAAGGACCACCTTCCATGATTATTAGAGGTATGGGTTAAGTCCCATCACCTCTAGAACCTTCGATGTGCCTTGGATAATATGCATGGGAAGAAGAAGTCCACGAATGGAAAAGCGTGGGGGTGAGAGGATAGAGAGAGTGTGAGAATTTTACAAAGGAGAAAGAGAATCATGGCTATTCATGTATAAATATGAAAATATTCCATGTCATCTAACAAAATATGAGTCTATATTACAAAGGAAGAATCAATTTTTCTTGGTGAAGTGCAGAGGCACCAGTGGGGGTTCTGGATGCAATTTGGAATTCCCAAAGAGAAAAAGTTGTGTGTTGGTGCTTCAGGGATTTTTTGGGTCAGTGGAACTCGAGATAAGAGTCTATAATCACATTTGAGTAAAGGGAATGTACATTTATGATTTTTGGGAAAAAATGAGCAGTGATAAGAAAATATAGCATTGAGGGGTTGCTCGGGCAGTGAAGGGGCTTCCTAGTGCTAATGTGCACTAGCTAGAGAGGAATATAAGAGTTCATGGGAGCCATGTGCTTAGTGAGGTAAAGGGGCCTCTGTTGTAAGTATGTTTTGAATGGGAGTGGCCTTCATTATCATCTTTCACCTCAAATAATTAGAGATCCTCTAGTATTATCATGGTCTGGCTAGGGGGTTCCAAGTTCTAGAGAGATAAAGGTATAATGAGCCTATGGTTGGGTGGAAAATAGTTCATCCTTTGCTAATTTAATTTCCAAATAAGTGGATCTATTTTTAATATGGTGATTATCATGTTCAATTTAACTTGGTAACTTAACTTTAAATATATGATGGTTGCATGCCATGATGTATGGGCAATCATTTTCATGTGAATTAGCTAAGTGGATGATGCTTATTTAATTAAAATCCTATGGAATTGATTCATAGATGATCTTAAGGATGCTATTGTGTCTTCAAATATATGTTCTACATGTCATCCCTATTTTCTAAGCCTCAGTAGACCCTAGTAGAAATTGTGTTTGTTGGGAGTGCAGGGATATTAGCTTCCATTTTCTTTTCAAACTAGAAAGGACGTTCGTTTGGGACTATACTTTCATTAGTACTTAAATAGTGGTGATATAACTAAGGAAAATTTAGGGGGAATTAGAGGAGGCTACATGGGATTAGGATACCTTATCTTGGTGTATTGGAAGGAAAAAACACTTTAGGAGAGGATTCCCTAAAATTATTAAGGAATACTAAACAGTTTAGTGTTCATGAAACATCTAAAGTTAAGACTTGATAATCATCACCATGAATTATAATATTATAATATTAATGTAGAACCATATAAAATTCCATGTATATCAAAACTACATTCCCATGTACATGAATCTTGGTTTATATTGGGTAGGTGTCTCAATCAAGCTCATGAATCTTGGAAATCCATGAAATATGGCTTTGAAGGCTTTATAAGGCCATGTTTCTTAATATTATGGCGTAGGCCTCCAATGGTGATACTTATACCAATTTTGGTTTTGGATATGTAATCCTCATAATAGCTATCCCTTGAAACTTGGAAATAAGTTATGTACATGTATAAATATTGTGACAGAAATTCAGGTCATACCTATAGTGAAGTCTAGGTTATAGAATATTTTAAACAAGCCTTATGTGTCCTTGGAATCATAAGTTTCTTGAACCAGGATCCTTAGCTGATGGTGGAACATATAATTTCAATCCCTAATCACCATTGGGATCACAACCATATATAGATTCAAATATAGTGAGGAATGAAAATGATATATTGTAATGAATATGTGACTTTTGATTTCTCAGAATAACTGAAGCAAGGTGGAATATTTCCATTATGAAACACATACTTCAAAAAGGGATAAGAGAATATGTTAGGCCTAAATGATAACCCTGGGCCTTTGGCATTTTCAATAATGGTACCAAGCCTTGAAACCTCAAAAATGGTAATGAATCCTTACATAAAATGCAACTCAAATTATCCATTTGAATAATTGAGACTTAGTTATGGTGAGGATTTGCAATAGTATGAATACGTGTGCAATTGTCATAATTGAAGTAAGTGTTATCTACAAATAATTACCATATATTGGTGAGTTGAACTAGTGGTAAAATCCTTATAGCATTTTTTAGGGTCATTTTAAGGACGCTCATTTTGTTCTATATCGAGGTTTCAATATGAGATATGTATCAGCGATCTTGAGAGTGAAAATATTTCTCATGCAATTAGTGTGGTTATAGTAAACCTCAAGGGACTTGGATGGGGGCCTCATTGTTCCTTATGCAAATATTGTCAATATCCAAGAATAAAATTAGGTATGGCATGTGATTTAGGAGGACCTAACCACATCAAATTTTTTTTCTATTCATGTTGAACACTATGTTATAGCTTGGTTCATTAATTTTACTTTCCAATTTCTAGTTGATTCAATTAGATTAATGAATCAAAAAAATGATTGTTTCTCCCTATTTGAATGCTTGATTGTATTTGGATATTTACTATTGGTGGATATATAAGGATAAGGAGACTAAGCACTGTCTACTAGCTAGGATAAGTGTTTGGTGCATAGTTTGATAGTGTGATAGAGGTGGAGGCCATCCAATTGGTGTATGGAATGCTATATGCTTGTCTTGGAAACTTATTGGAAAATAATTATATGTGTGTCGATATTGAGATAATGAAAAGTGATAATTTGAGTATGGACTAGTTGTATATTGAGAAAAATTACTAACCTTTTAACCTAATATCAAACGAAGTTTGGATAATATGGCAGGTATTATTTTATTTTTACAAATGGGGAATAAATGACTATATCATTCTCTACAAAATTAGTAGAACCAACCTTCCAATAGTAATTTCCAATAACTAAAAAGTATGAGCTAAATTGGCTTGAATTTCCTCTAGGATAGGCTTTGATTTTCCGCTTTTTATGAGTAGGGGCCAACCAATTTGACCTAGTGTTCCTACCCCTTTTTCATTCCTTCACTGTACATTTGGTTCAATTTAATATGCAGGGTTAAAAAATGGGTCATTTGGGGCCTAGTATATAAATTGATGGGGCTCTAGATAGTGTTCAAACCTTTCCAGCCTGATGATAGGGTCAAACCCCTAAAATGTTAATTCAATACTCATTTGGCCATCCCCTCCATTAAAATAGACATATAATGGTTTATGCTAACAAACCCTCCCAATAATCTTAAATTCTCATTGAAGTGCCATCAAACCAATGATGTATTTCTAACTTTGTTGAATATTGAGAAAAAAAAATCTGAGCTAATGATGTATCATTGAGGATGTCAAATATTAATCAAAATAGACATTATAGAGTCAAATATGTATCGTTAAGGATGCCAATATTGAGTGAAAATATCTTGTCAAACTAGGGATGTATCTTTGAGGATGAGAAGTCTTGAGAAAAACATATCTTTCCTAATCAATGATATATCATTAGAGTTTATCAATTCATAAGTCATAAGCATTAGCACATTGTTTCCAAAGAATGTAAATCTCGTGATCAAGGAAAACCAATTTCTTATCACTAGAAGATCGAAATTATAGAGTGACATGGGGAGTATAATGCCATATCATGGAATAATTGGGGATTGTGGGGTAATAATGGCTAGGAAAATATATTGATACTTAGAAATGTAGTTGGATCATGGTAAAAACCTAATTAGTCATGAATAAAATGGGTGTAATCATGTCATCAAGCGAAATAAGGTACTGGAAAATGGTGGATTTTTACCTCGATGAGGACATCAAACATCAAAAATATTGGCAAAGTGCAAGGCGACATGGACCATGGCCATGTCGAAATCACAAGGCTAGGTATCGTAGAAAATTACTAAGGGTAAGAAGGAACACTAGCTAATAGTTAGGTATTCATGCCTTACACCCCACCCAATCTGCCCCCGCCCCTCTACCCCTATGCTTGAAATTTGGTGAACTTTGTATCATCAAAAATACTAGTTGACAAGTAGAAGATGAAGTGCGTGTTAATTAATTCCCATCGAGAAACTATAAAGTTGATAATTTTGAGACGTTGTCTCCTAAAGGACATTAAAGGGCCTAGGTTTGTTACAAGTGGTATTAGAGCAAAGTTCAAACACCAAACCTGAAACTAGATAGAGAAGGGATCTACTACTTTTATTGACAACATACAATCATGGCATCCAAGAACAGAAAAATATCACTATTAATATACTTTGGCATGTTTTCCACTTGGAATAAGTAATAAAATTCATTAACAAAATTCCATTTAGGCATGATGGTATAATGTGGAAAAATTACTTGGTGTCTATGCAACCTTTGGAAATATTGAGCTTGGCATACATGTAGCCGCAAATATTTTCTTGGGTTGGAGCCATAAGAAGGCATAGCATATTTTCTAATGTCAAATGTATAGTTGCAATTGGTAGGAAGGATGGTAGCACAAGAATTGGGGGGGAAATCATGTGTAATATAAAGGAAACAAATTATGTGCCCAATACCAAATAAAGCTTGACCTGAACTATTGTTTTCATAATATTCATAGACTAAGAGATTTTCATGCACTGTAATGATATCCTTAGTTTGTGTTCTCCCAACGGTCACACTAAGGGGGGGGAGGGGGTGTGAATTAGTGTGAGGTCAATTTTACAACTTCACAATCTTTCATAACTATACATCCATATATAAATGAACCATAAACATCATATCATCATCTACAACAGTGCAACAACATAAAAAAAAGCCATCAACAGATAAAGAAACCATCACATCACAAGGAGTCACAATGTTTTAGGTGGAAACCCATATGGGAGAAAACCACCAATGTTCTTCTTCTTTATCTTAAATTTATTTACATCAATTTGTAGGCTTCGACCTACTAGAGGAAACTACCCCCAAGAAATGAAATTTTCCACTTGCGGTAGCTACAACTTAATTTAGGCACCAACCACGAAGGATGCAAGGAACTTCTCACTATAGGATACAACTTAATTGAGGCTCTAACCTTGATAATGTGTAGGCTTCACCCTGCTCTAGGTTGCAACTTGATTGAGGATCCAACCTAGATAATGAGTGGGCTCCAACTTGCTTTAGGATCCAAACTAATTAAGGATCCAAACTCCTTTTTCAACTTCCTTATGGACCTCTATTTCATATCATTTTCAAACTAGATCCATTGTCATAAAATATCACTAAAATATAAGGAAATCATAATCTATAAGTTGTGATCATCATCACAACCTAAACCTACACATATTGTTGTTTCCATAATCATAATCACTACACAGCACTATCATTGACACACCCTGCAACCATTATATTGCAACAAAGATTACATCAATCACTGTTGTTAATTGTCATATTTCTACCCATGCTTGGTCATTAAAACCCCTTCTCCAAACATGTTTACTTCATATATACAAAATACCTAAAAAATTCTCACAGACCTTAAAAATGAACATAGGATATCCTTTCCATCAAAAAAGAATCAAAATAGCATCAAACCCCTTTGTCTACATTCATATCTAAGCACTAATAACCCAAATTCTTTCGGAATCAAATTTGGAACAATATTAACTCCAGAAACTCAAAATAATTATATGAAACTTTATATAAAGTCAAACATTCTACAAAAAACACCTTTTCTAGGTGCCCTGTCAGGTTCCGTTTCTAACCACTGATGGTTGCTTAATTATTTGAAAAAGTGGCAATACTAAACAACAACAAATATGATATGACTTGATAGTTGTCAAAGGTCGAATCCGCAACCTCGGTCATACCATGCACATCAAAAACCAACTTGGTTACACAATATGATTTGAAATATCATTCACACCATTTGATCTTGTACATCGTGGACATACCTCAAAAGGATTGGATCTCAATCCTAGTGCTAACCCTTACAAAAATTTTCTTTACACATCAAATATGGTGCAATTCTTCAATCTTACAATTTTCTCTCAACATTGCTTTCCCAACCACTATGTATACAATGTATCTTGGAGCTCAGCCTAACATGTGGCTTGACTTTGATGAAGATTGGCCCGGACAGTTAGACTTGCAATAACCTAACTTGATCTTGGCAAGACTCGTCCTGACCTCTATCTTAGCAACTTAGTTCTCAAATATTGTCAAATTATTAAAATAAGAGTTCAATCAAACCAACTCAAAACTTTACTACTCATAATTCGACCACTATAGAATGATCAAAATAAGAGCATGAAGCTTAGCTTTAGAACAATCAAACCAACTTGACCAACACAAGGCGAGATCCAAATAAGATATTGACCACAAAAAATTAAAATAAGATCTCATATCTCAACCACTTTTAAATGATAAAAATAAGAGCTTAGGCTCGATCTTAGAACAATCAAACAAACTTGACCAACACAAGACGATATCCAAATAAGATCTTGACCAAAAAAATTAAAAAAAGTTCTCAGAGCTTAGTCACAACCATTATCCATAGGCATATAACAATAACATGATATTATCCTTGTACCCCAAAATAATCTATCAAATAAAGAGCTTGACTTTGTAAATTTATCAAAATCCTATAATTATCACGAGCTCTCGGCCTCGTGCCACTGAATGATGAACCAAATAAAATAATTGACCTCAACCACAAATCAAAGAAGCGTGGCCTTAGATAAGTACAAATCCGCCTTAGGTCACTAATCAAAGGAGATCAGAATCATACAAATATTAGCACATCCTCCACCACTGTCAAAGGATTTCAGCCCCATAAAAATATGAATTCACTCTCAAATAAAATTTGGACCATCATTAAGGAGCTCGGCCCCAAAAAAAACTCATCTCAGTTTGGATCATTGTCAAAGGAGCTTGGCCTCAATTAGAAACTCAACATCAAATATAAACTCATATCAATTAGGATCATCGTCAAAATATCATGGCATGAATCACAAACTCAACCTCAAATACAAACTCATCTCAGTCTCGATCATCATGAAAGGAACTTGGCCTCAGTTACGAACTCAGACTCAAATACAAACTCATCTAATTTTGTGTCATCATGAAAAGTATCTCAGCCTCATAATTTTCAAACAAAGAAAATCACACCTCATAATATTTAATTAAAATCAAAGCTCAGCCTATGCCATGAAATTATTAAACAAGAACTCAATCTTGACCATATATTCCTTAGAACCATATGAGCTCAGTTGTGACTCAATTATCTAATCAAAATTCAATCCCCTCGTATATTGGTGTACTGATCTGTGATCTTTTTGTGAGGGGTGACCTTTGGTGTTTGATCTAAGGAACTTACCCTGTAAATTCATACATACACATTACTTGAGAATATTCTTCCACACATTTTATGGAAACTCTCCTTCACATCATGGTTATTTATATTTCTAGTGGTTGAGTGAAGTTTGTAGGGTAGGTTGTGGGTCGTGCCATTAAATCCAGAATTTTAATTGTAATATTCATACCAAAACAACCATACAATCATACCCTTCTCTTTTGCCCTATATTTTGGGCCTAATTTTGATCATACCCATGCATATTTAAATATATTGGAGTTACACCCCATATTCGGGTCCTCTATTATTGAAATATTGTATCTTCTTGTCATGTACATATTTTTCAAGGTATGATATGTTGTTGGAAAGGTCTCAACGAGAAAAATCCATCCATATTATCCATAGGCTTATTAGGGCACCATAATTTAAAAAAAAAACACAATAATATTCAACCCTTTTAGACTTAAAGTGATGAGATGGTATAAGAGGTAAAGTTGTCATACTGCTTCATAGGTGACACTACTTCTATCGAAAGCATCCCTTGGCCATAAATGCAATCTTGTTGTCATTAATGAAAAAACTAAGTGCAACAATATCCCCCTTTTTCATTAATGGAAACACCAACATACATTTATGGTCACTTGGTGTCAAACAAAAGAAAAAATCTTCTTATGAAATTGTAATGTTTGCAATATCTCTCTCTTCAAATTCCTTCCTCTATCAACGCTAATGTCTACATCAATTTCTTGCAATTGTAATTTCTGCAATCTCTCTATATTCAAATGCCTTCCTCTATCAATAATGTTTGCACCAATGTATACAATCTCTACCCATTTTAAATTAATGGAAAAGGGTCACATATATCTGTAGAAAATTTATATTCCGATGATCTTGTATGAGTACATGTTCCGGGATAATCATGTGGACCTGAATGAACCATGCTTCCTTCTTTCTGGAAAATTGTCTCCCCCTAATGCAAAGCTTTTGTTACTTTCTCATGTCTATTAATATACTCCCCCTTATACCATGCTTCCATTGTTTCTTATCATTCTTCTAGTACTCCCCCTGAGACCATGCACTTCCCTTCATCTATAGGTGCTTCTCATATGCATGCTCTATCTAAGATATCATCAAATCATAGTGCACATACTTCCCTCATACAAAAATTGTTTCTTCAAGCTTTTATTTGACAAATAATGATCATAAATAAACTTATCCAAAGGATTAGATATGAGGAATCAAACCTAATCATGGTCCTCTTTGATATCTTCTCCATCGACCAATATTTATAGGTAGAACTTCTTTGTTGTACCATCTAGAGTTGAGTCTTCAATCTTGTGCTATATGAACTTCATTGTGAAATATGTGACATTCTGCATTGGGTTTCAATTTATGTGGGAATGATTGGGACATTCACTTGATCTGGTCCACATGTATCCATTAAGGTACTTGATCATATCCTATATACTTGACCATATCTTTGATCCAACAATACTATGCTTTGTGACCAAACCTTGTGCATGAAAAACAATAACCAAAGAACTTATTTTCATACCTCGATATAGAAGGAGATTGGGTCCTTGTTTTTCAACACTTGCATGAGCCATATTCATTTGTTGAAATTTGATTATTGCTTCATTGTTGCTTTTGAACATTCTATGACGGACCATATTCATTGATTGTCATTCATCATTTCTGCTTATGGATCCTTTCTCTTCATTATGGTTCCTTGTATTCTACTCCTTTCTCGACTAGCCTTGAGTGTCATTGAAGTGAACATGCTTTGTTTGTATATTCAAGTGATTTGTTGTTGGCTAGTATGAATGTTTGATCAATATTCTTAGGATGACCTTCAATTGAGGAGCTTGGGGAACCATTTTTCTTAGATTCCTCGCATTATTGATATCTAATACTTGTCTTAATAAGCGGGGACCTCTGTATGCTAATAATATTATCTAGGTATTTGGTCCCTTGATTGTACTTTGAAATAAACTGCTACAATTATTCTCTTAAGAAGACAACTTCCTCTTCCAGTCTTTTACATATTTATTCTTTTTCATTTAACTGTTTAGACAAAAACTACTTTACCCTTTTTGGTTTTTCTAGTTCAACATTGAGAGAAATAATGGTCTCCTCAATTAGACTCTTGTCTTGAAATTGTTGCATCAATTAAATATCTCTTTTCCTAAGAATGTTGATTTTCTTCAATACACTTTTAAGTTCTCCTTCAAGGTCCATTTTTTCTTTGAGTTCTTCAGCCTCGTCAATGAATAATTTTTCACTCTTTTCTTCATTGGTCATACTTGAATTATTTTCATTGTCACTTTGTTCCTTTGAGTATAAATTATTTTTCTTGCTAACTTGTTTCTTCTTTGGATACTTGGGATTAATTCTTGATTCATCAACACTATCATTCATCTTGGCATAAGGTAATTTTGATTCATAATGACCAATTATTCCACATTAAAAACATTTGAAAGGAATCTTACCTTTGAACTTGTTTGTTCCTTTCTTGATATTTCAAACAAACTTGGCGTCTTCTTCATTGGAATTAGAGTCTTTTTTATCCTTTTGCTTCGTCTTTTTTTGTTGCCTTGAAAGCAACTTCCTTAACTCCTAAGTTTTCTTCCTTGATTCTTAACTCATATGTGGAGAGATTTCCATGAAGCTGATTCACAGATATCTTTTCTAATTCTGATAGTTCCTAAAGAGATGATACTTTAGGATTGAATCCTTATGAAAGTTATCTTAATACTTTTCAAACTACATAACTATATTTGAATTCTTCACCAAGACCTGCAATGTAGTTGAAAATATTGTCTACTTGAACAAAACTTGAAGTATGTCCTCAAATTGGCCTATGAGTGCTTGCATCCTAACTTCTTTAATTTTCACATCCCCTTCATAATACATTTTGAGATTTTTCCATACATCATGGGTTGACTTGCACTACATTACTTTGAAATTTTTTTATTTTGTCAAGCTACTAATAATAGCATGCTTAGCTTGTGCATTAAATGTGTAGATTTCATTCTACGCTACATCTTTTGGAATATTATCAGGGGCTTTATATTCATTTTGCACAATTTCCCAAACTTCTGCACCTAGGGAGATAAGATATGTCTCCATCCTTATCTTCCAAATGCATAATTGGTTCCGTGAAACATAGGAGGTTTCACCACTACTCTATTCATGTTTTTTTTCTCCTTAATATTGACCTTCCAGTAGTTATTTTTTCTAAAGGTACCTTCTATGATACCACACGACCCAAAGGTCACACTAAGATGGGGGGTGAATCAGTGTGAGGTCAATTTCACCATATTTATTATTATATATATTTATAGTAATAAACCATAAACATCATATCAATGAATGCAACAGTGCTGAAACATAACAAGAAGCCATCAACAGATCAAGAAACCATCACATCATAAGGAGACACAATTTTTTAGGTCAAAATCCATATGAGAGAAAAATTCTCCTTTATATTCAATTTATTTACATCAATTTGCAAGCTCTGACATGTTGGAGGAAACTACCCAAAAGAAATGAAAGCTACCATTTGTGGTAAGATACAACCTGATTGAGGCACCAACCTTGAATAATGTAATATTTTATCACTATAGGCTACAACTTGATTGAGGCTCCAACCTCAATAATGACCGGGATCCAACCTGCTCTAGGATCCAACCTTGATAATGAGCGAGCTCCAACCTGCTGTAGGCTCCAACCTTGATAATGAGTGGGCTCAAACCTCCTCTAGGCCCCAAACTAATTGAAGCTCTAACCTCCTTCTTCAACTTCCTTGTGGACCTCTATTTCATCTCATTTTCAAAGTGGATCCATTGTCGTCAAATATCACTTAATTATAAGGAATATCATAATCTACAATTTTTGTTCATCATCACAACCTCAACCTACACATACTTCTACTACCATAATCACAGTTATTTACACAACCTATAATCACTATATTGCAATAGACAATGGATCAATCACTATTGTTGACTATCATACTATTGCCTATGCTTTGTCATTCAAACCCTTTCTTGGAACCTATTTACTTCAGATATCCAAAACACTTGCAACAAGCTCACAGACCTTCAAAACGAACATAGGAGATTATTGCTATCAAATAAGAGTCAAAATACCATCAAAATCCTCTAGTTACATTCATCTCTAATCCCTTATCATTAAAATTATTTTAGAATCAAATTTGTATCAATATTGACTCTAGAAACTCAAAATAACTATATGAAACTTTATCTAAAGTTAAGCATTCTACAGAAAATGCATTTTCTGGGCACCCTGCCAGATTCTAGTGTTGGCCACCAGAAACTGCTTAACTATTTGACAAAGTGGCGATACTAAATAACAAAAAATATAATCTAACTTGATAGTTTTCAAAGGTTGAACCCATGATCTCATGCATTCAATGCACATCAACAACCAAATAGGCTACGCAATAAGATTTGACATATCATTCACACAATTTGATTTTTTTTAATGGTGGACATACCTCAAAAGGATTTGGATCTCAATCTTGGTGCTAACCTTACACAACTCAACTTTACACATCAAACATGGAACAATTATTCAATCCAACATATTTCTCTCAACATTACTCGTCCAACCATTGTGTATACAACTTAGCTCGGAGCTCAACCTAGCATGTGGCTTGAAATTGATGAATCTTGGCCCAAATTGTTCGATTTGCAATAAATTAACTTGATCTTGGTAAGACAATCTTGGTAAGACTTGGTTTTTCCTCTATCTAACCAGCTCAGTTCTCAACAATTGTGAAACGAGAAAAATAAGAGTTCAGTCAAACCAAATTAGATCTTGAATACTTAGAGCTTGTCTTTGATTGGTCTTGGTCTTAGAATAATAAAACTAAATTGACCAATGAAAGATAATAATCAAATCATATATTAACCACACAAAAATTAAAACAATATCTCAAAGCTCAACCTGGTCAAATTATCAAAATAAGAGCTTGAAGCTCGGTCATAGAACAGTCAAACCAACTCAACCATTGCATGACAAGATCCAAACCAGATCTCAAACATGAACAATTAAAACAAGAGCTCAGAGCTCAACCATGACCGTTGTCTAGAGTCATAAAATAATCACATGATATTGACCTTGTGCCATAGAATGATCAATAAAATAAAGAGCTTGGATTTTTCAACTAATCATAATCATAGAATGATAATATGTGCTTCACCTTTTTCCACTCAATGATCAACCAAATAAAATAATATTCCTTAACTGTCGATTAAAGAATCTAAACCTTAGATAAATATGAACTTGACTTAGGCCATTGATCAAAGGAGATCAACCTCATACAAATATTAACATGGCCTTAACCACTATCAAAGGAGTTTGGCATCAAACAAATACAAACTCGCTCTTAAATACAATCAGGACCATCGTCAAGGGACCTCAACCTCAACTATGAACTCGGCCTCAAAAACAAACTCATCTCAATCTAGATCATCATCAAAGGAGCTCGGCCTCAATTATGAACTTGTATTAGTCTGGATCATCACCAAGAGAGCTCAACCTCAATTATGAACTCAAGCACAAATACAAACTTGTCTCAGTCTAGATCATTGTCAAAGGAGCTCATCCTCAATTATGAACTCAACCTCAAATAAAAAATCGTCTCTGTATGGATCATTGTCAAAAGGAGCTCGACATGTGCCATAGAATGTTTAAACAAGAACTTGGTATTGACCATATACACCTCAGAACCATACGAGCTCAGTTGTGACTCAAATCGATACTCAAAATTCGATCAAAACAAAACACATTACTTGAGAATGTTCTTCCACACAATTGATGGCTACTCTCCTTCACGTTGTGGTTATTTATATTTGTAGTGGTGGAGTGAATCTTTTATGTCCAACTGTGGGTCATGCCATTAAATCCAAAATTTTAATTGTAATATTCATACCAAACCGACCATACAATCATACCATTTTCTTTTTCCATATATTTTGGGCCTAATTTTGGCCATGACCCATGCACATTTAAATATATTGGATTTATACCCCATATTTGGGTCCTCTATTATTGAAATACCATTTCCCATCCAATAAGTATTTTTAAAGGCATATGTCATTGGAAATATCTCAATGAGAACAATCCATCCATGTTGAACATAGGCTTACTAAGGCAGTATAATGTCAAAAAACGTAATAATATTCAACCCTTTTAGACTTTAGATGATGAGAGGGTACAAGGGGTCAAGTTGTCATACTACTTCATAGGTGACATGGATACTATCATAAGCATCCCTGTGACATCAATGACATCTTGTTGTCATCGATGAAAACACAAAGTGAAACACATGGTGCATTTTGCAATATACATGAACCATTACATCTTTTAGAACATGCAATGCTTTCCTCACTTACAATATTGATTAATGGGTGTACATAATCTTGAACAGACCGTCAAGGATTTCAAAATTTATTAAAAAAAGAGTGTATACATTGAGGGTTTCAAATCACACTGAAAAGGATGAGCCACATTTCATAGAAGTTGGCATTCATCACTATAACCCCTATAGCAATAGAGATTATTTTCTACCAGTATTTCTAGAAGGAGTTGAATCCATATATGTGCATGAATTGAATCTTGAATTTTTTTTCACCACTTGAAGAGCCCATGTATTACTAGGGAGGTCAACATGTGATTCAATTAGAGGATGATCCTAATAAATGGATTTTTAAGAAATATATCATGGTCTACAATTTATGACATTGAATCTATAATCTCCAACACCATAAACACATAATTATTTATCATTATTGGGTCATGTTTCACACGTTGGTTATGGAGCGTGATTATCTTCCTGATTTAGAGGTATTCTTTTAGTTGCTTGTGGATCTTCATTCCTAATGGGGGGCATGGGGGCTTTTGTTCCCTATTGGACTCCCTATGAATCCCATTCCATTTTCTTGAAATGAAATGGGCTCTCATGTAAATAGATTGCTACTATTGATTTTTATATAGTTGATTGGATTGATAATCCTAAACATCATTTTATTGTTTCAAAATGGAATTTTTTTTAAATAATTTTTTATCCTAAAAAATAATTGTGATTTTGGTTATTTATTTTGAATTTCATTACTGTAAGCATGAATTAAAAACATGAATATGGCGATTTTTCCTATTTCTTTCAATACCATCAATGATTTTGTGGAATTCTTATGCTTATATACTCTAACAAGTTAATGCATCTGATTTTTTTCTCAGTTGTAATTTTGATTTTATACAAGGTGTTTCATTTTTGTAATTATTTCCTAAAAGTTGGAATGGATTTTCAATTTATATATATTATGTTCATTTTTTCTTTTAAAAAAAACACAAACACCCTAGTCATGTCATCAAAACCTACACTCAGAAGTGTATTTTCATATAATATTTTGGTAAGAAATATTGTGTAACTCTAAGCATATGGTATATCATTTTTATTAATCAAACCCCATGTTTGATCCCTTTTCTTTTGATCATGTAAAATTTAGAATGGAAATCATGTTGAACCCATATTGGAAGCTTTTGATTTCATCACATTCTTATGATTGAAATCTTTGATGTTAAGGGTGACACTTAGCAATCAAATGTCTCAATAGTCTTCACTAGTCATTTATAGTGTTGTGGAAATATTTGGTTGTATGGCATAGTATATGTCTGAAACTTGGATTATAGTTATGAGTGTGATCATTCAATGAAATGATCATTATCATCATTCAAAAAAACTCCCCATTACTCTAACCCTAGAAAGTCAAGGCCTGAAGTACAAAGTCATCTCATTCCAACTTGATGCATGTTTGGGATATCAATACTAATTCCTTTGATATTTTCATAGGGTATGAGGGTTCCTTGCTATGTCATATTACCGAGCCTTGCCTTTCTCTCGTGTATAAATGAATCCACTTGTGTTGATTTTTAAGACCTACTCATGGCTCCCATGGTGCAAATTGAATCTCCAAGGGCCAAAATCATGGAATCCTATGATGAATACCTATCTATGTTTAAGGAAGTTGGTTGGTGGGAATTTATCATAGTTTTTCGTGGCCACAACATAGAATTTTATAGAGCCTTTTCTCAATATTTTAATGGAAATATAGCTAGAGTTGAAGACATTTAAATACTGGTGAATGAGGCATCGATAGTCAAGCCACCTGCTTGCTGACTATGGGAGAAAGGTGGTCAAAGAAATACCCTGGAGTGAGATTTTAGTCTCAAATAAATCAACATATAATCCAAAAGGTATGCATGTGACTCATCTGAAGGATAAATGGTGTGATTTGGTCATAATTGTTACTAGGTGTTACATAACCTGTAAAGGTCATTATGGTCTGGTATTTTATTATCATCTTTGCATGCTTATGGTGTTCCTTGGTCATTGGCTCAATCTACCTTATTATTTGTGCAAGATTCTTGCTAAAATGTAAAATTTTATCAACAAGGGTTTAAAAATACCGATATAATTTTGTTCCATCATGGTTTAATATGAATCCTAATCGAATTTAGGCTATCGAAATTAGGAGACTCTTAGGGGGATTTTCTCAAAAAAAAAATGATATAATTATGGCCAACAGTGGGGATAGAATCCCCTGAAAGGTTGATGATAATCATGGGATTATTGTTGGGCCTCCAACTTGTCATCATTTTTTTGATGAAACCATCCATTTCCGCATCATTCCATTCACCCACTGTTAGCATTTTTAACCATATTTATCCATAAATGCACCAAATTCCCGCATACATGTTACATGGTTTATTTTATTATTTCCATTACTTTTAATGAATTAAGAATAACTTTGCTTGGTTTTACTACTGACAGTTTGGCATGTTCAAGATTCTACAACTTAAGTCGATTTCCATAGATATCTACATGGTTAAGGTAGTAGCACCACTCTAGAACAAAATCTAACACTTAGAATTGGTTTCTAGAAGCTCTAATATGGATTTGTATTGGTGAAATTCCACCCAGTTAACACATGTAGACCTCCAGAAAGAGATCAAAGGAAAAACATAGTAGTTTTGAGTAGTCAACTTCAAACATGTTTACTGATAAAATGAAAACGAAATTTGGAAAACGAAAACATGGGTTTTTTTCATCACTAGCCCAGTTAGATTCCTCATAGAAATTTTCCTCAAATTCATTACCATGTGATATATTTTCGGGGTTCTTTGGAGCCCTATTTTGCATATTTCCTGAGAAAATGGATTTGTAATTTCACAGTCAACACCCATACACCAAAAATTTTGGAACGAGTTGTTCTTTAGAAAATTTGTGGCAGGGAGATCATTATTATCATATATGGGTTGATCTTTGATCCAAGGATCCTATTGTAGCTCGTTTTACTTTTCTTCATGTATGCTAAAAGAAAATGAAAATATATATGTGTGTGTGTGTGTGTTCAAAACATATATATATATATATATATATATATATATATATATATATATATATATATATATATATTAAAAAAAAAATAGATTTAAGTTTTAATTTAGGATTTTGATTAATTCTTAATGATGGATTAAGAAGCAATCATAAATTTTAATGCAACATCAAATTTTGATGGATTTTGGTGGTTCCTAGCAAGCTAAATTCGGACATGGCTTAAACTTAGATTGGATTGTCGGGCACAATGGAGAGAAGGTGAGGGACCCAGTAGATGGTGAAAACCCGATGACACTACATTCCCGATGGTTATCCCACCGAGTGCCTCAGTTAAGGTTTTTAAATCTCTACACCGATCACAAATCAACGATGGAGATGCTTTACGAGGGGACTCCGTCAAATTTCCTCTGTACTGGAGTATGCCCCCATAATACATCGGCAAGCGAGCGTGAAACTATTATCCTATTGTTTTTTCACTACCCCATCACCACCCTGTCACCTTTGTTTCTCTTCCACCTCATCATCCACATCACCACATCACTTCAACCCATCTTGTCAACAAATCACTAATTCGTACACCCCACATGTTCATTTATTCCCATTTTCTCGTTTTTTCCCATAAGTCTCATTACCCTTGTTTATTTCATTTTACCATTGTCTTTGTGATATACTTCCGTGGATTGGAATTGCACAATTCAGAGCTCCAGTAAGCATCAACCATCGATAACCAGGCATTTACACATCAACTCCTCTATCCTAGTTGTCAAAATGTCCAAGACAACCATTTTAACAGGGTCTTCCTATCATATTCCCTTAATGGACACTGAAAGGGAAATATTTGATCCAATTTTCTCACTGAACTTCATAGAATTACACCAACATATCCTAGTCAATCAAGCAGACTCTCTTATGTATGTTGTAGCTATCAAGTCTGGTATTTTAGCTGCAATGATCCCTCAGATGTATGTTTCCCATAATTTTTTTATTGGCTAGTTTCTGCCCTGCACCCATAGAAGTGATTTGTCATGAACAAATTGGGGAGGAATATCTTCCAAGTGTCTTCTCTTTTGATTCACTAGGCCTTATTTTTCCCTTCTTTGAACTCCTACTCCTCATTCTCATAAGAAACTTTGTTATCTACTTTCTAAAACCTATCTAGAAAAAATTATGCTCAGGTAATCTTCTTTTTAATGCCTACTTGGAAGCATTTTCCTCTAGAACCCACTCATTTTCCCTTGGACACATTTTCTGAGGAGGTTAGACCCATTCTTCAAGTAATTGCTAATATTTTGGGAAGATAAGACACAATTGTCATTGATAGGGCTATCCTGGGCATGTTTAATTTGATGATGAATCCTGAGATAGATTTTGATGTACCTGCTTTTTGGGAGAAGATGGTCGACTCACAATTAACAGATATTTCCCTCACTGGATGTTTTATATTTCTCTCTTTGGTTACATATCTATTTGTATATACTCATTTTGAAAGGTTTAGGCACCTAGGATTGAATATCATGGATGCTCATAAGAAAAAACATCCAGTGGTGTTTTGGACAAATGTTATAAGAAGTAATGCCAATTATGAGGGGTTCATGTATTTCACCACCTTTTTTTGTCATTTTCCTATTCAGTTATCAACAATACTCCTTCACCTTGTACCATACCAAAGGCTCAGTCTCTTCTTCAACTCAGTAAAGATGTTAAAGTGGGTGATTTTTTTTTATTTGTAGATTATCAAGAAATCAGATTATATGGAGCAGAAGTTGACCCCTACAGACTCCCCACATATGTGCCAATGAGACTTTTTTCTTTAGAATTTATTAGGTTGAGTTTAAATGTTGATCAAGTACATTTTTTCCCAGCAAAGCAAGGACATTTATTCAAATTTCCAAGAATAGTTGGGCCATTTATTGTAAATAATAGGCAAGACATGGGGGAAGTGCAGAAAATCCTTGAAGGTATGAAGCTACATTTGGGTGAGAAATGGTCATATGACCCTCACCATATTATTTCTAACAGGAGAGTGGAAAATTCCTATGCTCCTTATGTGCATGAGCCTCGACGAGATGTGTAGAAACTAGAAAATGGAGGACAAACAAATGTATCAAGAGATATGGAAGTTGAGAATCGGTTAGATGATCCAAATATATTACTGTAAAGTTAGGATAAAATATTTATTAAATTAGAATATTTAATAAATATTAGAGAATAAAAATATTTATTAAATTATAATATTTAATAAATATTAAGAGACATTTAGAAATAGATTATTGTTATCAAAGATAGGACTCTAGAATTGAGTCGTATCTTAGGCTCTAAAATAGGAATAAAGTTAGTAGATTGGATAGAAGATCATTTATTGTAAATGGACACTTGTTGTTTTTTCAAGTGATCCATAACTAAAATAAGTTAGGACATAGAGCTTATAAATAGGTTAGTCTCCTAAATGCAAATTTAGTAGAAGTTTACGTTTGTAAACTCCTGCAACTTTTTATGTAATTTCTTTTCATTATTAATAAAATTACGTGTCTGAGGACACTTCTGCCATTAATGTGGTATCAGAGCCACTGGTAATGCAGATGACGTGAAGGTGAAAATTTTAGCTTTGCATATTTTTGGAAAGTTCTACTAAAGGATGAATTGGTGTGCAATCTTGTCAATGCTTTAAGGAAAAGAAATTTATTGGTTATAATATGAAAATCAATTTTTTATTTAAGATTCAGTTTGTTTTTAAAATTCAATTTTCTGCGAGCTTCTTGTCGAGATCTTCCTATAGTTTTTCTTCTCATTGAATAAGCTTGCTCGTGAAAAGAGCCCCCAGCCACTCGCAAAGATTTCCAGGTGGAGCGAAATCCGAGCTTAAGCTTGTAAAAAGAATTACTGTTAGTACTGAAGCTAACTAACACAGAGACTTCATGTGGATGAACCAACGCAGAGATTTATTTTAAAGTGGTGCAGAACAGAGCTTTCATGCTCATTAAGAGTATTTTCAATTGTGTGAAATGAATTGAACCTTCATGTGCATGTAGCACTCAACCATCGAAGGGACATGGGAAAATGTGAGCACAAAAGCCAGACTTATGTCCATCGTAGCAATCAACGAATGCAAGACCAATCACCGGATGGAGGTATGAATGGAATCGGTAATGTTTTGGAGGCAGAACGAAATCTGTAATGCTCTGAAGCAGAGTTAAAGTCACAATGTTCACATTGGTAAACACTAATGCTGTGAAAGCGATGGCACCAGTGTTGAAGGAGCGAGATGCAAGTATAACGCTACCACCGTGAAGGTATGGGCAACGTTTTGAATTGAATGTTGTAGCTGGATGGTAAGAAACACGTTATTTAAACAATGTTTTTTTAGTGTGATTCGGATGTGGCAATAGATCTCCTACGATGCTATGAGTGGAGAATTCAACGAAGCTCAAGAATGTAAAATGCAGTTTATACATTTTACTATCTTCACATTTTTAATTTGGATTTGAGAATCAGCACTTGCACATTTATTTATAGATGTGTTGTTCTAGTTCTAAATTAATAAACATTGTGTGGATTAAAATGTATGTAATTGGTGAAGTATTGAAAAATAACTTGTAGAGTTTCCAGTTAGTAGAAAATCAATTACATTTTTATGAAGGACATAAGCTCACTCTTTAAAGAGTGATTTGGGAAAGATAAGGAGTGAAATTTTTTTGTAATTGGAGTTATAAGGGAAAAAATTTAAATTTAATTTTTTTATTTTGGAGAAATAAGGGTCATTATTTGTAACTCAAAGTACAATTTACTTTGAGGGGGGGGTAGATTTTTTAAAGGCATTGTCAAATTTTGCAAATATTTCATTGTAAAACACTCAATGAGAAATTGACTAGAGCCAAGTGCAAAGCTCAGTCATTTTTCTCCTTTTTTTTTTGAACGGCTATACGAGGGTCAAGGCCAAGCCCCAATAGATCTTTTTTTCTTTGCGTGGCGTGTATCGTTTTTGTGTGGAGTCTTTCATGTGAAGAGTTGCTCAATTTTTTGTGCTTGATTCTTTTGGTGCACTGCTTCAACACTACAATGTCGAAGTTAATTAATCCATTCTCTAAATATGATAAGCTAGAAGGAGTGAAATCTTATAAGACATGGAAACGCCTAACTGAAAGCATTCTCATATATAATGAATTGTGGAATGAAATTTGTGATGGCAACATTAAGCCTAATAAACCAACAGATGCAGCTTCACTTGCAAAATGGGAAGTAAAAGATGGAAAAGCATTATCTCTTTTGAAAGCTTCAGTTAATAATGAAATGTACATACATATTTAAAATTCCTCAGATGCATGGATTTCTTTACGTACATTCAAAGATCTCTTTGATACACAACCTGAATCAAAGAAGGTTGATCTTCAATTAAAATTGCTTCAACAAAAATTAACTGAAGGTGGTGATGTCCTTGAGTATATTTCACGACTTAAAAACATCAAGCAAGAAATCATAAATGTTGGTTTTCAAGTTGTTGATGAAAGCTTCTTAACCACGATTCTAATTGTTGGATTGCCATCATCATATACACATTTTTGGAAACTTTGCAAGTCACTGGAAAGTTAGAGAAGATAAATTTTGATGAATTGAGTGACATGTTATCTCAACATGATAAAACCTTTGGGAAGAAGAAACAGATTGGAGAAGATTTCTTCTTCACCGAAGCCAGCTCAAGTAACTCCTCAGCTGATAGTTCAAGAAACTGATGAAGAGGAAATTTCAATCAAAATAAAGCAGCCCAAGGTTGTGGTCACAGTCAAAGCAAAGGAAACAATTTCAACAGAGGCTACAATTCAGGAAGGAGAAATTTTCAAGGAAGAGGCAACAATCAAAACAGAGGATATCATCAAGGCAGAGGAAAAAGTCCAGGCAGAGGATAAACTCCAAACAGAGGCCAAAGCAGAGGCCAAGGACAGTATCAAGACAGAGGACAGTCTCAAGGCAGAGACAACGATTTCAGTCAAAATGTTTGCAGAAGATGTAACAAAGTTGGCCATTATGCGGTAGATTGTAGAACTTCTATTGAGAAGATTCCCAACTTTCATCCAAACTCTGAAAAGTTTTCCAATGATGAAGATGATTCTAATGGTTCCGAATATGTCTTCACCAACACAGAAGCAATAGCTTTACAGGTTTCAAGATTTCTTAGAAATGATTATGAAGATGCATGGATTATGGATACAGGCGCAACTCAACACATGAAATTTCGACATGACTTCTTTTGGAGTTTCAACGAATTTCATCTGAATTCAATCTATCTTGCTGATAAAACAAAACATACTCATTCAGGAAAAAGCGTAGTTAAAGGTTTTTTACCAGGCATTGGAGAAAGAATGATTTCAAATGTATGGTATGTACCAACATTCAAGAATTTTTTTTTATCTTTAGTCACGATTCGACAAGCAGGACATATGGTAATTATGGAAGATGGCTTAGTTAAAATCAACTCAATCAAACAAAACATGAAAACAGTGATGACAGGTTATGAAGATGGAAAATTTTTGAGGATGAAAGGGACAATTATTCCAAGAAATTCTGACTTTGCAGGAGCATCAAGTACAGATATTTCACCGATCAGATTGTGGCATGTGAGATATGGCCATCTCAAATTTGACAATCTCTCTCAGTTACAAAAACATGGAATGGTTAAAGGCCTTCCAACCTTCAAAAGGGAAAATGCAAAGTGTGAATCTTGCATTTTTGGAAAACAACATCGAGAGATTTGTCCTACAAGTTCATGGCATGAAAACATGCATTTTCAGTTGGTTCACAGTGATATTTGTGGACCCTTTCCAACTTCGCTCGGAATTTGCAGATATTTCTTACTCTTTGTTGATGATTTTAGCAGGATGACTTGGGTTTATTTCTTGAAGCAAAAGTCAGAAGCATTTGAAAAGTTCAAAACTTTTTGTCATCTTATTGAAAATGAAGTAAAGGAGAAGATTGGCACTCTTAGAACTGACAATGGCAGAGAATTCACTTCAAATTAATTCAAAAATTATTGCATGGATAATGGCATAAAACGACATCTTACAAATGTCTACACTTCGCAGCAAAATGGAATAGTAGAACGAATGAATCGTACCTTGTTAGGAATGGCGCGATCTATGTTAACTTTCAAAAAGTTAAGTCCTTTATATTGGGCCGAAGAAATTAATACCGTTGTCTACTTGAGGAACAGATCTCCCACTACTTCTTTAGATGGAATCACACCTTATGAAGCATGGTTTGGCTTCAAACCTTTGGTAAAACATCTTAGAGTTTTTGGATCAGTCTGTTATGCCTTAGTTCCAAAGGAAATACGAACTAAGCTTGATGCACGAAGCTTGAAGTGCACAATGATCGGGTATTCTGATGAGAAGAAAGGGTACCAACTTTTGTCGAATGGGAAATTTATTGTAAGAAAAGATGTGATTTTTGATGAAAATGAGAGTAAGAGTGTTGAAGAAGTTGAAAGTCTTCTTTAAAAGTTAGAAACAAAAAGTGATAAAGAAATTGAAATTTACAAAGTCAACCAAATTCACAAAATTGGTATGAACTTGAGTTTCCTTTATCTAAAAATGATTCATCCAGTCTGTCTTCATCATCAACGCCATCTGGGTCTTCTAGCAGTTCATCCAACTCTCCTAGCAGCAGCAGTTCTTCTAAAAATGACTCTCCGCCCCCAGAACCTGCGGTTGATCAACGAAAATCAGTTTATATCAACCCTCTTTACAATGATGGTGATTTTTCACAATCTCAAACCAGTGAAAATAAATTGCCAAAATGGGCAGTTCAGCTTTTGAAAGATCTAAGGCCTAATGAACAGAATAAAACAGGAACAAGGGGATCACAATGAAACAAAGGAGCCTTGATAGAAAATTATTTTACTGAACCTTCTACATACCGAGAGGCAGTAACACATAAATAATGGCAACAAGCTATGGTTGATGAATATCAGGTAGTTCAAGACAATAACACTTGGAAACTTGTTGATTGTCCTCAGAATGTTAAACCCATTGGATGCAAATGGGTTTAACGAATTAAGTACAAGCAAAATGGTGAAATTGACAAGTATAAAGCAAGACTTGTTTCTAAAGGTTTTGTGTAGCAGGAAGGGATATATTATGAGGAAACGTTTTCTCCTACAACTAAACGGAACACAATCCGACTTACACTTGCCTTAGCCGCTCAACAAGGATGGAAAGTTCATCAAATGGATGTAAAAAGTGCTTTCCTCAATGGTGATTTACAGGAAGAAGTGTACATGACACAACCACTAGGTTTTGAAATTGAAGGACAGGAACATAAAGTCTGCAAATTGATCAAGGCTTTATATGGGTTAAAACAAGCTCCCCGAGCTTGGTATGCCAAAATGGATGAATACCTTTGGAAAGTTGGTTTTCAACGAAGTGAATCTGATGATACCTTGTATGTACGTCAACAAGGTAAAAATCTGGTGATTTTGATTATGTATGTAGATGATTTGATTATCATAGGAAACAATGATGATCATATTGCACAGGTGAAAAAGGAGTTGCATGGAGGTTTTAAGATGACAGATTTGGGACTAATTCATTACTATCTTGGAGTTGAAGTATTCCAATGTCCACATCATATTTTCATTTCTCAGAGTAAGTATGCAATAGAAATTCTTCAGCGATTTGTAATGCAGGATTGCAAGCCTGTTCTCACCCCTATGGAACAAAACTTGAAATGTTCAAAATTTTAAGGGGGGGAAATGGTGGATAGCACTACTTATCGACAGTTGATTAGTAGCCTGATTTATCTGACAACTACTCGACCAGATATTTCTTATGCCGTCAATATTATTTCCCGCTTTATGCAGGAACCACGAGACAGTCATTGGAATGTAGCCAAAAGAGTTCTTTGTTATATCCAAGGAACAAAAGATTTTGGTCTTCTTTACAAAAGACTAAAAACTTTGTTCTTGGTGGATTTTCAGATGCCGAATTTGCTGGCAGTATTGATGATAGGCCATCAACCTCATGTTATTTAATGAACATGGGGTCAGCTACAGTTTCTAGGAGTTGCAAGAAGCAAGCTACAGTGGCCACTTCTTCAGCAGAAGCAGAGTACATTTCAACATGGGAAGCAACATGTGAGATTGTTTGATTATGTAGAGTTTTACAGGACTTGGGAATTCCTCTAGCAGAAGCTACTTCGTTATTCATCGACAACCAGTCAGCAATAAAGCTTGCCAAGAATCCATTTTTTCATTCAAACAGAAAGCATGTGGATACCAAGTATCATCATATTAGATCACTCATTGCAAAGGATGTCATCAAGCCGATTTTTTGTCCTTCTGAAGATCAGACCTTCGATATCTTCACCAAACCTCTTGGAAGAATAAAATTTACTAAGTTTAGAGATGAACTTGGTATATGTTGTAATGTATCTTTGGATCATAGGGGGGAATGTTAGATGATCCAAATATATTAATGTAAATTTAGGATAAAATATTTATTAAATTAGAATATTTAATAAATATTAGAGAATAAAAATATTTATTAAATTATAATATTTAATAAATATTAAGAGACATTTAAAAATAGAATATTGTTAGAAAAGATAGGACTCTAGAATTGAGTTGTATCTTAGGCTCTAAAATAGGAATAAAGTTAGTAGATTGGATAGAAGATCATTTATTGTAAATGGACACTTGTTGTTTTTTCAAGTGATCCATAACTAAAATAAGTTAGGACATAGAGCATATAAATAGGTTAGTCTCCTAAATGCAAATTTAGTAGAAGTTTACGTTTGTAAACTCCTGCAACTTTTTATGTAATTTATTTTCATTATTAATAAAATTACGTGTCTGGGGACACTTCTGCCATTAGAATCCTCATCCAAGTGAGAAGAATTTGAAAAGAGGCAGTGAGGACATTATTGACTTATAAGAGGAAGAAAATAAAGGCTCCAAGAGAATTTATAAGTTGTCTGAGGGGGGTAGTTCTTCAACATCAATGGGTTTCCAATTGCAATTGGGGGAGTTTATTTTTACACCTTCACCCCCTATTCCAGAAGAGGTTGTTGAAAGTTTTTTTCATGTCATAAAAAAAATTGTATTCTAAAATATAGGAAAGAAAAAAAAGGTTAAGGAAAGCATGGTAACTCAATTGGAAGCTCAATTTACCTCTGATTATTATACTAGATTGATATATGCCATGGACCTTGAGAGAAATAAACTAAATCTATCTTTCTCTCACCCTTCTACTTTGAATGTTTCTTCTTCATCGGGTTTCAAGATTGTCAATTTGACAGTAGATGTTAGAGATATCCCACTGCCCGATAAGATCAATTTGTACATGCAGACTGAAGAGCTAATATATATTTTTTTTAATAATACTTCCTTGGCCGCTAGAAAAGCTGAAGCTTTGTTAGGAAAAGAGATCAATCAATTGAAATTAGAAAAGGAAAATTCCAGGGCCTTGACCACCCAGAATGAAGAGCTAAAGAAGATGATTATAAAGATTGGTGTGAACCCTGAAGACATGAGTGTTGTCCATAATTTATTGCAGGGAGTTCAGAAAAAGATTCATGTTCTCAGAAAGAAACTGAAACTGCCTTCTTTGGAACATACTATGGCCCCAGAAGTAGCATGGGTAGAGAAAGAAAAAGAAATTCTAACTAATTATTTATTGAAAATAAATGATGAAATTGCAAAGATGAAATAAATGAACTTTATTTTACAATAGAAAATTGACTCCCTTGTTTGTACTATCTTAATACAAACGAATTCTGAAGACCCAGCAGAAAAATTAACCAGAATAATGACTAAGCTTTAGATATATGAAAATGAAATGAAGAAAATTAAGATAAATTATGATAATTATCTTAAAATTATAAATATTATTGAAAGAGAATTGGCCATGTCCTAGGAAACACTACAAAATGTTCAGACTGCTTCCCAAGAGATCAAAGACCTGAAGGAGAAAGCGAAGGGAAATATGTCCCTTATTCAGGAAAGAGAAATAATATGGAATGACATCATTCATACAGTGAAGAATATTCAAGAACCCTTGTCTATAGGTACAGAGGAAAAATCCACTATGAGGGACCTGGAGATTTTAATTGCTGCTATCAAGCAGAAGCTTCAACAATGTGCCTATTTTTCTAGGAAAATGATTGATCTCCTTAACTCAATATCATCATAGGAGTTGAGGGAATTAAAAATTGAAGATATAACAAAATATTTCTTGGAGATAAATAAAATGATTTTCAAAACTTTATGCAGGAAAATAACAGATAAAAAGTTGTCAAAGGTTAAGGAAGTTGTAATGAAGTTCAATGTTGATTTTGATAAGAGGACCAGAGAAGGTCTACCTTCTTGCTGGGATCAATAGGGAAATTTATTACCCTAGGAGACCTATGAGACCTTGTTGGTGTAGGCCAAGAGAAAAAAAATTCTACACATGAGAAAACAACAGTGCTTAAGGGGGAAAAGATTCTAAATTACTTGCATAGATATTTTCATCTACTATGGTTAATGAGAACCCTCTTTGTTGACAAGCCAACATACCACATGATTACCAATTTTATAATGAAACATACTAGATTTTTCAAAATTGTGAATGCAGACATGAACCTATGGAAACGATGCAGAGAATGGATGTCACCAACAGAAACAAGTGCAGAAGTTGGACCCTCAACTACACCAGAGTCCTAGCTTACTCATTGAATTAATTCCACACTAGAAAATTTGGAGGAAATTCTGACGGCCAATTCGTCCCTATTCCGACACATAGTCGTCGCAAGAGCGACAGTTCGAGGGCTGACAAAACGTGGTTTTTCATTCCGTCGCAGTTCCGACGCAACTAAAAAGTGTCGCACTATCGACATTTCTTCCGCCGCTTCCGAACAAGCGTCACTCTTCCGACGTCTCACGAACCATCGTGCTTCCGACATTTGTAAACGGTCGCACTTCCGATGAAATGTGGTCCGATGTGTTCAACATCGCTCTTCCGACGTTTTCAACGTCGCTCTTCCGACGTTTGTAAACGGTCGCAATTCCGACGCAGTGTGGTTTGACGTTTTGGATGTCGCTCTTCCGACGTTTATAAGATGTCACAATTCCGACGAAATGTGGTCCGACGTTTTGAACGTCGCTCTTCTGACGTTTGTAAGCTGTCGCAATTCTGACGAAATGTGGTCCGACGTTTTTATATTGTCGCTCTTCCGACGTTTCTTATTTGTCACAATTCCGACATCTACAAGGCGTCGGTATATCGACGGTGGGTTCAATTTTAAAAAAAAATGAAACTTGAAAAGACGTGAAACGTTTTTTTGAATATATTATATGAAGTAAAATAGTCCATGAAGTCATTACATTTTCACATCTGAAGATTGGAACCCAAATATCCATCCAGAAAAGTGGAAGTCCCACCCCAGACAGTGATAGAAAAATACCACATGTCACATACAGGGACTTGATATAAAACCCAGTAACGGTCCACATGGAGATTATCGACAAATATGAGAAAGCATCCAAATATGCCCAAGGCATCTATAAGAAAGTGAAATAGCAGTATGTAGAATAGTAAAGCAATAGATAGAGTATCGACGTCCATTGTTCCAAATACAAATTAAAGTACCCAAAATCCTTGAACAGAGAAAAACGCTAATCATGTGAGGAGTGTGATATGTCCAAAATATAAAAAGACCATCAGACCATATCAATAAACCAACAACATAGACCATCATCGCTAGTTTTGAAGGCAGAGTGATAAACATTAATCATTTTTTTTTCACAAGAGCAAAAATGTTGTTTTGAATATATTATATGAAGTAAAACAGTCCATGAAGTCATTACATTTTCACATCTGAAGATTGGAACCCAAATATCCATCCAGAAAAGTGGAAGTCCCACCCCAGACAGTGATATAAAAATACCCCATGTCACATACAGGGACTTGATATAAAACCCGGTAACGGTCCACATGGAGATTATCGACAAATCTGAGAAAGCATCCAAATATGCCCGAGGCATCTATAAGAAAGTGAAATAGCAGTATGTAGAATAGTAAAGCAACAGATAGAGTACCGACGTCTATTGTTCCAAATACAAATTAAAGTACCCAAAATCCTTGAACAGAGAAAAACGCTAATCATGTGAGGAGTGTGATATGTCCAAAATATAAAAAGACCATCAGACCATATCAATAAACCAGCAACATAGACCAGCATCGCTATTTTTGAAGGCGGAGTGATAAACATGAATCATTTTTTTTTCACAAGAGAAAAAACGTTGTTTTGAATATATTATATGAAGTAAAACAGTCCATGAAGTTATTACATTTTCACATCTGAAGATTGGAACCCAAATATCCATCTAGAAAATTGGAAGTCCCACCCCAGACAGTGATAGAAAAATACCCCATGTCACATACAGGGACTTGATATAAAACCCAGTAATGGTCCACATGGAGATTATTGACAAATCTGAGAAAGCATCCAAATATGCCCGAGGCATATATAAGAAAGTGAAATAGCAGTATGTAGAATAGTAAAACAACAGATAGAGTACCGACGTCCATTGTTTCAAATACAAATTAAAGTACCCAAAATCCTTGAACAGAGAAAAAACGCTAATCATGTGAGGAGTGTGATATGTCCAAAATATAAAAAGACCATCAGACCATACCAATAAACCAGCAACATAGACCAGCATCGCTAGTTTTGAAGGCAGAGTGATAAACATTAATCATTTTTTTTTCACAAGAGAAAAAACATTGTTTTGAATATATTATATGAAGTAAAAAAGTCCATGAAGTTATTACATTTTCACATCTGAAGATTGGAACCCAAATATCCATCCAGAAAAGTGGAAGTCCCACCCCAGACAGTGATAGAAAAATACCCCATGTCACATAGAGGGACTTGATATAAAACCCAGTAACGGTCCACATGGAGATTATCGACAATCTGAGAAAGCATCCAAATATGCCCGAGGCATCTATAAGAAAGTGAAATAGCAGTATGTAGAATAGTAAAGCAACAGATAGAGTACCGACGTCCATTATTCCAAATACAAATTAAAGTACCCAAAATCCTGCAACAGAGAAAAACGCTAATCATGTGAGGAGTGTGATATGTACAAAATATAAAAAAACCATCAGACCATATCAATAAACCAGCAACCTAGACCAACATCGCTAGTTTTGAAGGCAGAGTGATAAACATTAATCATTTTTTTTTTCACAAGAGAAAAAAAGTTGTTTTGAATATATTATATGAAGTAAAACAGTCCATGAAGTCATTACATTTTCACATCTGAAGATTGGAACCCAAATATCCATCCAGAAAAGTGGAATTCCCACCCTAGACAATGATAGAAAAATACCCCATGTCACATACAGGGACATGATATAAAACCCAGTAACGGTCCACATGGAGATTATCGACAAATCTGAGAAAGCATCCAAATATGCCCGAGGCATCTATAAGAAAATGAAATAGCAGTATGTAGAATAGTAAAGCAACAGATAGAGTACCGACGTCCATTGTTCCAAATACAAATTAAAGTACCCAAAATCCTTGAACAGAGAAAAACGCTAATCATGTGAGGAGTGTGATATGTCCAAAATATAAAAAGACCATAAGACCATATCAATAAACCAGCAACATAGACCAGCATCGCTAGTTTTGAAGACAGGTGATAAACATTAATCATTTTTTTTTTCACAAGAGAAAAAACGTTGTTTTGAATATATTATATGAAGTAAAACAGTCCATGAAGTCATTACATTTTCACATCTGAAGATTGGAACCCAAATATCCATCCAGAAAAGTGGAAGTCCCACCCCAAACAATGATAGAAAAATACCCCATGTCACATACAGGGACATGATATAAAATCCAGTAACGGTCCACATGGAGATTATCGAAAATCTGAGAAAGCATCCAAATATGCCCGAGGCATCTATAAGAAAGTGAAATAGCAGTATGTATAATAGTAAAGCAAGAGATAGAGTACCGACGTCCATTGTTCCAAATACAAATTAAAGTACCCAAAATCCTTGAATAGATCAAGAAAAATGCTAATCATGTGAGAATGCTATGTAAAGTTAATCTATTAACATTGCGAATAAAATTACACCGAAGTCAAAAACATTTCCTGGCCAGACTCATGGCAAATTTGTCATCAAAAAATCAAAAAATTACGAAGACTGCCCTCATACGGGGAAACCAGTCTTGAACGTTTAATTTACAGAATTCAAAAAATATTACAAAGGTCCAGCACAGTAAAATAATCTAAAAGCAGCCCAATTAAGTGGGCCTGCTAAGAAAGAAAAACAAATTAACCAAACTACTCCTCCGGTGGTTCCTCCACGATTCGGCACCATCCTTCGGAAGGTCCAGGATCGCTAGGTGCTACCTCCACATGCATGCCACAGCTCCCCTCCTGAAGGCCCGAATGTTGGCCGGCTTTTTCCGAGCTCAGACCCACCGGACGGGTGCATTCTTCCTCCGTTTGGGCCTCCTCGCGGAAGACCACAGTGACTAAAGCCGTGATTCGCGGGCGTTTGAGAGAGAAATTAAAGGAAAATTGCGCAGTGTGCGTCGTGGGAGAAGGTGAACTAGCGGTGGGGAAGCGAGGAGCAGGGGAATCCATATGGTGGCCAGATCCTACAACCCGAACCCGCCCACTCCTAGTATGTGGAAATTGACCTACATAATAATCACTGGACTGGCCGGAAGTCGACTCTGTTGAGGGGCTGGAGGGAGCGCGTAGGGGTTGAAATCTAGTGTCCCCCTGCGGCAACGCATCCTATGACACACGCAAGGCAAGGGTGCAGTCTCAGGCGCAGTGGGCACAAGAGGAGACGGAGAAGCAGAATTCCAATTAATAGAGGAAGACAGATAGAGACAGAACCGAGAGAAATGCAGATATGCTACAAGGTCTAGGCAGCAATTCAGATGGCCACTTCTCCTTATCGTCACAGTTAGCAGGCAGTGTAATCCAGCAACCGGCTCGTCTGAAAAACCATAGCTAAACGCCATTTTGTCGACCCGACTGCAATGCAATCAAGGATGCCCGTCATAATTAATCTTTGATCATTAATAATGAGAGCCGAAGGCCGGATCATATTGGAGTGTGCGGAATCGCTAAGAGGAGTGGAGGTCCGATCTTGAATAGTGTTAAAAATTAATTAATGTGGATTTGATGTGAAAACTTAATTGTACAGCGTTAAATGTTAATGCGATTGATATAAAATCGCCATATCCATGTCCCATCGCCTTAAACTCCATCGAATGCACCTGCAGCCGGGAGCAGGGCAAGTTTTTATTGAGGACACGTGGCAGAAATTGATTGGAGCGGATCTTTGTTTGGGCCGCTCTCGCAGTGGAAATCCGGATCCGAAAAATATTAGGGCGAATTTGATAAGAAATTCGCGTCACAACTCTCCCTCCGTACGCCAGCCCAACTTCGGACCCGAAAAATATTAGGGCGGAATTCATTTGGTTTTTGCGTCACAAAATTGGCCGACGTCAGCAGGCTATTTTGGAACGCGAATTTGGTTTGAATTATGGTTTATCGTCGTTTGAAGTCCGGCGGGCTCGACTTAAGAACAATTTTGTTTGATCCCATATTATAAAATTTGTGTTGGTTTTCTTTGATAATACATATATTTATAATAAATCATGGGAATACCACACTAAACATGTGGAAAAGTTATATAAATAATTATTGAGAACAATCATTTTTATGTAAAAATATCCAAATATGCTTTTGGGAAATAAGAATTTGAGTATTTGGTTCATATTGTTTTAAAGGAAGGAGTGAAGTTGGAGCCTCAAAAGATGCAAGCTATTACAAAATGACCTATTCCTAAGAAAATCAAGGTTCTTAGAAGATTTTTTAGACTTACATGATATTATTGATCACTTGTTAAGAATTATGCATGCATTTCAAGTCCACTCACACATCTCTTGAAGAAAATATCATTTATATGGAATGATGAGGCTACTTTGGCATTCTCTCTTTTAATGGATGCCATGTCTTCTACACCAACATCGGTTGCACCTACTTTTGGTAAAACATTCATAGTAGAGTGTGAGGCACTAGGACAAGGAATTTGCGTAACATTAACACAATAAGGGATATCATTGGCTTTTAAAAGCAAGGAATTCAAAGAAAATATTTGGTGAAATTCAAGGAATTCACTTTTGTTAATAGGTTTATGTCACACAATGATGCAGGGGCATTAGGCACTAGCCAGCAATGTAGGAGGTTTTGTCCACATGTTGTGGCTAGGAGGGTTCGAAAACATTTGAGTTGTAACAACTAGGTGTCAATACCTCAGTTGACTGTATTACTTAGACTAGTTAGAGTTGTAGGAGTCGAACAGTTTCAGTTAGTTGAATTATTATAATTAGACCTTTTGATTTCTAGAACGGTCCTCTGAGAGGAACCGAAGAGCCATATGTTATGTATATAAATTGTAATTCCTCGGATGAATAAAAGTAGAGAGGGAAGAGGAGAGTAGAGAGGGGATTTCTGCAATAAACCTCTGTGTGTGAACAATTGTTTCCAGTTAAATGATTTCCAAGCTTAGTTGCCATTGAATTATCTCGAACTGCTAATTGTGAAGAATTGTTTAACTGTGAGGCGATTGGGTACTGATAATTCCATTCTTTTGTCTTTGAATTCCCGTAAATTTTTGGATAACCCTGTGAACTCACCCCACCCGAAGGCGAGGTCTGTGTAGAGAACCGGGGTCGTGAAAACTGTTCAAATATAAAAATCCCGCTTAATAAAGAGACAAAATTGTTGTGCTTTCGGAACCTGACCCAAGGATTGGACATGAGTTAACAAAAAAAAGGATAGTGGAACCACACTTGCACCTGTGGTCAAGCCCTCTACCAAAACCACGAGCGAAATCACAAAAGCGGGTTTCCCATATCGCACCGCTTTTGCAGAGTACGCGGTGTTTCCTATTCGCGAGCGATTCCATAGGGAATGTGATACGTGGCGAAGTGACCCCCGGAAAACCACCGTTTAACCCGCACCATCGCACGTTAAAGCCCGAAGTTGGAAGCCGAGCGAAATTGCCAAGAGTCGTTGATTTGGAGAAGGGCCATCGGACGGTGGTCGCACGTTGAACTTGCCCGGAGGTTAACTAAGGTGTGCGGAGGATAGCCAGGTACGATATGAGTGTTTGATTGGTTATTGATATATATAGGTGGGGCCGGAGTATAATGAAATTGTTTAATTAAACGATTGGCGTATAATTAGCATAAGTCTGGAGCGTGATTGTTGTAAGGCTAGGTGGTGAAATATAGAGCCGAAAGTTCATTACAAGTTAATTTATTTAAAAAGAAACATGGAGTATAAATACAAAGTGTTGAAAGTTAAACATTGGTTATAAGGCTTGCAGATAATATAAAGTCGGGAATATAAATTAAAGTCCAACCATTGTGGATAGTATTTATTTATCAAATTCTACGAATTTGATAAATAAACCCGAAGAAAGAAGAAGTCGATTAAGACTCAGGCTGGAGGAAAAGAACGGGGTACACCAAGGGAAAATGCTGACACAGCGATTGTAGACACACCAGCTCTCCTTGGGGGTCCAATTTCAGTTTTGTTGCATCACACGATGATCTCTCTTCTCTGGCATTTACTTTTATTGAAGATCACTATTCTAGGAATAAGGAGTTATTTTCTCCAAAAATAACCCTAGCCAAACATTGACAATGCATCAAGGATATCTTTCTATGCTTCATAAGCACATTTGTTCTACTACTAAATCATGTCTTGGAAGTGGTTGTTGTGCTGGAAATTATTCACCAGTTGGTTTCATACCAAAGTCTTTATCACATTTTCAGCATCCAATACATGAAAAAGATAATGGTTTAAAACAACATAAATATTTGAAATTTCGCAAGAATTGTCTGGCACACTTTGAATATGAATTTTGAAGTCAAGTGCATGATGCTGTATAGGATCAAGTGTCATTTTGAATACCAAATGTTTCACGAGAAACTTCTCAACATGCTACCCTGCAGTAAGGATTAAATGACAATATTGCATCAACTATTTCCATAATAAAAGTGCACCTCGGCCATAAGACTAAACAACTACAAATGTTGTAGATATAACAAGACCACACAATCGAATGTATTCCACAAGGCCAATACTGTATGAAAAATGAAAAGGAGTTTGCAACCAAAAATACCTTAGGCAACTAATTCAATTAGATACACCAAACCATTAGCAAAAAGGAAAACCAGCCTACTCAAAAGGCAAGCGTTTACCTCCTTTGACAAAATTTTGAGTTCCGAAACAAGGGCCTTTATTGTCTTGTCGATGCCCCTAGTAATTTGAATGGGGTTTTCACCTGCTGCAACAACCTAAACAAAAAGGTTTCATTTCAAATTATTTTCCACAAATTTAAGATACAACCATTGTCAGTTTTGTATTTCCTAACAAGCTCATAAATTTTGACAAAAGAACCCAATTTTTTTAATACCTGATAGCAATTTTTTCACTCAAAAACTATCTTAGACTCAATAAGCCCAACCCAAAACTAAAAAACCAAACACCATAAGACCCTACAAAAATTAATAGATGATCTTAATCCAGTACTATCGACAAAAATTTACCTTTACACCCTCACTTATTAAACCCTGTGCTGTTGAATTTTAACTTCAACTGCTGCAGCAGAAGGACGGATGCAACAACAACATTTTTTTTTGGAGGTTGCTTGCATGCCATCCAGAAATTTAATTCAGCATTTAAAATTCCTGCAAGTTTTTTTTGTAGATGGTCGCAGCCATATTTCTGTACAGGATTGTATTTAAACACAGCAACCAGCATTAACGCAATTCACCAACCAGAAATTAAACAAACAGAAATATACCCGACAGTTTTGTAAATTCAAAAGGAGGACACGTGGAGCATTAATATTGGATCGCATGAAATTGAAGGGAATCTAAAAACCTGAAAACCGGACCCGAATTTTTTATAGGGCACATTGGATTGAGAATTCGAGTTAAAATTAGGCAGACATCAACATCCCATTTTGGAATGCGAATTTGGTTTGAAATTCAATCTATTCAGACTTTTGAAGTCCGACGGAAAGGGTTCTTTAATGTTTTGATAGTTTAATATATACATATGTTTTAAACATATGTTATATATATATATCATATGCGAAATGAAAGGTGGGCCATAGAATTTAGTTTTAATTTTATTTTTTTAAAAAGAGGGTTTATTATAATATTTTTTATATGTTACGGCATATAAAAATGAAAAGGACGAAAAAGCTTGGTAGTTTTTTTTATAGACAGTACGTAAATTTTTTATTACACAGCAGTGTGTAAAAAGTGAAAGACTGAGTGTAACTTTTTAAGTGTGTATGCACAGCAGTGCGAAAGGGAAAAACACAGCAGAGTGTTTTAGAGACACAGTATGTTTGTTTTGAACAGACAGTGAGTTGGTTTTATGCACTGCGTTTTGTAGCAGTCATAATTTTGTAATCCCTCTCAGTGAGGAAGTAGTGTAATAGTTTTTTTTTTGAGTTATTGAAGGGAATAGAAGTTTGTTTTCAAAGTATTGAAACTCTATCTCCTGTCAAAGAAATTTTTATTTTCTCTTTGTTAGAGGAAGGGAGATTTATTCTCCATTCATTGTTCTGGAATTTTTCAATATTCCAACATGTGCAAGAAAAACAGATGTTGTGGTTCCATCCCCAGCTAAATCATTTGTCTTTGCCGCAACTTGCCTTACCAACTTGGCCCCAATATTTTCAACTGGGTCCTCTAATTCAACTAATAAAAAGGCCAAAACCATAGCATTGAGATACATTTCATTACACTGTCAATAACAATAAAATTTGACTCGGCCATAACCCTTTCCTTTTATTGTTGTGAAAAGCTTTATGCATTACTCTAATGTGGCTAGTCCATAGGCCAAGTAGACCACTAGGTAACAAATATGTTTCCTTTCACCTTTGAGTTTTCAAATTATGCCTACCAAATCTAAGACATTTAAGAGGGGAACTAATACAATGTTAAAAATAAAACCAGAGCACACATCTACAAATTACCTCCTTAGCTACTGTCACACCATCATTAACTATTTTCGGAGAACCATGCTTGCTCTCCAAGACAACATTTTGCCCTTCGCCCCAAGGGTGACTCCAACAAGATCAACAAGTTTGTTCACACCGCCTGCAAGACAAATTGACAATGCTTTCGGTAAGTGTGCAATTGAATGCCAGACCATATGCCAAAACAACCCTCCATGAAAAATTAAAATAACACATTAAAATCGAATATAAGTGGACAAAGAAAGATCCACCGCAGTGAAGTTTCACATGCAGGTGACCTTCCTTTAAACATAATTTTTTCTCTGACCTACAATTTTTTTGTCACTGAGCCATCCTTGTTGAAGTACAACTCCTTTTCCATAGCTCTTGTATTAACTACCTTCTCTCTGTCGCGTAATCTCAGAGACCCTCTTCTGCTTTAGCGATTAAAGGAAATGGGTGAAAAAATTGAAAGAGAAGACAATTGTTTGCCATAATTATCAAACATTGCACCCAACTTCTTCCCCTTTCCATTGTTACCCAATGAGGTAGATGTGGCAATTGTTGTCATACCGCCCAAAGAAGAGGCCATCTTCTCTTATGTTGAATATAGAATTACAATATCTTCATATTAGTATGAACCTTAAAAAACATGACTACCATTGCTAAAAACCACTTTTAAGTTGTAACAGGCAAACTAAACAACTATCGCAACTTTTGGAAACTTCTGGAGCATTAAGAGAGAAACAACCAAAGAGAAATACAACCACAATCCTCATTTTAATGAGACCAGACTATATATTTTCATTAAGATAATAGAAATAAATCACAACTATATTAAGGCCAGCACAAAACAATCTTTAACCAGTGTCTCTCGCGGCCTTCAGGTTGCCATGCTAGAGGTTGCATATTTTTAATTTAAATTCTTGACCTCTCGTGCCCATCTATGAATGCATCCAATGGGATATCTACATCAAATGCTCCTTTATATCCCCAAAAACAAATTCCCTACTACAAGAGCACCGGTATTGATGGATCACCCCACACCATCCCACCCACTAGAAACGGTGAAAAAGGAAACCCGAGAAACCTTCTGAAATATCTCAAGATGACTATATGGGTGGTTCTTATGAATCAACCAACCATTCGGAACATGCTCATCAATCCAAACCATAAGTATTATGTGACAATATTCAAGCAGGCACTGAATCGGATTTCTGAAGCTATGTTAGAGAAACCCTAAACTCTCACTGAAAATAGGTGAAACGTGGCACCACTCAGAGATTGACATGTGCCAATTGGTACAAGTGGTAGACAATTGGCATGCTCAAACAACGAGGTGATGCAGGAATGACATGAGGGAGAAAATATCGGAAAAGCCCCAAATCTGGAGAACTAAAGCTCATCACCAACCTGAGATTGACAACTTTACATGATGTAACCTATGAAATCGTAAATGGAGAAATCATAGTAACAATAAAGTAACCTATGTAACAATAAATTCAGATTCATCCTAGGAGTGGTAATGGGATAAATCATAGTGAACAACAGGAAACATGCAGAGTTGCTTACAATCAAATAGATGAAAAAACACATACAAAAAACCTAGATAATAATCATGAACAAGCTTAATATTGAATTATGAACTGTAAAGGAACTTACAAAATGTGACATTACGAACCTGGTCGAGCGCACAAGCAAAAATATCCTGGACATGACCCTGGTTGACAAGTTGTATTGCTCATGATGCAAGAGGATTTGTACCTGCACTGCCAAGTCAATCGAAATCCATCATTATCTATACAATAAATACAAGTAATTGATGTAGTATTTTTTACTCTAAGATGCATTCTTATGATAATGTTAGAACATATGTTGAAAATGTCAAAACATACATGAATAAGATCCTCTTCGTTTCAAGAACAATTTATTGGAGTCGCATGAACTTGGAACAAGCCTCCCACGATCTGAAAGAGTAGCAACTAAGTCAACAGTGACTTTTTTGTTGCTACACTGGATCGAGGGAGGTTTGCTCCAAGATTAAATCACTCCAATAAATTATTCTCTACTAAACGGGGCCAACCACGTGAAGGTGGAAGCTCTTATGGCTCCCCCTCCCCCCCCTCACATCACTCTCAATTCCCCAATACCCAATCTATATTTCATTTTTTACTTTCATGAGCATAAAAAAAAATATTCAATAACTAATAAAAAAACAATTCAACAAAAAGTACGCAAGGAAACATTGCAATTAATGCTTGACATAAAAATAGTATGATAAATGAGTTTTATATAATGCAAAAAACGTTCCAAGTATGGTAACGTTTGTCTTATAATAATACAATATTTTACATTGTCAAATTTTCTTTTTCTTCTTCCTATTTTTAAAGCTCCTAATTACATCATCAATATCATCGTGCTCTGCTCCTGTTTCGTGCCTTTCGACCCGCACTGTTGACCTAGTTACGTATTCACGATGTCTGGGCTCATCCAGTGACGGGGCATCGCCTACAAAAACAGATAATATTAAATTGTAATTGTCAGTTTTTAAATATCATTGAACTAGTTCGGTAATATTAATAAAAAAAATTGCAATGAGATTATTTACCTGGTGCACCAGTTGTCGCCGCTGACCTAGTTGCGTAGTCACGATGTCTGGTCTCATCCAGTGACGGGGCATCGCCTACAAAAACAGATAATATTAAATTTTAATTGTCGGTTTTTAAATATCATTGAAATAGTTCGGTAATATTAATAAAAAAAATTGCAATGAGATTATTTACCTGGTGCACCAGTTGTCGCCGCTGACCTAGTTGCGTAGTCACGATGTCTGGTCTCATCCAGTGACGGGGCATCGCCTACAAAAACAGATAATATTAAATTTTAATTGTCAGTTTTTAAATATCATTGAACTAGTTCAGTAATATTAATAAAAAAAATTACAATGAGATTATTTACCTGGTGCACCAGTTGTCGCCGCTGACCTAGTTGCGTTGTCACGATGTCTGGTCTCATCCAGTGACGGGGCATCGCCTACAAAAACAGATAATATTAAATTTTAATTGTCATTTTTAAAATATCATTGAACTAGTTCGGTAATATTAATAAAAAAAATTGCAATGAGATTATTTACCTGGTGCACCAGTTGTCGCCGTTGACCTAGTTGCGTTGTCACGATGTCTGGTCTCATCCAGTGACGGGGCATCGCCTACAAAAACAGATAATATTAAATTTTAATTATCAGTTTTTAAATATCATTGAACTAGTTCGGTAATATTAATAAAAAAAATTGCAATGAGATTATTTACCTGGTGCACCAGTTGTCGCCATTGGGACTGTTGCCCTGTCTTCCTCTCTGGTGGTAAGATCTCAAGGGAAACATTCTTTGTCATTTAAACAAAAAACGTTATAAGGACAACCATCAAGGTATAATTAGAAAAAATTATAAGTGGAAATTAATTACCGTCACGGCCCTCACTGATAGCAGCATTGTCGGCCTGGTCCCCACTACAATGATCGGGTTGCACGAGAGGATCATCTACATCTGGCTCTAAAACTGGGTTATTTGCCTCGTTGGTAGTGTTGCTCCCCTGATTTAAACAAAGTTGTTAGACATTAAATTTATGGACGAAAACAAAAATATTGAAAGGTTAATGTTTTACCTTATCAGGCATTGTAGATCTTGGGACTGCCCCAAGCTTCTGCGACGTTCAACTACAGCTTGATAGCCAAAACGGAAAGCAATATTTTTATCTTCCTCTGTAGTTATTGTTCCAAAGTCATCACCCTACATTATATATTATTGTGTATTTTTAATCATATCTGATAGGATTACAAAAACGTTGGAAGGCGATACAATTAATTATAAGATGTTTAGCTACTTAATTACAATTCTTGCAGCTAATTTCAAGTAGCCACCTTGGCCTAGCTTGTGATGGCCCTTTTTCTCAATCCTAGCTTTGGTTTCCTTTGAGGTTTCAGGCAACCTAGCATCAAAATATTGAAGTCAGATATGACGTAGCACACTTTTATTTTAGACATAAAGAAAATTAAAGCTATTGAATTAAAGTTGTAATTTACCTTGCGGGTCCAGTTGACATTTTTCCTTCTTTCTTTGCCCTTTTCTCTTTTCTGTCATGGATGAGTGCTCTCCACTCACTCTCTGAAACTGCGAGAGGATGCTCATATCTAGGGTTAAATTGCAATTGCGTCCTATAGGTGTCCCTGGTATATTTCAAATATTTGTCGGCTACGCGAGCCACCGCTGTTCTGTCAAATGTGCCGACCCCAAAAAGGGCTTCTAGATAATCTAGAAGTTCTTTTTTCAGGTTGGAATTCTGGGAATTCCACCCTATACGTAGGGTTGGGCCAAAAATTACCAATGCATGGCTCTCCAGAATCCTGTAGAACTCATTGTTTCCTACACAGAATAAAACCAAAAAAAAAGAAAAGATATTATCATTAATTTAAAAATAAAAATCATGATAAATATGTTTTAGATAAAGTCCATGAAATAGTTAAAATATTAAAATTTACCTGGGAGTTGTACATGCTTTATAGGGACACCCTCATCGTTCACCAACAACGTTCCATTAATGGTCCTTGTGGAGCTGACACGTGTAGCTCCAGGAAACACAATAATGTAGTTGGCCATATCAGCCTCATCATTGCCAACACGTTCAGCGGTTGGCTGGGTGTCTGCTTGGGCAGGGTGTGTTTCTTGGCTAGCACCTAAAGGAGTAGAAGGTGCACGAGAGGGTTGTTGGGCAATCTCTTGCCCTTGTGTCCCACTACCACCAACATCGGGTTCAGCAAATGCCAGAAAACGCTACATACAAAAGAACTTTTTGTTAGTTTAGTCAATGTAAAAATTAAAAATCAAACTATCACAATTCATCTCATGCAGAACAAAAAAAATATCCTTTTGACTTTTATTATTACCTGATATCTTTCTAGCTACCTCATAAGATGTTGTATCCTCTCTTCTGTTTCAGATGTTTGAGGTGCGTCTATCAAAGTATTAAATTCCGACCTTGCATCTCATGCCCTTTTTTTGCAACAAGAACACTGGAGATAGGGATGAAGAAATCTCTTCCTCAAAGAGGGAATCATCAGGCGTACCATGGCTAGGTGTCTGCATATTTGAACAAAATTAATATTATTTCAATTATGTAAATAACTAAAATACCTGAAGATAGAGCAACGCTGGCACTTTACATGTTCTTCCGCTGGCCTCTTTCCACGATCATCCCATCTCGGGGTTGTTCCTGCACTGCTCTGATCAGTCTGCCACATTGCAATAAAATTATAAATGTAAAAACTTGAAAACAATATCTAACTTGAAAACACAAAATGAAAACTGAAATAATTTCTAATAATACACTGGAAGACAGAGTTAGAGTTTCAAATATGCCTTGCATTGAATTCAGTCCTGGAAACATGTCATTGCACATTAAGGCACCCAAACATTCACTCCACGAATGATATATTTAAGTAGGCTTCTCCTATTCTGGGAAAACACCATACCTATAATGCATTCACTTGCATGTATAAATGGAAAGGAAAACATGTTTTCATACAACAGTGACAAAGGCATCTTGGGGAAAGGTATCTTCACTTTTTATTTATGTTGTTCACCCACACCACTCTCGTGTTTTCACTAATCCTGTTTTGTCATTTTTGGATTCAAATTAAGTTAAGGCCTTAAGTATTGTTTGACCTTTCGGTGTAGTTTTTATAAGTGGCATGTATGGATTTTCCATTAATTCTGCACTTTTTCTCTTCATGCGCATGTTTCCCTAGAAATAAAATGCATGATTTAGTCCCATACATTTAACAAGTTGTTGGATCAACTCCATTGGCAATATCATGTTTCCTATTCAATCAAAATTTATCTCAGTTAGGGTAGGTAGGAAGGTTTTCCCTTTGTATTAATACGGCACTTCTAGCTTGCATTTTTATTATATCTTTCAAATTTAGTGTCGTTTCAATTAAGGCATGAATTTTTGCAACTTTCAAGGTGAGAATGAAAAAAGAAAAATTTTTGTGATGGATGACTGTATATGACTCCATGGCCAGAGGAAAAGGCACTAATCTACTTCTTCAAATATCTATAGTTCTCATTCACCTCATACGGAGATGGTCCCTGATTTTGAGCCAAATGTTGCAGCAAAAAGTTTCCCCCCTCCATAATTTGATATTCAATGGAAATTTCTTAAATTGATGATGGGGCATGATTATGGAACATTGGCACATACATATGTAATGGAATTCCAAGATCATGATATATGTTTGCATATGTTTATGGAGGTGGTGGAGCAAAAAAGAGCTCAAATAGAGCTGAAATTTTTCACATAAAAAAGATTGTGGGCTTGACTAATGGTTCCATTTGAAAAATGATATCTAGATAGAGAATAAGTGTAGCATGAAAACATGCATTGAAAATCCATCTGAGTTTGCATTGTATTACTTATGATGGATTCAAATTTGGGTTTCAAAATGCCAGGTTATGGCATGATTTTGTCGAGAAACCCTTAGTTGGATTCTCATGTTGGTTTAATTTATATTTTAAGTTTGTTTTGAAGTCTTTGGGTGATAGTAACTCATGAAATAGGTTACCAATGTGTAACAATCATATTTCAAGAATAAAGTTGTGATTTTTTTATATTATTATTATTATCTATTAGCTACGAGTATTGACACCTAATGCCTGGAATTTTGACATCTTGATAGCATGGATAATTTTGAAAATGTTTCTAGTAATTTAACATAATAACTATCATTACGTGTCTTCACTTTTGTCACCATAATAGACCTGTGATATGGACTCATCACACAACTTCATATGCTATGTCCCAACAAGTTCAAACCGGTTGAACCTACCTCATAGTGTGGTTATTAAGGACAAGTTGCTTGATATATAACTCGATAGCATAGACCGCATTGCAGTTCTAAAAAGAATCCTCAAGTGTCAAAAAAACTTCACAATATGTTCTACTATAAAGCCTTTTGGGATACCTGAAATAATATATGTATCATCGATGACTTTTAAAGTATGACAAGATCCAGAGGGAAAGGAAATCAATGGAAGAGTGATCCACCAATGAGAACCTAGAATTTAGCATCAGATGAGTTAGAGTCTAGGAAATTGAAACCCTATAATTTTAATTAGTGATGAAGGACATCACATAGGTAATTATATTCTCATGTAGAATAATCTGTTAATTCAAATTTAAACTACATAATATGAAAGGCATACCATAAATTTTTCCACGTAAGTCCAAACAACCTATAAAAAGGGAAACCTTCTTTTTCCATGGGAAATAATTTACCTTTCCTTTTTCAAGACAATCTAAATCACAAAAAATATGAACTATACTGCACACATTCTTGGATAATGTGAAAGTGGAAAAGGAATACCCTACACAAGTGATGCACACATGTACATTTTAACACTAATAGATTTTTGTAATTGAAATGCAATGCTTGTTTTCATTTAAATGTAGGGTTTTTAAAGCAGGGAGAAATAATGGCTGCCAAATTAATAAGCGTTTCTTTGGGAAAAATTTAAATCTTGTATTGGGTGATGAAGATAATAGAGTGTATTGAATCTTGATTCTTGACATCTAGAGAGAACCATACAGCCTAACACAATCCAATAGAATTGACCAAAAAAACCCAAATAGAGTCAACCCTACTATAGGAGGAAGGGCCTGCAGTAAGAACTTACCATTTTGCAAGAGCTGAGGGTGAATGTTGTTCTGCAAGAGCTGAGGGTGAATGCTGAGGGAAAATGTTGCTCTACAAGAGCTGAGGGCGAATGCAGGGCAAATGCTGTTCTGCAAGAGCTCAGGGCGAATGTTGAGGGAGAATGTTGTTCTGCAAGAGCTCAGGGCGAATGCTGAGGGCGAATGCTGTTCTGCAAGAGCTGAGGGCGAATGTTGAGGGCGAATGTTGTTCTGCAAGAGCGGAGGGCGAATGCGCGTGTGATATCAGACATTAATGTAGCACACATGTACATTTGAACACTAATAGATTTTTGTAGTTGAAATGCAATGCTTGTTTTCATTTAAATGTAGGGTTTTTAAAGCACGGAGAAATAATGGCTGCCAAATTAATAAGCGTTTCTTTGGGAAAAATTTAAATCTTGTATTAGGTGATGAAGATAATAGAGGGTATTGAATCTTGACTCTTGACATCTACAGAGAATCCTACAGCCTAACACAATCCAATGGAATTGACCAAAAAAACCCAAATAGAGTCAACCCTACTATAGGAGGAAGGGCCTGCAGTAAGAACTTACCATTTTGCAAGAGCTGAGGGTGAATGCTATTTTGCAAGAGCTGAGGGCGAATGCTGAGGGCAAATTCTGTTCTGCAAGAGCCGAGGGCTAATGTTGTTCGCAAGAGGAGGGTTAATGTGCGCTGCAGATATCGATAAGTAATGTAGCTACTGCATGGGGACACGAAACAATAAAATCATTTTTATGTAGCGCGCATATAAGTTTCGAATTTTTATGTAGCGCGCATATAAGTTTCGTATTTTTATGTAGCGCGCATATAAGTGTCGTTATACCAACGGCGGAAAAAGCGTCGCTATTGCGACGGGTGCCTCCAAACGTCGCAATGGCAACACCTAGACATTGTGTCGCACTTGCGACGATTGGAGTCGTCTCAATAGCGACGCTTTGGGCCATAGTGTCGCAATTGCGACGTCTTCCTCCAAACGTCGCAATTGAGACACTTTTATAAGTGTCAGTATTGTGACACTTTTCTATAAACGTCGATATAGCGACGGTTTCGGGCGGGATGGAAAAAAATTGGGGAAATTTCTGACATTTGGTCAAAAGCGTCGGAACCAAGTGTTGGAATTTCCGCCAAATGTAGTAGTGCCACATGTCATTGGAACAACATTTTCAAATTTTTTTTGGAAAAATGATGTATTAATGTATTTTGATTTTATTTTCATCAAGAATTTAATGTTCAGAAGAACAAGTAGTTTGAGAATAGTTTAGTTAAGTTGATAGTTTTTTACAGTTGATAGTTTCCAGACTATGATGAGTATGACATGTTTTTCCTGTAATTTAATTTAATGTTTTCTTATATATAAAAGAGTAATGAATTTGTTGGTATTTAACATTATAGTTTCACATTTTTTGACATCTATGAGTTAAAATAAAACCTTAAATGTGTGCTTCTCTTTTTTGCATTCCACTTCTTCATAATTACATATTTCTGCTAAAAGTTTAAAGCAAAGATTCTACTGCATGTAGCATATTTTTTAAACCTTTTTCACCATCTCTGTCTCACTATACCACACATTAAAAATCCCATTCATCATCTGAAGGCCACTTTGGAAGGTTATTTATCCCATTGAATTTTAAAGAAGAATTGTTTGTATATTAATATTTTGAGGTTTCATAAAATGGGACAACAAATTAATCTTTTCACAATTCTTTATAAATTCCTTGGGCATTGACGTCTTCTCAGTTGGGGGTTGTCTTCCAAGGTACAAAAAATCCATCAAATAATATTGTATTTTATTTTCAAAATTGATCTATAATGATATTCTTATCATATCTGGGTTGATATTTGATTCAAGGGTCCATCAAATAATATTGGATTTTATTTTAAAAAACTAATCTATAAAGATCTCATGACCAAAACTCAAGCAAGAAAATTATGATTTTGTTAATTTCCTGAAAACTCTATAAATTGCAGTCTCTTTGATGAGAGGAGGGATCAGATGTCAACGATGAATATTAACTTGTAATTTATGTTGTTATTTGAAGAAGAAAAACTCTACTTTTTTTCCAATGAATGTAATCTTTGATATGGCGTAGCTTTGAATGAAATCGGTGATCTAAATCAAGTGATCTGAGTTCATAATTCCTCACACTCAACAATAGGCCCCCCTGTGGAGTTGTGAGATAGTATAGTTGTCATTTTAATTTTATTTTTTCAATATTTGATTCAATTTAGTTTCAATCTCTTTACATGTTTGAATTATTTGTTTTCAATATTTTTTGCTTACTTACTTTTTTCTTTTACACGTTAAGTGCTCAATATAAACTTTAAAATCCAAAAACACTTTCATTGAAGTATTTTATTTTATTTTCATGCTTGTTCTAGTAAGAATTTTGATAGATATGGTTGGTTCTCGATATAATATGCACATCAGTAATCTTTGAAGGCTCTTGTACTTGAAATTTTTTCAACATATCATTGTTTTTCACCGCTTTCTATAATAGTTTTCAATTCCAAGTTTTTATAATAGTCGTGCTTTCAACTTGATAGTTATATTTCATTTCAATAGTTTAGATTAAATTTATTTCAAGTCTCATAGATTAAAATTAGAGTATAATTTTTAGATCTAAGACTTTTGTGATCCATAATTTAGATAAATGTCTTTTTGATCTCATATCGAAAGACATTTATCTAGAGTAGAATTGTTTTACAGTTCATAGAATAATTTTCCTTTTTCAGTCAACTAGTTAGATTTCCTTTCATTTTTTAATAGAATAGATTTTAATTTTTGTTCAGTAGAATAGATTTTAATTTATTGTCTAATTAGAATAGATCTCGACATGTTCATAGTATAGTTTGCTTTAAAATTTCATTTAAATTTCAAAGTTTTGAGTTTGAATGCATTGCCCTTTTAAGACAGAACATGGCATATGATTATCAAAACTTAGTAATAAATAGGTTTAAATCCTCATGTGAAATTAGATTAGTTTATTTGAATTGAAAGTAGATATCCTAGCACATATAGTGTGTGTATACTTTTTCAAGTTCACAAACCCCGAGTTTGACAATTAATGACAAGTAATTTAATAATCAATTAAATTACCCAACATTTTGGCGTCATTGTCGGGGAAGTATACATAGGTGTTATATTTCTATTGCATCCCATTCTTAGTTGCATAATATTAATCTCATTTTAGTACATCCTATAGGTAGATTCATTACATAAAAAAAAAATAATAATAATACTTCAATCACCTACCACCCCCACTATATCACGTGGTGCAGTAAGAGCCACACATCCATATCATGAATTCCTATTTTGCAGGTAGAAAAAGAGGTTGAATAAATGGATAGAAATGATGATAATGAGAAAGATCATTTTATATTTCTCATTCAAGAAACTAATATCAACATTCATATGAAGAACATATATCCATTCGTACTTCCTAACTTCAAAGGTATGAGATCAGAAGACCAGGAAACATTTCTTTTTGAATTTGAAATACTTTGTAGATCTTATGGATATGCATTACACACTCAAAAATTGAATTTGTTTCTGGAAACATTGAAGGATAAATATCTTAAATGGTTCATGAGTTTAGGAAAAATATCTATAAAGACATGGGATGATATGAAAAGAGTATTTTTGGAAAAATATAAAGATTATTGCATACATCATGACCTTAGAAATGAATTCTTTAAGATGAACAAAAAATAGGATGAAATCCTAGAATATTTACTGGAAAGATTTACTTATAATTTCAAAAGATCTAAATTTCATGATTTAAGATTAGACAAATTAAAAATTCTCCTACTAAAAGCTATAAGGGATGAATGGATTGATCTTATTAACCTAGTGGGAAAATGAGATTTCTCCTATTTTTCATTTCAAGAGATTTTTGAATTGTGCGAGAACATATCAAGAGGGAAATCAAAGTATGGAAGATCCCCTCAAGATCCAGTTATGGAAAGAGTAAGTAAGTTGGCCAGGGTTGGTAAGTCAAACCAAACTTAACAATTTGCTAGACATTCTTGGTAATTTAAATGAACAAATTGATATGATAAGAATGCAAAACAAGAAAAAATTTGAGAATGTTTCTTTATTTATAATTTTCCCTAAATGTAGAAAGAAACATGCTTTGCATGAATGACCACTTGATAACATTAAAATTTGTGAAATATGTGAAAAATCACACACTGTTAAATATTTCCCATCATTACGAAGTTAAAGGCAGTTTACCAGGGAGTAAATCAAACACAAAAACAATCTTGTTATGTAGCTCCAAGAATACCATCACAGCCTCATCAACCTAGTATTATGCAAGATATTAATTCACAATTTCAAATTTATGCACAATAATATCAAAGTAATTGGAAAACACCATTTCCTTGGCAACCTTAACCATTTCAACAACCTCAAAACCAATCTTGGAAACAAGGTTGGAAAGGGCCTTTCAAAGGAAATCCACCATATCCTAAATGTTTTCCTCATTATCCTCAATACCAATATCAATGTTATCCATACTATTCACCTCCACCACAACATCAATTTCACCCTCAATTTACCTTAATTCAACCTTTCTCATTACCAAAAACACAAGCACCCCAAAGATTCATTCCCACTCAACTACATGCATAACCATTTCAGATCCAAAATAATAAAACACCTCAATCCACTTAAAATGTTAAGGTATTACAAAATGATTCTCCAATTGTCATTGAATAACAACATCCAAAAGAACAATATTTAGGTGAGGTCCAAGAATCATGGATTCATTTTGATGAAGAGAAGTTGTTGGAACCTGAGATTGAAAGGTTTATTGAATGCCTATCACCAAATTATATGAACGGGGATCACATCTCTGAATAATTTCATGACATGATAACAGGAAGCCAAGGAAGACAATATTACCTTGAATCTTGGTTCAAGACAGTCATCGGATCTCATGACTAAATTCTTCATTATTTCCTGACATCATCTGAATCAAGGCAATTGGTATGTCATTTATAGTTACATATAAAAGTGTATCTTTCAAACCTATGTATGATTTTAACTATCATCTTGTTACGCACATGGTTCGATTGGAAGTATTCATATACTTGAATGAGGTTTATTTTTCAAGTAGAGTAGGACATATAAAAAATAAATAGAAAAATAAAGAGAAAAATAAGTCTTGTTGTGAAAACTAGTGAGCAAAGTTCAAAATAATATCCACAATTTCATGATGGTTTCAATCTTTTATTATGGTTTTTTAAATCACGTTTGGTTCTATGCTTGAGTTGGTTGATGTGGGATTCCTTAAGGCCCACCTTCCAACGGACCTTGTCCCATCGACTTCAACATCTTATTTGGGACCAAGATTAGAGATTATTTGGAGTGTCTTGGAACTTGCATACATCAATGAAAACCTCATCGTTGAAAAAAATGGGAATACAACAATTTATCTTGATTATCAGATCTTGCAGGTGACTCGACTTCAACACATTCATTCATCCCTTTCAATATGTCCTCAGGTACATTCACACTCATTTACATTATCGATGATTTTTCTCACATCGGTTAACGATTTTCATCAGTGATCGATAATCCAATGATTTTTTTCCATGCTCAACTTTGGCGTATTCATTCACATAGTAATAATTGTACCATGAATTTTGGTTTTGATGAAGACTATATAGTTTTATGGAATCAACAATAACTTGCAGCAATATATTTTACTAGTTTATTGTAACATCATGTTCATATTTTTTCCATTCAACAGTAGCACGATGGCACCACTACAACTCTATTTTAGTCGACATGCATTATGTTTCATGATTTCTACTTTAGCATACATCATACAATCCAAATCAGCAGATCAGATTCAAAGAAAACAACTTTCAAAATAAATTGACATTTTCTACAACAACTACGAAAAGTTGCATTTTCTGCAGCTATTGTTGTAGGAACCTGTTTTTTTGGTTGTAGCAGCTTGTTCCGGGGAATTTTTGGCACAAATATTGCTAGATATTGGAGCAGAAATAAAAAATTATGAGACACTGGGTTTTCTTATAGTATGATAAATTGAGTAATACGTGGGAAGACTTCAAAAAAAGAGAATTTTTCCAAGACATTTCAGTGGGGGTTTTAAGGCAGAATTTCATTTTTCACCATTATGCACACATCAAGACAGAATTTATTATTTTTGAACAACATCATATTTTATTCATAAAAATGGGATTCTCAAGGCATATGGCTGTAAAAAAGGTAAAAATGCACAGTTTCCCTTTTGAAGCACTCAATTTGGCCTTAAAATGAGTTCATGGCATATATTTTTGTTGCAACATTTTATAGCATGAAGGGTGAAACAGGGAAAAAATTGATTTGATCATGAATTGCAAACTGTGCATCCATTGGTCTTTAAATTTTTAGTGTAAATGCATCATGGTAGGGTAAATAAATACAAAAAATTTAAAAAATTCTTGTGCGTATTTTTCAAGAAATTGGTCATTGTCCTTTACAACCATTTCTCATTTTTCTCTATATATGTGCAACCATTGGCCGAGATTTTTTGTGGGAAGATGCATAATATTAATGTTAACAACCTCAAAAAAATTCAGAAGAATATGATTTACCATTTGAGATAAATTGGAAAAACAAATCTGCTACATGAAAAAGGAGCAAGGCAAAGTGATGGTCAATGCATCATGGAGCAGAGTAACTAATCCAAATCAACACCAAATCACCCATCAAATCATGTTCTCTTCTCCAATTCTAAAAGGTTAACTTGAGGTAAAAATAGCTTCAAAAAAAATTAATTTGTTAAAAAAATTTGAAATTGTAATAAGAAAACTATTGAGCCTCATAATTGTTTCTTCTTTACAATCCTTTTTCACCTATTTTGACCATCATAACCATCAATGGGCATCAAATCAGTGGATTCAAATCTTGACAGGTATATAATTGGCTCATATTTCATATGTTACTAATGTTATTTATTATTTGACTAATATTTGTGTTAGCTACTGGATTTTGATGTTTCTGCAGCTAGAATCTGATTCTGTAGCTGGGTCCATTGTTGAACAAGATCCAAAGTGCTAGACAGAGAAAAATATATATGGGGATATAGCGATTATTCTACTCAACATTTACTCCTATCTTCATGAATGGAATTTATGGATGAAGGTTCCAATCGAATGGTCAAAGGTGAAAGTCAATAGGTTAGATACAACAAGTGAGCAAGAAGCGAAATGGACGCCTCACGATTTGCTTTGCTAAATAGAAAATTGTGAGCGATTTCTGATAGGATATTTTCTAAGTTTAATTTAGTATTCTATTAGCGAAAGAAGCTCTGAACATTTATGACAGAGGTTCTATAAAAATCGTGTATTAGATATGTTATAGATCATCATCGTTATTATCATTTTATGCAGTTGTGAACTTTTAAAACTATGTTTTAATATAAAGCAATTTTTTTCCTCATCCCAATACATGATTGATCTGTCAACTTAGTTTTGTTGATATCTGCTTGTGGAGGCCCCCCTCAAATAGTAAGGTTTTTTCATTTAAGTCATTTAGATTTCTAAATTTTATTTATGTTATTTCGATTTTTGAATTTTATGATCAATTAGATGGATGCATCCCCCTAACATATCTTTATGTTGATTCTGAATTGAGAAACATATTAGATGTGTAGTTTTTATATGAAGCATACAATTGAGTTCATAGATAGCAACAGTTTGGTTATTTCTTATATTAATCCAAGAGCACATGAATGGAGTTGGCATTGAGAGTTTGAATTAAGAACGAGATTATAATTTTGAGAATCAGAGAATTAGTTTGTAGGTTTCATTTCATGGCATGAGTGTTGTGAGTTTTATTTCAAGGCAAGAGTGGATTATCAATTTAAGCAAGTGTGAAAATAGTTTAAATTCCTTTTTATTTTTCATGCAAGAGTGTGTTTATTCTTTCAGAAATCAAGTTTCTTTCAAAGCACATTTTAGATATTTTGCAGAGTGTATGTGTGTCTTTATTTTGCAAGTGTGAGATTAATTTATGAGTTTGATATATTTATAGGTTGTGTGGAATTAATAATTAGATATCAATGTAATCATATTCCTTAGAGTTAATTTCAATTAATAATCCAATCATATGCATTGCCAATTTAATTCAACTTAGATAATTAAGATTCTGTGCATTTACACTTTGTCAGTTTACTAGCCCTAGTTGATAATTTATGTAATCAATTTAATACTATTAAATTGAAAAACATTTTGGCGCTGTTTTCAGGGAAGTGTAAATAGGAATATTGTATTTTTATTTTGACAAAAAAAAAAACATAAAAATTACATGCACAGGGAAAGAGATTCTAGAGGTAGATTTGTAGCTAGAGGTAGAATTTTAATTCCAGCAACACTACTCACCCCACCATGACCTCGTAGTGTCGCACCATCCACTCAAGCTCATATACCATCCATTGCAAGAAGACATAGGCTTCCTGAGGTACTTAGATTTGAAATCCAACCTAGAGATTCACCAACTTCATCAACTGAAGCAGTAGTAGAAGAAGAAGATCCTTCATCCCCAACGAAAGGAGTAATTTTCATAACTTCAACTGGAGAACAACTTTTGGCTCAAGAATTAGAATTCCCTAGTGAAGAATAGGAAGAAGAAACCTATTTTAATATACCATTGATAGAGGAACCGGAAGAACTAGAAGAGGAACAAACAAACCCAATTTTGGAACCTTACATTAGTTCTAAATAATCCAGAATGACTAGAGAAGGGGAAGGATAAGTACACAATGTAAATGGTGAAAATATTAGGATTGGAGGTGGAAGAGGTGGAGGAAGATGAAGAGGAAGAGGAGGAGGAGATAGAAGAGAACCAGATCCTATTAGGTTTCCTATTTATGATGAAGATACTACATTAACAATGAAATTTATCTCACCCTTTGTCCTTCCTAACTTCCACGAATTAAGAAGTGAGGATCCGTAAACATTTATTTTTTATTTAAAAGTTTAATGTAGATCTTATGAATATTTTATTGACTCTCAAAATTTGAATTTGTTTCCAGCAACTCTTAAGGATATAGCACTAAAATGGTTTATGGGTTTAATAACAAACTCTATTAGAACATAATAAGAAATGAAAACTGCATTATTAACAAAATACAAGGATTATTGCATGCCCCATAACCTTAAGGATGAATTTTTCAAAATGATGCAAAGAGAAGATGAAAAACTTGACGATTTAATTGAAAGGTTTAGCTACAATCTTAAGAGATCTAAAATGGAAAATTTAGATGAAGACACTTTGAAAGCTCTCCTATTAAAATCCATTAGAGATGAATGGATAGATATTCTCAACTTAATGGGTAAAGGGGATATTTCTTAGTCATTACCAGATATTTCTAATTTATGCATACATATTTCAAGAGGAAACACAAAAAATGGAAAAATCCTAAGAGATCATGTTATTTCTAGGATTAATAAATCTGCAGTCAGAACAGTAAGTAGAGCTGAAATAGGCAATTTGCTTGAATATTTTAAGACAAACATTTTATGGAGTCTTAGTGAACAAATAGATACCCTTAAAATACAAAACAAGCAAAAAGCTGAAAATATTTCTCTATCCATCTTTTTTCCTAAGTGCAGAAAAATGCATGCCTTGGGAGAATGTCCTCTTGACTTGAAAAGTGTAGAAAATTGTGTTATATGTGCAGAAAATTGTGATACTAAAGAATTTCCTTCAATACTAGGTCTTAAATTTTTTTTACCAAGAGGAAGTAGTCCCAAATAAGATAGACCCTCTTTGTTTTATTGCCAAGAGACCATGGAAAAATCAAGGATTTAACACCCAAACATATGCTTACTGAGTATATATTCCATAAGGATTTTTCCATCCTTGTGCCCAAGGTTGAGGCCAAGGTTTCCAAGGCATGGGTACAATCTCAATACCCTCAACCTTACCCTACTTTTCCACCACAATATTTCCCTTAGTCTAGCCAACCACCCCAAGTTCAATTCCAGAATCCAAATCCACAACTTTCATTACCATTTCCACAAATACCAAACCAATTCCCTGCCCAACCACTTCTGAACCCAAATAATAAAAATTCACAACCATTTTACAACATAGAAGGGAAAAATTTCCATACCTATATGATAAATCCATTAGATATAAACAATGTTCAACTTAGATCTGGTAGAGTATTGGAAAATAAATCACCATATGTTGTTATTCAGGAAAGTGAAAAGGATGATCATTATGAGGAGGAGACACCTCTTCATCAGGATGAAAATCCTCAAAAGAAGGATAATCACTCTGAGGAAGGGACATCTCTTCATCATAAAGAAAATCTTCAAAAACAAGCCACTCCTACACATTTTAATGATACTCCAATAAACTCAACTCTCATTATGGAACAACCTTCAGTATCTATTTCAATACCACCTTTTCCTAGAAGATTAAAAATTGATAAAGGGGTAGAAAAACAAATTTTATTGTCTGACTATGATATGTTGGATGAACTGAAGAATGTTTGCATAAAAATTCCTTTGTTACAGACCATTAAAGAAATCCAAATTTTTTCAAAGATAATTAGGGAGTTAAGTATTAAAATACCAGGAAGGAAAACAAAATAAGTCAAAAGAATTCAATTAGTTGGAAAAATTGGAGATATCATGATGGGAAAAACAACAATTCAGAAATATCTTGATCCAGGAAGTTTCATGGTGAAGACACACATTAGTGGTGTCAAAATACCAAATAAATTGATTGATTTAGGAGTAGCCATAAACATCACGAGTAAATAAACTATGGATCAATTAAAACTCCCTAATCTTCAATATACACCTACATTGTTACAATTGGCAGAAAGGTTTGTAATCAAACCTGATGGTGTGTTAGAAGATGTATATGTATCCTTATATTCTTGGGAATATCATGTTGACTTTATGATTTTAACATCCAAGCATAATTTAGGAGCACATCCATTGATCCTAGGAAGACCATGGTTAGCCACAACTGATGCTTTTATAAGTTGTAGATATGGTGACATGTTTATCTTTGATGGGAGTTCAACAAATAAATTCACACTGTATCCACTAGCAAAACAATAATAGAAGTTGAAAATGAATAATGTATATATGATGATTTTAATATACAACCAACATTTTCTACTTCACAAATAGATGACGAAGATCAAATTTTGAATTTAATGGAAAATAATGAGTCTTCCTCATATTGTGAATCTAGTCAAAGTTTTCAAGAACAATGTAATATGGAATATTTGTCATCTCGTCAATTATCTCTGCATTCCATGGAAAATTTTAGCAATTCTACAATAGAAATATTCTCAGGGAAAACATTGAACATCAATAATAATTTGGAAGAATATCAAAAGAAATAATTGATGAAAGTATTATAGGAACATTCTTTTGCTTATGCATGGGAATACACTCACATGAAGGGAATTGATCCAAGTACTTGTATACATCATATTTATATTGAAGAAAATGCAAAACCAATTTGACAACCTCGAAGAAGAATGAATCCAAATTTAAGGGAAATTGTTAAGGAGGAACTAAAAAAATTGTTAAATGTGAATTTCATCTATCCAATATCAGACAGTCGGTGGGTTTCACCACTATTAATTGTTGCGAAAAAGAATGGAAAATGGATAGTATGTGTTCACTTTAGGGAATTGAATAAAGTGACTTTAAAATTTCATTTTCCACTTCATTTTGTAGATCAAGTTCTAGATACATTGGCACGGAAGAAATAATTCTCATTCTTGGATGATTTTAGCGGATACAACCAAATTGAAGTAGCTCCAGAAGATTTTTGTGGAGGTAAATCCCCTCTGTGGACAGAGGCAATCCCACTAGCCATAGAGTGGGTCTAGCAACAATCGAAACATGTAAAGCTGTTGGTTCCTAGTTATAAAGAGTAGAATCGCGATAGATTTCTTACCGTGATTCCTTCGCTGCTGTCATCGAAGAAGAAGTGGCACTTTCGTTCCTAGCTAGACAGGTCACGATCCGTGAGCTTTTCGCATCCAAATACCTATACACATGCAAAGAAGAGAGACAACATGAAATGCAATATTTCACACTTTATAACTATCGATCAGTCAGAGAGGAACGAATGAAATTGCATTATATCATGGACAAACACAATCATGGAACCAATAGCAGAGTCATGTATATTAAGATACAAGAGAACGATTACAACCAATGCTCTGACGTCATGATCTTCCTTCGACAACATTCCAGCGGGACGTGTCTCACAAAGCTCATCAAGGATTTGACAAAACTCTCTCTCTCACACGATTCTCCTTAGCTCTGCTCTTGATTGTCACTTAGCTATAATTTCCTTCCCAAAAGTTCAGCTAGCTAGAAAATGGAGAGGGCAGGCTTTTATAGAGGGAGGAATGGAAGTTGGGATCCCTATAATCATGGGATAAAGTCCTATCTCATGGGAAGGTTCCATGAGAGGTGGAAAACCACTTCCTAAACAAGGAGATCCAGAGCCAAACAAACCAACCCATTTTGATGATCTGTTCTGAAGTTGTTAGAATCAAACTTCCACCTTATATTGTTAAAAAAAAATTCCTTAATAGGCTTGGCACGGGCACAACACAGGGACAGAGCACTAGCAGGCATGCCCACTAGTGTTTATTTTCCCCATTGGCGCGAGGGATGAAATGGCTACTTGCGTCAATGCCAAAACATGGGTTTTTAGGGTTTTTCAGAGGAAATGTTCTTGAGGAGAATTATTTCCCTGATGCAGAAGGATGCCATCAAGGTATTTTCAAAACATTTTACTGTTCACAGGTCACGGGAATAGTCCTCCAATGTACGAGACGAGGGACTACAGGGACGGTGACAAAATGCTGTGTAACAGATGCCCCCTAAAGCATGAGGTCCGAGAGAGAGGGAGGAGTGAAATGATTTATGAGAACGCATCCAACTGAAAACACTGTCGTCGGAAGACCTGCGAATACAAATACAATTGATATCTCTGATACATGATATGTGGTATGGGCGCAGCCATCCATAATAGAGTGTATAAAAACCGAGATCCAAGGTATGGACACAACCATCCAGTAAATAAGGATCAATAAGTAGACTCGGGTATGGTCGTAGCCATCCAATCAAAAGAGTCATGTAATAAATCATAATAATCCACAAAGAAACTATAGTTTGGATGTTTATCAGACAAAATCTAGGGTCTTGCACTCCATCTCGACCTGAACAAAGTACAAGTTCGAGCATGCGAATATGTTAGGTGAAGTCGAACATGTAAGAACATCGTCTAATTACCAGCCAATAATGAAAGCCGTTAACAGACGCGAGAGAAACCACCAATAATGACGATGGTCCTCAAGGTACAAGAGGTACAATCCACGGAATGTGAACAGTGATTTGGCGCTGAACACTCGCAGAATCATCCGATCGAAGGCCAATAATGAAAACCTCGCATCGAATGCGAAGAACCTGCCATTGAGGCATGAAAGCTCCAAGGTACCTGAAGGGAGTCTCTAGATCAGCTTCCTGGATAATGAGCTGAAGTTGATAGGAAGTGACCATGATCTAAGGTGGGCCATAATGTTTCCCACATCATCGACATGAGATAGAGGGACATGATTTTTGTGAATCAAGACCAACAAAGAATCAGAGGGAGGTTGAAAACTGCAGAGGCAAACTTCTCTTGAACATATCAGCGACACGACACTGGATTTGGAAGTATTTGACATCAAAGGATCTGAGGTCATGGTGACGTGGCAAAGAGCAGATGAGCGGTCAAAAGAGATTACCCAAACCCATGAAGGCAAGAAGATACCGAGATGAGATGTCCCCAACCCGACACGAATGCAGACAAGTGCCATGTTCAAGAGCAACATACTGTCGACACAACTATGATACTGGTTCCAATTTCCCCCACCATTTCTGGTGAGTACCCCAATTATTTTTGAAAACAAGCTTGAAGGGGATAGCATATTCTTGCGATATAAGTTTTTCCTTTGGACAAATCCAACCTAGTACATTTTACGAGCCCTAGGAAGGAGGAACTTGAGTAACGTCACTACGTCAAAGTCCGATGTCATCATTTTTTAACGAGTCTGACAAAGGAAGAACTCAACGTCTTTTCATGTTTAGAGAGTTTTAAAAGACAACGGAAAAGAAAACTCCAGCAATCCCTTTTCGTAGATAGTCCCATAGATTCGAAAAGGTAGAAAACTATGTCTGGGAGAACCTCCCAGTCGCTATAGGCTAGGGTATTCCTTTTTCGTAAATAATCTATCCCAGCCCGAAAAAGGGGTAAACATATAATAAGTAGATGTCGTTTCATAGCCAATTTAACGAGCTCAAAACGACAAGCGACTCGGAAATATTTTCATTTTTAGAGAGTCAGAAAAGATCTAAAAGGTGACTCTAGTAGTGACTTTTTCGTGTTTTTGCCGAGTCTGAAAAAGTATAAAATACAACTCGTGTCTTTGTCCTAATCGTGTGAAAACCTGTCGCTGCACAAAAAGCAAGTGTAAAACCCATTTTTTGACAAAAATATAATAGAATATCGGAAAAACAAGTCTTAAAACCTAATTTCGATTTAAAAATTTATAAATATTACAAATAGTAAAAACTTATTCACTTTTCACCTTTCACCTCTTTGCAGAGCGATAGTGAGCCATTTCCTTTACGATCTTAAGGCGACGATTGTGAACATTCCAGTGGACTAATCCGAATTTTGTCTTCTTTAGGTAAGAGCCGCTTCCATTAGCCATCTTTTAAGTCATATTTCATAGCTTTTAATTGTCATTTGGCATCCCTAAGGGGGGGAATTGCAAAATTAGGGCCTCCATGGTTAGCACAAGTTTCAGGCACGGACCCGTGCTAGCCAACCCTTTTTCACATGGGGTCATGCCAGGTGGCGTGACTGTTATCAAAACAGCGTGCCAACTGTGAAAACCAACATTCTATTTAAATTTAACAAAAAAACAGCCAATAAATTGTTTTTTTAAGTACCCAAGGGATATTACAATGTGTTTATGACCAAATTGATGCAGGTACAAAGCAAAAATGGTAATTGAATGGAACGAAAGAGAGCACAGTAAAGAAGATGAACAGGCAATGGGGAATGAACAATGTATGAGTGCTCTTAAGAATTTCAGGCTCAAGAAATTCTTTATGACACGTGTCTTTGGGCCCAGCCCGAATTACTACAATATCTTATCAGTATTTGGGACGAGGATCAGGAGAAGTTCAGACTTCGAGATCAGGAACTTGAACTCGAAGTGTCAGACGTATATTTCATCATCAGACTATCACGTAGAGGTACAGTCCCTATTTTGACCTATACATAGCCTTCTGGAGAGAACATGACAATGGTCATAAACAGGGTGTGCCCAGGGGCACGAAAGGGAACAAGGAGTAGAAAGGTAGACATTCGGACTGTCCCCGATCTAGCACTCAGAGTAGTGCTACACACCATTACGTGGGCTGTGGGGTCTGAGGCACCTCACAAGGCCACGAAGACGCAACTGTTGCTTACTTCGGAGTGCATTAGCCCCACCATTTTCAACTGGGCAGAGGCTGTAACAATGAATATCAAGCGGCAACTCACAAAATGCAAACAGACAAAACTAAAAATTTTTGGATATGGATCTATTTTGGTGTCGTTCTTCCTGGAACGACTACCTATATTCCAGTGCCAGGAGGCCATAGTCCTAGATCCACCACTGAGGGAGCCATGGATGGCTCGATGGGCAGCATTGATTCCGAGGGTAGGGGGCGGCCAGCAGATGGCTTGGAGGCTTGAGTTCTTTGGGTGGCTCTGACGACAGCTCATCATCGTGGAGGACTGGCCCTATGCTGGCACAGCTTTTACTAGAGACCTAGACCTCCCACTCCCAGAGGAAGAGGACTAGGACGAGGAGCTTGGTAAGATTCTTTTTAATTTTATGAGTTTTATGATTTTTTTGGTATACATGCATGTTCTAACAACTAATCCTATATGTATGTATATGTTGGCCCAGAGAGGCCCACCAGAATGTCACCAATAGTGAGGAGGACCCCTCTCACTTATGACCCTCATGGTGAGGGGGGCAAGTGGGATGAGCTTGTACATAACCTAGAGGGGATCACTCGCGTAGTTCCGGATTATGCTCGTTTAGTTGATGTTCCCATAGCTTATCAGAGGCACACCATAGGGGTGCCGAGTCATCTCCACCGCTTGCTAAGGCGGTTGGTGCGGGCAGTGACGTGCTACCATGAGCACCATGCCGATTAGTCACCTAGGATTTTTATTTGCATATTTTTGAGAGACATGTCGTCTCCGGATGTAACTAAAACAAACATGTATATTTTTTGGTTTTATATGATGCACACGTTGCAAACACTCGACATATATATATACATCTATTTTCTACATGGATCTTACTTAAATATGATGGTGTTTTTATATGTTATGAAAATGTATAATACAATGTTATCTAATGTGTCAGCTAAATAATCTGCATAAATAACGACCCAATGGAAAAGTTAAAAGTTCGCAAAATGCATCACACCAACGTATTTTATTTTTACACAAGCTGAAAAGCATAAACGCAAAGTATTCTTGAAAATGGGTTTCATTTTTACACAAGCTCGAAACACAAAACAAAGTATGCTTGAAAATGACAAGGAAAACCGGGCATGCCCCCAGCATGGTGTCTCAATTCGAGGTACATGCCCCCAGAGCTTCAGTGCATATGCAAAGCAGATGCAGTGAAGGTTCGAATTACGAGATTGATATCATATCAAGGACTTGAATTGAATAGGATCGTGTTTCATTATTTTAACGAGGTTGACACACTTAAAAGAACTATCCTCAAACTAGCTTGTTTCATTGTTGAGGGAGCTTGACACAAGAAAAGGAACTATGCTCCGATGAGCTCAAAGGAGCAGCTTCAAGAGGGGGAGAAACAGATGGAAAATGCTCAAGACAAGTAGACATTGCCCCCAAGCCGGGCATAAACAAGGAAAGATGATGCCCATCTCTCCATGGAAGATCTTCGAGAGACATAGCCTCCACGATAGCTTTGTCAGACAGAAAAACTTCTCTCAAAGGATCAGGCGAATCTGCATCGCCGAGCCAAGGGGATTGAGAATAAACATCAAGAGCCATGCTTAAAGGAGCATTATCAGCAGGAGGAGGATTCGATGCGGCAATGATCTCACAATAATTCGAGGTTAGAGGCGTCGATTCTCCAAAAGAGGCAACCTGTTCAAGAGAAGGGATGATCCATGGGTCATCTGACCTAGAGATCATATTGACTTGAACGGTGTTCGGTGGTGGAATGGGGAAAATACCCATGAGAACGGGGTCCTTGAAAAGACCCGGTCCTACACTGTCAAGGGGATTAGGAATTTGATCCACGTACAACCCGTTGTTCTCAGAGGACGAGGTAAAGAAAGACAACTGATCGATAGTAATAATCTTGCCCTCATGTGGAAACTTCAAAAGTCAAAAGAGGGTAGACGGAACACACAACATGGTGTGGGTCCAACTGCGACCGAGCAGGAGATTATAGTTGAGTTTTGCATCAACGACTTCCACTTCAATGTTGATAGTCTTTCCTTGTAATGTAATCGGTAGACTCGTGAGAACACCCAAGGGTTTTGATTCCCTTCCATCGAATGCCTCAAGGGAATTGGGAGATGAATTGAGGGCTGGAGAGCCGATGGCCTTCCAGCAGGAAGATGACATAACACAGGTAGATGCACCTTCGTCCACAACGGCTCTGTGAATATTGAGGCCTTTAATGCCGACTTGTATAACAAGCGCAATCTGGTGCGGAAGTCGGGGGACGAAATTCTCTAGATCGAAGGTGAGAAGGCTAGAATCGGCAGGATCAATTCCGTCGATTGCAGATAACAAAGATTTCCGTTGAGACGGACAACTCTGAAGTACTTCCAACTCGGACATCACGGAAGGCGCCTGTGCCATATCCTCAAAAATGCTGTAATGTTGAGCAGCACGGGCGTTCGGATTATAAGAAGACTTTCGGAAAACACTTTTGGAAGGTGGCCGTACAACGGGTTCAGCACTGGGCCTTTCAATCTCAAGAGGACCAGAGGCAGGCGGGGGAGGAGGGCCATCAACGAATTCCTTCATAGCTGCCTAGTGTGACCCGGCATAATCCTTCGACCGAGTGGCTATAGAAACAGGTGTAGCACCATTCATCATGAAAACCTGAGACCCAAACGGTGCAGATGGCGAAGGCTGCTCGACCATATGGGTCTGCTGAGATGGAAAAGGTTCCTTAAGAACTGTTGGATTTCCCTTAGAGCCCTTAAGAAGTTGACTAACCTTAGATTGTCTAGGACAATCTTTTGTGTAGTGGTCTTCATCACAAATCAGGCAAGGGTACTTCGGTTTTTGCAGTGAACCGTCATCAGCACGTGGTTTGGATGATTCTGGTTTTGGGGCATCAGATTTGGCTTTGCATTTTCCATTCTTTTTCCCTTTGGAAGTCTTGTCTGTAGGATTGGTCTGGACAATGTTGACCTCCACGGTCTTACCAAAATTTGGAGCAAGTTGAGGAGCAGAATTGTTGGAAGAATTCAATTTCTGCTTCCCATTGGAAGACTTGCGAGAAGTCTGAGAGACGGAAACAATAACACCGTCAACCAATGGGGTAGTTGGTGCTTTAGAGGTCCCTAGTCGCGGGGCATCAGTCAAGATGTCATATAACGTGCCGGACTGAGAGTACACTAAATCGAGGTATTGGGCACAAGAAATGGCTTGTTCCTTGGTTACACATGCCCCCATATCAATTTCCTGTGCAATCTTATTGATAAAAGAGGTAGTGAACTAATGAGTTAGAAGCTGATCAGGAATTTCAAACTTGATCAGACGACGATAAGGTCTCCATCCGTGAATGTGATCTGAAATATGAGTAGTTTTGTCCTGTTTCAGAGATATCAGGAGATGCGTCCCGGCTTCGTAACGAACCAGTAACTGGAAATGCGTCAGGAATGCCATAAATAGAGTATTAAAATCTTGAAAAATACCACGGGACAGTTCTATGTACCATTTAGCAGCAGCGCTAGTGAGAGTGCGCTGGAAAAGACGTAGACGAATCGAGTCATCTACCCAAGAATTCGAAGAACACCACAAATGGTATGTCATGACATGTGCTTGGGGGTCTTCACCATATTTTCCTTCAAACTTAGGACAATCACTAGGCACCTTCGTCGGAACCGGAGGCCAATATGGATTATGAAGAATCGGATCATTGGTCAATTTGGACACGTCCAGTAACTCCAACGTGGCGAGAAAAGGTAATTGAGGGTTAAAAGGCATGCCAGGTCCCCGATAAGGACCTGTACCTATACTCCATCCTGGTTGAGCATAACTCTGCCCCCATTGGTTTTGTCCTGGAGGATTATGACCATAGGGGGTATAAGCCGGATAATTGGGTTGATATGACGGCTGAAAACCAGGATACAGGGGGTTGGTAACCAGGGTACTGATTTTGATTATACGTGGGCCCCAATTGAGTAGTGTATGGATTTTTCTACGGAGTATAAGTATAGCCTGGCTATTGAGGGTAATAACCAAAACCTTGAGGCGGGTTTTAAACCGGTCGAGACTGACCTTGAGGGTAATAGCGGCCTTAGGGTCGAACGGGCTGCTGGTAAGTGGGACCCTGCTGAGTCAAATAAGTTGCGCGCACAAGTGGATTCGAATATGGCATAGAATAGATCGGTGGATGAGAAGGGTTAACAGGCTATGTAGGTTGTCCTGGTTGAATAGGTTAACCTGGTTGCTGAGGGACACCAGGTTGCCCCGACTGAGCAGGTTGGCCTGATGGCGGGAGTGGGCCAGGTTGTGCCTGATAACCAGGTTGACTTGGGACAGGACCATAGGATGGCCCTGGCTATGCAACATTTTGACCAATCGGAAAATGAGGCTACTGAGGTGGCACCAAAGGTTGAGACGGATGGGTTTGCTCCCCAGGACCGTATGACAGTCTAGGTTGATACCCTGGTTGCCCTGCTAGTCCTTAAGGTTGCCCTGGTTGGACCACAGGGTGAGGCTGTAGAGGTTGACCTTGAGGATAGTAAGACTGCCCTTGTGGGCCATACAATAATCCTTGCTGGAACAAAGGTTGTCCCTATAAGGGTTGCCCTTGCGGGTTGTACACATACCTTGGATGGGCCTAAGGTTGTCCCTAGAAGGGTTTTCCTTGTGGGCCAACAACATATCCTTGCTAAAACAAAGGTTGTCCCTGTAAGGGTTGTCCTTGCTGGTTAGAAGGTTGCAGAGGCAGGGTAGGTATGAAACTATTGATATACTGATAAGCCTCAAGAGCAGGGAAATAAATGGGGTTTCTGTGCTCATCATATTGACATGGATATGAATATATCGGGGTACCATCCGCTCCATAATGATAAAAGTAAGGACGATTAAGATCCTGAGAGGATTGACCAACCTCGAAGATCCAGTACTCCTCGGGAGAAATGTTCTCGGCAATAGCCGGAGCTATATAAATGTCTTCAGGAACTAACGAGGTCCTAGTTGACTAAGTGGTGAAAATAGGCGTAGACGCAGCCACGCAGACAGTAGGTCTAACAGGTGTCGATGTGACAAAAGGAGATGTCGTGAGAGGTGTTTGTGGCAACATCCTTAACGAGGGAATGATTGGTTCCGTGGACGGAGTCGATATCCCCATAGAGGAAATAGAGGCCATGACCTGACTTAAAGACCTATATCTAGCTGGGAGCGATGGACCAGGTGAAGACAGAACAGAAGGTTCGGGGATGTCTTCAGGAAAAAGCTGGTAATATTCACCAGAAGTAGAAATTCCCTCACTAGGAATAGGACCGGATGAGTCCATATCTGACCCGGCCATAAGATCTTCTAAAAGACGACGGGGACTAGGAGGTATGACAACAGCCAAAAATGGTGATCCTGATGTAAGAGGAGGGAAGTGTTCCCCAACTCCAAATCCAAACCAAGCGTTGGACAAGGGCCAATTGAACTCAACTGGTCCTCCAAAGGAAAGTTCAGATATAACCGGTCCCCTTTCGGGAAACTCAGATACAATGGGATGTTGATGCTCAGCAGAGGACTGAGAGACCTATTACGAATCGTCTGTATAAGGACTACCAGTAGACAAAACTTATGGTTCCGCCACTGTGACTATAGCGAAAAAGAGGAAGATATCAAAAACAAAGACACGCGGGCAAAAACCAAGGCAAACTAAAACATGCCGAAAAAATCAATCTCTAAATGGGAGTGTGATCATAGGTGATTAATTTTACCACATTGAAACTGGAAATTTTACTATTTCATGTTTTAAGAGTCTAGAAACGAGTAAAATATGACTCTATCACTTTCAGTTTGGAAACAAGCGTGAAAGGACAAGCGCTTGATGATCTTTTCAAATTTAGGGATTCAGTAAAGATCAAAATCACTGCTCTGGTAATCTAGGTAAATGGGTGTATCAGATATTCGTGAACTTCCATATACACCTTGGTAAAAATGAAAGAGAAATCAACCAAGGAATTAACATATGTGCAGGTAATCTCTCTGAATGCTGTGTTCGGTGTATCACGGGTAAAAGGCAGCAGACTCGGCTTCCTATGGATAAAGGATTTGCAACCTAATGGGGTCTCCCTTTATATACACGACGGTATAGGGAGCACAAGTCCATACTAGTGCTGTCTATAGCCAAATGGCGAGCAACATCTACTAGGCTTAAAGACACCGGAACACGTCTCTACCTTAGACTACTAGATGTTCCATTAAGTTTCAATGCTGCCTTTGGTTAATTCAGTAAATTTTAAAGTTGATCTTCAATTTATGTTTCAATTTCAAGGCCCTATCGAATGTTGGATCTCATAAAACCTCTAGATGCAAACTACATGCCACAAAACATCATTTCATTCAATGAAGAGCTATCTAAGGGAGAGTTGAGAGATTTCAAATGATAGCGAAATGAACACACAAAAACATCCACTACTGATTTCAATGCAAGCTAATGAAACTAGAAAACTTTTCTCTGGAATTATATAATGCTATTAATGCGAAAAAGCTTTCAATTTTCACTATGCCAATCGAAAAATGCAAAAGATTTTGTTTTTGGTATTTTTCAATATATTAGAGAAAATGCACTAAATAGATGAAAAACTAATGAAAGCATCAATTTGAGAATGATAAAGAGAGAGCTGAAACCAAACAAGTTCACTCAACTCAAACAAGCACAATCAAGACTCAAACCGATGACGAAATCCCTCAAAGTGAAGAAGAATCTCGAAAGAGACTCAAACAAATCGTGTGATCTAGGCTTGGAGCAACACAAAGTGAAATTGAACGAAAGAGAGAACAATCACTCAATAAATGCAATGATTCAATGGGATTTAGCAAGATGAATGCAAAGAAGCCAAAACAATGTTGACCGAGAAAGAAAAGACCCAAAACTCCCATGGGAGGCTCAGCACACTGAAGCACCTAGAATCCCTAGGGCTAAAATGAAAAACTGACAGAAAAGGGCAAACAACCGGAGGACAAGAGCTAAACACAGTAAAAAATGACTTCAAAGCACTCAAACAATCAGAAAAAACAACCCAGGACCAAAACTCAAGCTCAGAGAGTCCAGGAACAGGCAAACCCTAAAACCAAGTTGGGTTGGTGCGCCTATTTGGCTGTAATCTGCGCCAAACAGGGAATGGCGTGGGTGACTAACTAACAAATAGCGCTAGTTGGCGCGATTGTCAGAGGTATAACCACGCAAATCAATTTTACCCCGGAAAAATGATGAAAATGAACTAACAAAGGCTAGATCTGATCTTCTAGGGGCTGAACAGGGGTTTAACACCAAGGAAGGTGAACCAGAAAAGCAGAATAATCAAACGAAAAGCCAAAAAACAACCCAATGGAGGAAGGACCAACTCCCACTGACCCCCAGTGGAGTCGCCAAATTGTTATGGAGGTAAATCCCCTCTGCGGACAGAGGCGATCCCACTAGCCCTAGAGTGGGTCTAGCAACAATCGAAACACACAAAGTTGTTGGTTCCTAGTTACAAAGAGTAGAATCGTGATAGATCGCTTACCATGATTCCTTCGTTGTTGTCGTCAAAGAAGAAGTGGTGCTTCCGTTCCTAGCTGGATAGGTCACGATCTGTGAGCTTGTCGCATCCAAATACCTGTACACATGCAAAGAAGAGAGACAACATGCAACGCAATATTTCACACTTTATAACTATCGATCAGTTAGAGAGGAACGAATGAAATTGCATTATATCATGGACAAACACAATCATGGAACCAATAGCAGAGTCTTGTATATTAAGATACGAGAGAACGATTACAACCGATGCTCTGACGTCGTGATCTTCCTTTGACAGGATTCTAGTGGGATGTGTCTCACAAAGCTCGGCAGGGATTTGAAAAAACTCTCTCTCTCATAGGGTTCTCCTTAGCTCTGCTCTTGATTGTCACTTAGCTATAATTTCCTTCCCAAAATTTCAGCTAGCTAGCAAATGGAGAGGGCAGGATTTTATAGAAGGAGGAAGGGAAGTTTGGATCCCTATAATCATGGGAGAGAGTCCTATCTCATGGGAAGGTTCCATGAGAGGTGGAAAACCACTTCCTAAACAAGGAGATCCGGAACCAAACAACCCAACCCATTTTGATGATCGATTCTGAAGTTGTTAGAATCAAACTTCCGCCTTCTATTTTTAAGAAACATTCCTTAATAGGCTTGGCACGAGCACAACATAGGGACAGAGCGCTAGCTGGCGCGCCCACTAGTGTGTATTTTCCCCATTGGCGTGAGGGATGAACTGGCTACCCGCGCCAATGCCAAAACATGGGTTTTTAGGGTTTTTCAGAGGAAATGTTCTTGATGAGAATTCTTGCCCTTATGCAGAAGGATGCCATCAAGGTATTTTCAGGACATTTTACTGTTCACAGGTCACGGGAATAGTCCTTCAATGTACGAGACGAGGGATTGCAGGGACATTGACAAAATTCCGTGTAACAAAGATCAAGATAAAACCACTTTTACCGGCCCATGGGGAACTTATGCTTACCGAGTACTTCCTTTTGGATTATGTAATGCACCTGCAACATTTCAATGGCCAGTGCTAGGGATTTTTTCTGATATAATTCATGACTGTGTGGAAGTTTATATGGATGACTTTACAGCTTATGGAAATTATTTTGAAGAAGCTCTTAAGAATTTGGAGAAAGTTCTTGTTAGATATAAGGAAGAAAAACTCTCATTAATTCATGAAAAATGTTTTATGATGTTTACTGAGGGGATTGTTTTAGGACAACATATTTCAGGAAACAGAATTAGGGTGGACACATCTAAAGTAGAATTTATTTCTAAATTATCAATTCCAACTTGTCAACAGGATGTCATAGGTTTTCTTGGTTTACTGGTTACTATAGAATATTCATAGGAAACTTTACAAAAATTGCATCTCCACTTTTAAAATTTCTCACAACAGATTGTGAATTCATCTAGAATTCTAATTTCCAAAAAGCTTTTGAAACAATTAAAGAGAAAATTTCTGAAACGACCATTTTTAGAGGACCAAACTAGAAATTACCTTTTTCACATTTCAATTGATGCTTCAGATACAATTTTGGGAGTTGTATTAGGATAAAATGATTTAAATCCTTATGTCATTTATTATACCAGTAAAAATTTGACTCCTATAGAGTTTAATTATATTGTCACTGAGAAGGAGTTTTTAGATGTTGTCCATGCCATCAATAAATTCAGACAATACATCACCGGTTATGAAACCTTTGTACATAAATATCATTATGAAATTAGGTACTTAATGAATAAACCAGTCACTAACGGAAGAATTACAAGATGGTTATTGTTGTTACAAGAATTTAACATCACTATTTTGGATCGATCAGGAAAACAAAATACAGTTGTTGATTTTCTATCTAAGATTCAAATGAGAACAATGATGTAACTGTAGAAGATAATTTTCCTGATGAATATATTTTTCCAGTATCTATTAAATCTCCATGGTTTTCAGACATTGCTAATTATTTGGATACAGGAAAGTTACCATCATATTTTTCTCCTCGAGAAAAATGAAAGGTAATTGAAATTAGTGCATCTTACTCATGAATAAATGAAGAATTGTATAAAAAAGGTCCATATCTAATCATTTGAAGATGGGTTAGAGAAGATGAAGTACCAGAAATAATAAAGGCTTGTCATTATGAGACATGTGGATGGCACTTCATTGATAAAAGAATTGCTTACAAAGTCCTGTTAGGATACTATGCCTTCCCTTTTTAAGGATGCCAAAGAAAATGTTAAGAGATGCGATAGTTGTCAAATAATTGAGAAACATGTTCCCTCTGATGAAATGCCTCTAAAACCTTAGGTACTCATTTAACCCTTCGGGAAATGGGCTTTAGATTTTTCTAGTCCTATTAATCCACCATCAAGACAGAAAAGGTACATTCTTTAATGCACTGATTATGTCACAAAATGGGTAGAAGCTAAAGCACGTCCTTTTGCCAGTGATAATTTTGTAGTTTCATTTATTTTTTAGGATATTTTTACTTGTTATGGTGTCCCAAGGGAAATTGTGACAGATCAAGGTACTCAATTTACATCCAAGTTGGTACAAAATATAATGGAGGAATACAAAATCAAACATCGGAAGTCTAATCCATATCATCCACAAGAAAATGGACAAGTGGAGTTCACTAATAAAGTAATTGAAGATAGTCTTACCAAGATTGTGCATTTTCACAGAAGAGAATGGGAAGAAAATCTTCCAAAAGCATTATGGGCATATTGTACCACATGGAGAAATACTACAGGACATACTCCCTATGAACTTGTTTATGGGAAGCAAGTCTTGTTTCCTATTGAGTTTCAAGTAAGAAATTTCAATACATAATTCAAATTGGGTCTTGATATTTCAGAGGCACAAAGACAATGAATGGATCAAATAAATTAACTATATCAATTAAGACAGGCTGATATCCAAAGAACCAACTTAGTTCAACAACAAAGATCTAGGTGGCATGACAAAAACATAAAACAAAGGAAATTTCAGCCGAGAGATTGGGCATTACTTTTTGATTCAAAGTTCAAATATTTTCAAGGAAAATTTCAAACTCACTCACTTGGGCCTTATGAGATTGAAACAGTCTTTGATAATGGTCAAGTCAGAATCAAGACTATTGATGAATAAAAAGTTACCTTCCTTGTAAATGGCCATCGATTAAGAATTTATCATAAGTCATTGATAGAGGAAGAATTTGTTAAAAAATTTCAAGACAGTATTGATTTCAAGTTGGTTGAGAAGGATTTTCCTTCTCCTCCAACTTGATTTGTAAACTTATTTCTTCTTTTGTATTTTTGGAATCTAAACTTCTGTGATCCATCATATAAATTAGTAGAAATTCTTTCGGTAATAATCACATGCACATGAACATGGTCGACGCGTTTCGAACCAACCAGTGTGGTTCATCATCAGGACTATGTAAGAGATCAGATCTAGACATTAAGTATAAATAGATGTAGAAATGGCTCAACTAGTTTTCATATACTAATGAATTTATAAATAAATAAAATAATAATAAATAAATAAATAAAAATTAATTAAATTAAATAAATAATGGAATATTTACTTTTTTTTTAAAAAGTCAAACTAGTCGTTATCCTAACGGCTAATTGAGCCATTTCTACATCTATTTATACTTAATGTCTGGATATGATATCTCACATAGTCCTGATGATGAACCACACTGGTTGGTTCGAAACACGTCGACCACGTTCCTGTGCATGTGATTATTACCGAAAGAATTTCTACTAATTTAAACTTCTTTCTTTCCGAATAAAAATAATAATAATAATTATTATTATTAAATTAAATTAAATCAAATATATATATATATATATATATATATATATATATATATATATATATATATATATATATATATATATATATATATATGAAAACTAACAAATGTTGGCATGTTTATATAGAAAATCTAGGGTGAAAACCAAAATTTCTTGGCATCCTAAACTCTTTTTTTCAAACCCAGTATGATTCCCATTTTTCTTTATATCCCTCTTTTTAATTGAAAATAAATAGCTACAGAATTGCTATGAATATGTAGCTTTCAAAACTTTCTGTAGTTGATACTGGTGGGAAATTATTGATTGGAACAATTGAAGGCTCCAAAATAAAAATGATCAAACCAAAAGATGAAGGTACCTGAGGACAAATCATAAGCAACAACCAAGCATTAGAATTATCAATTCAGAGGTATGTAAGTATTATATTTTTAATAAAGGTAAAACATTAGAAGTATGAAATAATAGAGACTTCAATATTGTCATTCAAGCTAATTATTACTATGGGTTAAATCAAAAGTATTTTTTCAAATCATCTAAATCTAGCCATAGAAGCCCATATGTCATCCATCATTAAATTACCACTCCATTTTGAAAACCTTGTTTTATTGTTAACTCTATCGCTCATTAATTTATACTATGTTATTTTGAAAAATCATTTCATTCACGTCCTTGCTCATATCTCAACCCTACTCATATTTCTCATTCCACTTTTGACCTCATTTATATCCTCATCTCGCTCTCGACCATACACCATTTCCATAACCATGTCAGAAAAAAAAATTATGAGACAAGGCTTTACCACCATGGGGATAATTGTTCAGACTAAACCTAATGGGAAGAAAATTATGGAAGGATATCCCCAAATCAAGAAAATGTTGGAGCAGGTGCAATGGTGGGAATTAATAGAAAAATTTGATGGTTTTGAAAAAGAGGTGACCAAATCATTTGCTTGATATTTTGATGGAACAAAGGCTGAAATTGGAGATATCAAAATAGTGGTGACAGAGTCTTTCATAACTGATGTTACTGGGCTCCCAGGGGTTGGATAAATATGGTTTAAAAATAAAGGAATTGAAGGGGATGACTGGAGGACATTCTTAAAGAATCCAGGCATGGGCATCATTGTTTTCAAGAAAGGTATTCCTACCACAACCTTTAAGAGTAAATGGAGGAATTTTCTTCTAGTTAGCCAAAAATTTATTACATGCGAGGGTAGGTTTGGCAGTGTGTTTTTCTACCATATTCATCTCATGATGCACTTTCTTGAAGGGCATGAAATAAATTTACCTTATTTTCTACTGAATAGCTTAAGGAAAATGTGTGGTAATACTCAGAGGAAGAACAGTTTATTAACAACACTATATACCACCAGATTCTTGTTAAAATTCTCATTGAAGCTCATTTAGAAAGATTAGGAGATAATTGGGAAAATTTTCTAGTCAGAAACCACTTTAAGGAAGAAAAACAAGACATATCCAACATTAGAAAAATAAGGAGAAGTAGAAGGAAAATGCCTCAAAGCTCTATTGAAACCCCTCCAGAACAAGAAGAAAATTCAGAAGGTGAAAATTCTTTGGTGAATATTTTGGAAAACATAAGGAAGAAAAATGTTAGAAGAAAGAAAGCCAACCTAAAAGAAGAAAATACATCCACAAAAGAAACAGAAGAAACTAAAACATAACAAAGAAACATTAAAAAACAAGTACCTCCTTCATCCACTCTTAGGAGAAGTGCAAGGCTTCACAAAGCAATAAAGGAACCATGCACAAAGTATGTTGATTTAGAAGTGGAAGAGGAATCAAAGTTTCCCTTACCTATTATTTCATCACCAAAGAGAAGGTAACCATAAATTGACCCAGTACAGCAATAGATATATGATTATATTGAGTCTCTAGAAAAGAGAACATATTATTAAAATCAAGAAAAAGGAATTCAATCTGTCAGTCCACAAGAACCTCTAATAATCAATAGCCTAAAGCAGGAAATCTGTGAATTGGAGATATTGAACCAACACCTAAAACAAGAACATGAGACCTTAAAAGCACAAAATGAAATACAAAGGATCCATAATAATAACATTCTCTTGTACCTAGGTGTATGGCATAAGAAAAATAATAAGCTGAAGGAAAAGAACAATTCTCTCAGAAAGAAGGTCATGAGTTTGAAATAATAAATTCTGATGAAGACGCCCAGAATGGCAGTTGCTAAGAAAAGGGTAAAGAAGACAAATTTAGATGTTCTAGCTCAATTTTCTGAATAAATGCAGTGATAGATAAAGGTTATCATTTTTTAATTTTTGCAAGAGGACATGCAATGACCTCTGTGTGGGGGAATGTTGAGCCTCATAGTTGTTTCTTTTTACAATCCTTTTTCACTTATTTTGACCATCATAACCATCAATGGGAATCAAATTAGTGGATTGAAAGCTTTACAGGTATATAAATGTCTCATATTTCATATGTTACTAATTTTCTTTATTATCTGCCTAATATTTGCATCAACTACCAAATTTTGATGTTTTTGAAGCCAGAATTTGATTCTACAGCTGAGTCCATTGTTGAATAGGATCCAAAGTGCCAGCTGGAGAAAAATATATATGGGGAGATAGAGATTAGTATGCTCAACATTTTCCTTCTATCTTCATGAATCGAATTTATAGAAGAAGGTTCCAATCGAATGGTCAAAGGTGAAAGTCAACGGGTTAGCTACAGCAAACGAGTGAGAAGCAAAATGGATGCCTCACGATTTGTTTTTCCATTTGGAAAATCGTGAGTGATTTCTGATAGGATATTTTCTAAGTCTAATTTAGTATTATGTTAGCTAAAGAAGCTCTGAACATTTATGATATAGGTTATATAAAAACCACATAGCAGATATGTTATAGATCATCATCGTTATTATCATTTTATCCAATAGTGAACTTTTAAAACTTTATTTTAATATAAAGCGAATTTTTTCCTCATCTCGATGCATGGATGATATGTCAACTTAGTTATGTTGCCATCTACTTGTGGAGGGCCCCCTCAAGAAATAAGGGTTTTTCATTTATGTCATATAGATTTTTGAATTTCAATTATGTTATTTCGATTTCTGAATTTTATGATTGATTATATGGATGCATCCCCCTAACGTATCTTTATGTTGATTCTGAATTGAGAAACACATTAGATGTTTAGTGTTTATATGAAACATATGATTGAGTTCATAGATAGCAATAGTATGGTTATTTTTTTCTATTAATTAAAGAGCACATGAATGGAGTTAGCATTAAGAGTTTGAATTAAGAACGAGATTGTAATTTTGAGAATCGGAGAATTAGTTTGTAGGTTTCATTTCAGGGCATGAGTGTTGTGAGTTTTATTTCAAAGAAAGAGTGGATTATCAATTTTAGCAAGTATGAACATAGTTTAAATTCATTTTGATTTTTCATGCAAGAGTGTGTTTATTCTTTTAGAAATCAAGTTTCTTTCAAAGCACATTTTAGATATTTTGCAGAGTGTGTGTGTGATTCTTTATTTTGCAAGCTTGAGATCTTTATTGGTGGTGTGGAATTCATAATTAGATATAAATTTAATCATGTTCCTTAGATTTAATTTCAATTAATAATCCAATCATGTTTACTAACAATTTAATTCAACTTTGATAATTAGGATTCCTATCACATATAGTGCATTTACACTTCGTCGGTTTACTAGCCCTGGTCGATAATTTATGTAATCAATTTAAGACAATTAAATTGACAAAAAAAATTATTGTAAAAGACGTGATCTATGTATTTCACCCTATCATATCCACATTATTCAAACCATTTTCTCAATCCTTCATTCCTATTCTACTTTGCATGCATAATCAATCCCACATAATTGTTTCCAACCCTCATACATTATCGGATACTCCACAAACCTTTTTATGGTTGAACCCCATACCGTGATTGCATAATATTTTCCTTCAAAAGGTCATGTTTTCCATGGTAATAATGTTGTCTCCCGCCATTCTCTTGTTTAACTTTCTCTTCTTGCTGCAATATAAATTGATTCACACTTCCTTGATGAACAATTTGATCTTTTTGGCCTTCATATGAGATTAATTTAAAACATGGAGATGATTTTCTTAATGAACCATCATAGTACATGTTTGTAGCACATGATCAAAAAGTACATGGAGCACTTAAATTATGTGTCATATTGTTCATCTTCAAATTTTTAGTGGAAACCAAGAAATGATGAATACAAAGCCACAAAAAGAAGAAGGTTGAAACAAGGCCTTGTTCACACACTCTTGAAATCACTTGGAAATATATTTTAGGCTTTGATCAATTTTACAACCCTCACCTAAAATATTATTGTGTTATGTGCAATTCATCTTGTCAAATCTCCACAGTGGGAATTTTTCTTGCATTAACAAGACAACCTAATGTTTCACATGAATATCATTCATTAGTTGGTGAGTTCTTGAAGAAACTATTTGACAACATTATTGAAGTAGAATTGGCTGTTATGAAAAATATTTCTATGCATGGATGATAAGAAGAAAGAATTATGGGTTGCAATCCATGATCATTTCCAGCCATGTTAGTGGGATGAATTTCACAATGATGGAAAAATCATTCTATGGATGGGGTAAAATTCTTGATGTGTTCTTCACAATATCATGTTCTACCAAGGATTGAAAAATTTGAGCACAATTAAGTAGTGACAAGAAACTCGTAAGTTGTTTCCAAATTATTGAAATAGTTGTATTTGAAAAGGCTTTAAAATAGTGACAATTACATGGATATGCTACTATGTGGGCACCCTTTCCTTTCACACAAGTTTCATGTAATAAATAATGAAGGGATTTTTTTATTAAGAAACTAACAAATCAACAGGCATCACTTCTACCTCTATAGAATCCATGAGTATCCTTTATTTGAAGTCTCCAATTTGTTTGACTTTAAAAGGAGGATGAGTAACTCTTATTTCTTACTCTAATGACACAACAAGCAAGTATATAAACAAATATTTATGCTACCAGGTGTGTAATCTTGAAAAACAAAGAGAGAAAAGTGCATCTTATTGAGATAGATGGTCAATATTGATCTCTTGGAGCTTTGGTCAAGGATTCAGTTGAAATTTCAAAATAAAGGAAGACGAGGAACCAATTGGATTATGAAAAAGCTTTATTTTCATGAGGATAAGCAAAATCTCCGGCATGGGAGAATGTTTGGTCTCCAACTTGTCATGATTTTGTTGATGAAACCATCCATTTTCGCATCATTTCATTCACTCATCGTCAACATTTTTAACCATATTTCTCCATATATGCACCAAATTCCCACATACATGTTTAAATTGTTTATTTTATTATTTCCATTATATTTAATGAATTGAGAATAACTTTGCTTGCTTTTACAAATGAAAGTTTGGTTAGTTCAATATTTTGCAACTCAATTCAATCCATAGCTATCTCCATAGTTAAGGTAGTAGCAAAACTCTAGAAGGAAATATGACACTTGGATTTGTTTTCTAGAAGCTCCAATATGGATTTGTATTGGTAAAATTCCACCCATATTACACATGTGGACCTCTAACAAGAGATCAAAGGAAAAGCGCAACATTTTTAACTAGTCAACTTGAAACATGTTTTTTGAGCAAATGAAAAAGCATTTTTGAAAATGAAAACATGGGTTTTTTTCAGCACGAGCCCAATTAGGTTTCCTCTAGTAATTTTCCTCAAATGCATTACCATTTGAGATATTTTCGGGGTTCTTTGGAGCCCTATTTTTGAGATCGTATGAGCAAACGGTTTTGTAATTTCACAGTCAACACCTTGTCACCAAAAATATTGGAACGAGTTGTTCTTTAGAAAATTTGTGGCAAAGAGATCATTCTTATCATATCTAGGTTGATATTTGATCCAAGGATCCAGAAAATAAGATTGGATTTTATTTTCAAAACTGATCTATAAAGATCTCATAACCAAAACTCAAGCAAGAAAATTTTGAGTTTGTTAATTGTCTCAAAACTCTATAAATTGCAATCTCTTTGATGAGAGGAGGCATTAGATATCAATGATGAATATTAACTTGTAATTGTTATTTTTATTTGAATAATAAAAACTATATTTTTTTCCAGTGAATGTTATCTCTGATATGGTGCAGCTCTGAATGAAATTGATGATTTAAATCAAGTGATCTGAGTTTATAATTCCTCACACTCACGAGGAGGGCCCCCTGTGGAGTTGTGAGATAGTATAGTTGCCATTTTAATTTCATTTTCTCCAGTGTTTGCTTCGATTTAGTTTTCAATCTCTTTAGATGTTTGAATTCTTTGTTTTCAATATAGTTTGCTTACTTGCTTTCTGTCTGTTACAGGTTGAGTGCTCAATATAAACTTTAAAATCCAAAAGCACTTTCCTTGAAGTATTTTCTTTCATTTTCATGTTTTTTCTAGTAATCATTTTGATAGATATGGTTGGTTCTCGATATAATACGCACATAAGTAATCTTTGGAGGCTCTTACACTTGAAAATTTTCCAACAGATCATTGTTTTTCGTTGCTTTCTATAATAGTTTTCAATTCCAAGTTTTTAGAATAGTTGTACTTTCAATTTGATAGTTATATTTCATTTCATTAGTTTAGATTAAATTTATTTCAAGACTCATAGATTAAAATTAGAGTAGAATTATTCTATAGTTCATAAAATAAATTTCGTCTTTCAAATCAACTAGTTAGATTTCCTTTCATTGTTTAATTGAATAGATTTTAATTTCTTGTCCAATTAGAATTGATCTCGAAGTTTTCATAGTAAAGTTTGCTTTAAAAATTCATTTAAATTTCAAAGTTTTGAGTTTGAATTCATTGGCCTTTGAAGATTGAACATGTGCATATGCTTATCAAAACTTAGTGATGAATAGGTTTAAATCCTCATGTGCAATTAGATCAGTTTCTTTGAATTGAAAGTAGATATCCTGTCACATATGGTGTGTGTATACTTCACAAGTTCAGTAACCCTGGGTTTGACAATTAATGACAAGTAATTTAACAACCAATTGAATTACCCAACAATAATTTTTGAAACCATGGCCGCATTAATCTATCAATAATACAAACCAAAACCCTTGGTGAATGGTCTGAGTTGAACTTTGTTGGGCCTCTGTTTTGTCGAGTTCTACGCACCTTTTTTGTTATAAAATCACCCATGTTTTTACCTAGATATTATGGTTATTTTCATCATTTTGCACATTTTTGGGTGGTTGACTTAGTTTTGAGCATGAAAAGGTAATGTATTGATTATTTGACATGTTTCCTTTATTTTCAATAATTTAAGAGAATTTATGTGATTAATGATAGTTAATCATGTGACAGGTGAATATCAACAGTCAATTGCTAAGTGCACCAATAGCTGGCCTTGACCATGCAACTCGCATAAGAACCTGCAACCAAAGAAACAAGAGGTGTATGATTGTTGACCAAGAAAACTTCACGTGAGACCTCAACAAATGGACTATTGACTATATTGGATCACAAGTGCACCTTATTATTATTTTTAATTAAGCTCACAATCTATAGTGGAGATAACCTTCTAATCCTATTATCATAAGATCTATAATTTCCCAAGATTAGAATTAGGTGCAATGAGACTTATTCTTTTTATAAATTGTTATGATATATATTTATTTTATCCTCTAACTTCCTACAGGGTTTGAAACCGATTATTATACTGTGAATGTTATCAAAGACTAGCCTAGGCTCATTGCTAAGCAACGTTCCTTTTTGTAAAATTATATTTTTGTTTCACACTTTCGGGATCACTCCTTATGATGTTAGGAACCTTATCAAGCTCAATGTAAAGGAGTATTGGTTGATTTTATAATGGAGATCTGCCACGATTTATATTTCGATTTTTACGCAAGTTTTTGACCCTTTAATTTGATTTCTTTCAAGAGGCAATGAGTTGGTTGTTTGGGCCGGCCAACCCAACTCGTTTTCCTATCTTGTTTCCTTTCCTTTGTGCTTATATCATAGCATAGGTTATAGATATTTTTACTGTGTTTTACATCTTTACGTTTGGATTAGTGACATGTATTTCTCTCAAATTTGGAATTTTATTATGTGGAAGTGATGGTTGTCTCTTTGACATATATTTTTCCATTATATGCTTATTTCATATTTACGCCGGAGGCATTTTCTTTGCGGGAGTGGGATGAGCAAACATTGCTCACCCCAACCAATAGGAGAAATATTGTACCGCCCTTCGCACTAATCAAATTTCACCACGTGTTTGTCATCTGTTGGTTACCCTGTTAGCATGATTGCCGCGAACGTTTTCCTACCGTATGTCTCTGTCCGAGGTTGCGAAGATGGGCGTTGTGTGGTCTGTATTACCTGGTCATAGTAAGAGCACTTCAAAGGTTTCAGATTGGCTCTGTCGTTCTGTTCTGTTGTTCAGTATTTTTCTTTACGAGTCTCAATTAGCTTTTCGCTTGCATCAGCATCAAGTTTTGGCTGGTAGAATTTCATAGTCATTTTGCTAATTTCAGTGATTGACAAGCTGCAATGGAAACGCTTGTTCTTCCTGCTGAAGATCAATTTGTCCGTCAACGTGATAAGGCTGAAAGAAGAAATGCAAGCTCTAAACAAATATTGTAGGAAAAACCTAGGAGCCTTGGATCTGAGAAATCTTTTGCTTCACATCAAGTTAATTTGTTATAGAATGAAACTAGTTGCTCGTTTTCCCCTGTTTTACCGAAACCTTGTCGGCCTCTGAAGCCTGCTTTGCCAGCCTCCGCTGATTTTCTTCCTTTGTTTCCTTCTCCCCAAGGCTTAACTGAAGGATATTCTGGTCCTCCTGGACGAAAATGGCATAGTATGCCTTGCAATCTGCCCGGCGAAGGCATTATTTTGTCATTCCATGAGCGGGACGGAGATGTTGGTGTTTCGCCTTTTCCTTTCCAGTTTCGTCAAACAAAACATGAAAATGGAAGAAGTTGTTCAAGATCTGATTGGAAGAATAAGAAACGGACCACTTCCCGATCCAAGCCTTTAGATATTGGAACACACAAAAGCAAAGTAGCGAGTGCTTCGCAAGGAAATAATTTTGTTGCAAGTCCTTGTGAAGTGAAGATGAAGAAAGATAGTTGTGCATTCTCCCCACCGATCTCTGTGACCGAGAATTGGGCAGGGCCGGCCTATTCCTATTCTCCTCCTCCAAGTTCTTTGTCGTTTCCAAAATTTTCCTTGCAGCAAAGGAGATGTGTTTCGCTGGAATTACCGCCTGAAGGAGGTGAATTTAGCGAGGCAATAAGTGATGCATCTTTACTCGTCTCGTCTCAATCGGTGCCTGCTTCTCCCTCCGGTAAGGCACCCATAATTGTGCAAGACTTTGGCTTAGATGTTGTGTCTGCCACTAAGGATTTAAGGTGGATACTGAATCTGGATTTCGATGACTGATGAAGAAGAATATTGAAACATGTATAGCTGTAAATGACTGAAAACTCCATTCTTGTTAATCATGCATTTGTAAAATAGTACTCCCATTTCTTTCAGTAGATTTTAATATAGAACTATAATTGCAATTTGTGCACGGATTGCAAGGCTCGTGAACTATGTGGATGAAAGGTTCTCCGCCAATGACATTTGGTCTTCGTAGCATCCGCAGTGTGAAGGTAAATGAGCTTTATCTCGCAATGGACAAAGAAAATTTCCAAGCAAGATGTCCAAATTAGTCTTAAAGCAGAGGGAACAGTTCAATACAAAGGGGATAAGGTTATTGCATTTGTTCATTGCAATATGCATAAGTCTCCTACCGATGCGGGTAAGATTCTTGTCCATGTGGCCTTGGTTCAATGGGAAAGTCAGGGAAAGGTGAAGTATAGGAAATGGTTGAATCATCTACCAGGCTTTGATATATATGTTGATATATGACCAAACTATATGAATTGAGTTGTATGTCGAGCGCATGTTGAAGTTAATACTTGATCTTCGAATGTTAAGGCCAGATCAAGGGTTGTCAAAGAAATGCGTCGAATGAATGTCCGAAAGGGAAGAGACGGAACCATGAGGATGTAAACTGGACGTGGCACAGTAAGGCGGATTCGGGAAACCATTTATGGTTTTCGCGTTGTCGAAGACCAGTAAGTTGTTTTGGAAAAAAAAACGTGATTAGTGTCTTGGCTCGACACGCGTCCACAGGCGGTATTGCAAAACCGTTTATATCGCGTTTTTTTTGGCGTTGACAATCGGAGAATAAAAAAATGTGATATTCGGTTAAGACCATTCGATCGAGATTTTGGAAGCGATAAATCATGGATCGTCAAATCCGTTTGACAGATAACATGAAGGTACGTTGCAAGCATTGTGGGCCCAGTGTTATTTGCGGAGATTTCATTTTATTATAGGTGTGGTATAAGGTGTATGCCCGCTGGTGTAATTTGACAAAGGTCACGCTTGGTAAGGGTGATCGTCGTTATATTGGAGTTTTAATATGAGTCCACGGCTTGTTAGTGTTTAATAGGCTGTGGGGACCGAGGCCTTGACATATGTTGTCATCAAAGTTTAAACCTAGGCTGAGATCGCATCTTATTACAATGGTTGAACAAGGCGTAACGTGTACCCATATTATGTCGAGATGATAAGCCATGGAGAGATATGTTAATGGTAAGCCACGACACATTTTATATTGTGGGTTTATAAAGCCTAGATGTGGGTTGATAAATAAGGAGCAAAGCGCATTTGGCCGTGCAAAAAGGGTTTAGGCACGGATAATTATTTAACCGAAGATTGATATTTGGGGTCAATTTAAGTTGTGGCGTAACAGTTGTAGGCGACAGTCATTTTTTAAACAAAGGCTTTCCTTGGGATTAATTAGGATTCGAATGTTAATTCGAATGTTCATTTATTAAAGTTTGATATGTGAGGGATAACCCAAAGGTCGGAAGAAGGAAAAGGGCGGTTGTAATGTGGTTCTAATTTAAGTTGGGCTAGATATTAAATGTGGAAAGAAATTGATGTGGGTCTTAAAATCATATCGAAATTTTATATGGACTGAGAGTGTGTTATTGAAAATAAGAGTAGCCCGGGCATCACATTGCTGCACAACCCTCTTGGATGGTTAGTTCTACTTTAATGTACTAGAAGTTAAAAAAAAATCATTAATAAAATAATGAAAATGATCTCAAGATTCTTGTTACTATATGCTTGCATTTAATATAATTACTTCAACTTAAAAAAAATAAGATGTGCTTTTACTACCTAGGTGGAATTCTCCTTAAAACAAATACTATCAATGTATCAAAGTCATAATGGAAATTTTGTTTCAAAAATATCTCTTATCCAAAACATAAAACAAATATCATTCCAAAGTTATAATGTAAATATTGTTCTAAATAACTTTACTCTTGTGAAATATGTTATATGGTTTATTGGTAAAATTATTAAAATTATTCGAAACATAAAAACAAATATCATTCCAAGGTTATAATGTAAATATTGTTCTAAATAAATTTAATATTATGAAATATGTTATATAATTTATTGATAATATTATTAAAATTAATTTGTTTTCATTTTTAATAATTATATTGAACATGTTATATAATTTATAAAGAAGATTTCTTGTGATAATACCTAACATTATCTCAAAAAATTAAAAAATAATAATACCAAATTCCATATCATTATCACAATGATATTTGAAATTAAAATGGATCCTTTCCCTCTAGTCCTATGTCACCCCACGACCAAAGCAGCAAAAGGCTCTATCTATTTGCAACAGAAATTATTTTGCACATGAGGCTGAATTGAAAAAGCAGAAAGCACTGGAGGATGCAACATATTTGTTAAGAAAATAAAAAAGAAAGACAACTAAAATTTCGCTGGAGTGCAAGCTAATTGCACTAGAGTTTGGGTCATCGTTCGTGATAAATTAGGGAAAGCTAGAAAGCAACGAGAATATTTGATTACATTAACAAATAAAGATGTCTACAAAAGAAAAACAATTAGCAAACCACTTCGGGATTGGAACAGTAGTCGAGCGGAAATTTCACCATGGTTAACGCCATTCTTCATATTGACTCCGCCTCATTAACTCTGGGTTCAAGCCTCGAACAATATCACTCCACTAACAATAAAACAAGTTTATTCTCTCAACGGGCAGGGTTTGCCGCCTTAGACAGACTTAAAGGTTCTATGGGAAAACAACGTATGATAATGGGTTCGTTCATCCTATTCGGCCTTCTGCAAATCAAAATGAGCACACTTAATTCGACCACCCAGACATAACATCAAGGACAGGGAGAGAAACTACAGGAATTTCACATCAAGGTCTCATTGCCTTCTTCATATATGAGGATTCCATCAGTCTCGAGGATGTGCAGGGCATTTGAATGGCCGGTTTGTGACATGGCGTCAGGTTGCTTCTTTAGTATATAGCATAGACAGTTTGAACGTGAAAATAATCGAGACATTAATAGCGATAGGCTTTCCACCTTAGGTGATCATCTTTCTACTTACCATTTATGATTATCTATTCAGCGTTGGATTTTCTTCTGTTAAATCACAATTCAGTTTTTACCCCTCATATAGCACAAAATGATTCACATCTCCTCCTTCCGGCGTTCCCTTGCACCCCCGGTGCAATTGCTAGTTATAGATATGGATATATCATAACTAGAATCGCAATGAGTTTATGGAAAATATCATAATTGTTGTTATAACTTGTCACTGTAAATTCCATTCATAAATTATAACTTGTTATAACTTGTTTCTTTCAAGTGCATTGTGCTAAATGAGCAATTTGATACTTTGTTTCATAAGTTTATGTCCTACGGTTCGATCCTTGGCTAATGTTTGAAGTGAGCATTGAGGGTTATTGTAAATTTTACCAAAAATTGTATGACTACAATACGCACCTGTAGGTCTAAAAAATTTTGAAGATCAATTCCTTTGTTTGCGCAAGTGGAGAGTATCCAGAGTTGTTTGTATTCTTAGTTTTAAGTCTACTCGAAATTATCAAATACCATCGGTAATTCATAGCAAGATTGCAATTGATGTTTTATTTTTATGAAAAGGATATGATTCGCGAGGTAATATCTGAATCATATTCATTTAAATTATTTAAATGTGCAATCGTTGACTTATTGTGGGTTGAAGGTTTCGTATATACTCACATAAATATAATGAAATTGTATCATAAGTTGAGACTCCATTTTCGTATAAATTTAAGCGCATAAAACTATTTTGAGTGGATTATAATCTTAATGATTATACGAGTTATTATCATTGGTTGAAGACTACTAATTGTAGGCTCATGATGTTTGGAAATATGAAGCGTTTTTGGTAAGTTATAAAGTCTTGTTGAATGGAGGTATGTGTTGTAACATGATCTGGAGTCATTGGTTAAATTAAATTATAAGTTGTTGCAAAGGCTATGTTATTGTTTCTCCATTTATTTGTCCTTGTATATTTAAAACATAGTTTATATGTGTGGATTTAAATCATAATGTTTAATATTTGTATTGTGCTGCCTTGTATCTTTTGATAGGTATTAGTTCCATGTGGATTGGAGTTATAAGATTGATTTCTCATAGGGATTTGATTGTAGCATCTCCATGAAATTGTCAAAAATGGTATAGGGCATTCTTTTAATACTTTTCTCTTGGGTCCTTTCATGAGAGTAGTGGCAACATAATATTTCTGGAATTTATATTTGATTAAGTAAGTTATATAAAGGTTTGGAGTGTATATATTTGCATGTATGCACCTATAGTTTTTTCTACATAGTAAGTACGCTAATGTTGGATTGATGAGTGCTTGAACATATTTTAAAACCTTTCTCTTAATATCTTCCACACAAATATAGTTTGAAATAGTTGTAAGTGAAAATTCACAATAGGTTTGTTGAAAAGAGAATCAATCATTCTTTTTTGTAGTGTGTGGATTGTCTAAGATCTCAAATATTTTTACCTTTAAAGGCGGTCCTTAAATTTACTCATTTTAGTTAGAAATCAATGCGTAGGTTTTAAATTTATCGGTAGCTAGGGTTTGCTTTCAATTTTTTATAAACTATAGGATTGGTGTTTGCAGGAACTGGATAATGTTAATGAACAGTTTCTAGAGTAGGTTAGGGTTTGGTTTTACAAGTCCCTGAATTTTATCTCTGGAATTTCTAGTGTTGTGTCTTGAAGTCTACAAATCCCATATTGACATTAAATGTTGGGTCACTAGGTAAACATTTACTGCAACCAACATTTTGACATACTTGTTGGGGATGCGCTTGAGGGATTGACCTTGGTGACCTATTCTAATTTGGTTTGCTTCTTTCCCTTGTTTTCTTGCAAGTTTTTGTTTCCTTTTAGTTGATTCCTTAAATTTGTTCCTTTCCTGCATATCTTGTTTATATTTTTAGAGGGATTTTATTTATAGGGTGATGTAAGGACCCCCCATATATACTCATCCATGTGCTGATAGAATATACCAGCTTGCTTGTTGAGAATAGAAAAATGTTATTTCAAGGAATCTTTCAATGAGGAGTTTGAAGCTAATACCAAATGATGTTGTTGAGATATTAAAATCACCCAATGAAAAAATCACAAGGGAAAAAATCACTATTTGGTTTGAAAATATTAAAAATGATGTCATTAGTTCTTTGACTTCACAATCGGATGATTTGCAGAAAAAACAAAAGAAAGCTGAAATTGAAGAACCACTCTTGATACTCTGCTCCAATTGTAGGAAGAATCCCTCCCTCAAAGAGAGTCCACTTAACAACATGAAATTTTGTGGTATTTGTGAGGAGGATCAATCAACAAATCATTTCCCATCATTGTCATGATTACTATAAGTATTCAAGGAGACAAATCGACAGCCAAGTATAACTCAAAACCCATCATCATTTAATACTTAGACTAGTGTTTATCATCCTCAGCAATTTCCTTAGCAAATTTAAAATCCTATAGTTCCATGGAAAAATTGTATTCCTCCTCTGATTGAATACCCTACCTTATCGCCACAATGGCCTTCTCCCTCGAGTTATATATTCCCTTAGCCTCAAATATGGTTTGGAGCCTCCTCTTCAGGGAAATTCCCCATGAAAAATCAATTTAATGAGCAACAACTACTGAAATTATGGTTCAATGCAACACCATGTAATCCTCCTCTATGGTCCCAACTACTTGTGCAACCAAACCCTAATCCAAATAATAACTTGGTTGCACAATAATTTAAAACACTTTTTCTTCCTACTTGTTCCCCTATTAAATTTAATGTCATATGTTCCATACCATAGAGGTCGGGAGTGAATTTGGGAACTTACCCTATTACCACAAGGCATTTACCCTAGGAAGAAGTTCCAATCCAAACACCATCAAAGGAAAAATATGTAAGTGGAATTTGTTTTAAAACTATTGTTGATTCTCATGAACAATATCGAGAGAAAAAACCCTAGAATTTCCTTAGCCATCCTTTCCAATCTGAAGATCATATATGTGATCTCGAGATTGAGGATTTTATTTCTTGCATGTCACCAAATCCATTATGCCTCCAAGAGATCAGTCATAAAACTATGGAATAATTGCATGACATAACAAAGGAGTACATGCCAACGGTCTTTAATGATTTGGAGAACCATGAACATGTGGACTATATTGAAGCCTGGTTTCAAACAATTGTCAGCATGAAACCTTCCTCCATCATTCGAAAGCTATTGGTACCATATCATCTCACGCAAATAGTTTCTCATACTCTGGTATACATTGAATCTTACTTTTCAAATATGAGTATGAGTATATTTAGTACTTTGTTACACACATGGTTACATTGGAAGTACTAATATACTTGAAGGAGATCTTCCTCTCTTTAAATTAGGGTAGGATAATAGAGAAGTAAAAAATAAAAATGTCGCATGAAAATAAAATTTATATAGCAACTCTTGAAATTTCAACTCCCTAAGGTACAATTGTTGAAAATTCAGAGCACTCCTATGGTAAGTCTTGTCAGGTGTGATTCACTTATAATGCCTCATTATTTTGTAAAGTGACTATAATTGATTGTTTTTTCCCTTCTCATATTGCTTGATAATTCATTGAATCAGTTAGGGGGGTTTTTCATTGTTATGTTTAATATTTCCCATTCATAATCCCAAAACCCTACCCCTGACCTAGTCACTCTAACAAGCTATGATCCAAGAAATATTTTTAGGTTTCTCTAAGAAGGTGTTGTTGGAAAGCGTCCTATGGTGGACCGGTCATATAAAACCTTGATGGAATTTCATGAGAACCATAGAATGAACAACTAGAGGGACCTTTCTTCTATTACTTGAGATTCATTATTATACATTCAATAGCTGAGATTTAAAATTATTATGGATGAGCCCGTGGGGCTTGGCCTAGTGGTTAGCGGACGTTCTGTTAAGGCGTTCATGCTGTTAAGTAGGTCACGTGTTCAATCCCTGACCTCGGTCGATCACCCGGGAGGTGTGCGTGCGGGCCTTTTCATTCTCCCCTAGAGTATATAGTGGTAGCTGGGGGGGTTCGACCCCGTGTTACGCGAGTACGATACCTCCACCGTTTCTGATTCCTCTAGTTACAAAAATAAATAAATTATTGTGGATGATGTCACCCCTAGGCTAAATATAAAAATTATTTATGTGTCCGGAAAATCTAGCATACTCTTGTACCACTCGGCTTCCTTATACTCTAAAAAGTTTCCAATGAGTATTATACATTATTTTAAACATTTTGAGTGATATATAACAATAAAAAGGAAGTATCGGGAAGTATAAGAAAACTGGTCGGGGTGTTGAACATGCCTATTGGTAGTGGGGCTATGCTTGTATGGTACCAAGGAAAACTTGATGGAGTATTGAAAAATCATGTTGGAAACGGGGTTGTGTCGGGTAAGAGAGATGAAGAACACACATTGGCCCACTTAAAATTCATTTCAAGCAAAAACTCTAGGTCACATTCTAAAGAAATTTTCATTAGGAATTGAACTTTACACCTTTTGGAGAATGGATTTAAGATCCTTCTAGTAATGTATTTTGGAGTTCTATATTTTAGAAATAAGGAATTTTTCATGGAAGTGGGACCCTCAGTGTAAGTGATTCACTTTGCTTGAACATGAGGAACTTCAATTATACACTTGGATAATGGTAAGATGATCATTTTTCGCCCTTATATTTCCCTATTTCTATCCATATTTAACTCAATGGATTTCAAAATACAATTATGTCACATTTATCTATGACGAGGTTAATAAGATGAAGAACTATTGACTAAGGTTGCTCATGAGATGCTTTGTAGAAATTTTGATGGCAAGCTACTTCATTTATTTGATTCCTTCCTTACTTTTAGCAGTCAATGATAACATTATTCTTGTTATAGTAACAACAATGTTAGCATTCCTATGGTAGCCTTGGCATTAGTTACTCTTTCGGAAAATAATGAAAATCAGTTTTGACATCGTTGAATCTCTAGTCACAGAAATTGTAGAGGAGGATCTGTAAAAATTTCATCTGAGTCAACTTGAGATATACATCTTTGGTCTTTCTTATCTTATTGATGCAAAGGAAGTTGACATCATATAACACTTACCTACATACTTTCACTCAATTGTCCCTATATTTTTTAGTTCATGCCCTAGATCCTTGAGTCGATGAATGTTAAAAGATAATAATATTCTTGTCAATTCAACATAACTCTAATAGAGAAACCATAGCTCTACATTTTTGATAAATTTTAGTCTCTATTCAAAGGTATTGATTGCATGAGGACATGCAAGATAATCAGCATGGGGGGATATTGGGCCTCCATTTTTCTATTTCTACACACCTTTTTTGCTCTAAAATCATTCATGTTTTCACCTAGCTCTTATGGTTATTTTCATCGTTTTGCACATTTTTGGGTTGTTGACTTAGTTCTAAGCATGAAAAGGTAATTTATTGATTATTTGACATATTTCCTTTATTTTCAATAATTTAAGAGAATTTATGTGATTAATAATGGTTAATCTTGTGACATGTGAATATCAATAATCAAATGCTAAGTTCACCAACAGTTGGCCCTAATCTTGCACCTCGCATAAGAACCTGCAACCAAAGAAACAAGAAGTGTATGACTATTGACCAAGAAGATTGTCACGTGGGCCCTCAAAAAATGGATTATTTACTATATTAGATCATAGGGACACCTTATTAATATTTTTAGTTAAGATCACAACTAATTGGTGGAGCTAACCTTCTAGTCCTCTTATAACAAGATCTATAGTTTCCCAAGATTATAATTGGGCACAACTAGAATTATTCATTTTTATAAATTGTTATGATATATACTTATGTTATCATGCAATTGCCTACATTGATTTGAAACCTATTATCATATTGTGAATTTTATAAAAGACCATTGTGGGCTCATTGCTAAGCAATGGTCATTTTTGTAAAATTATATTTTTATTTTAAACTTTTGGGAACCCACCTTATATCTTGGGAACCTGATCGAGCTCAATGTAAAGGAAGAGTGGTTTATTTTCTAATGAATATGTTGTGTCAGGATTTATATTTCAATTTTTACATAGCTTGTTGACTCTATGATTTTATTTCTTTCAAGATGAAATGAACTCGTTGGTTGGGCCTGCCAAGCCAACTCATTGTTCTCTCTTGTTGCCTTTCCTTTGTTCTTATTTGATAGCATAGGTTGTAGATCTGTTTAATGTGTTTGTGACATGTTGTATTGCTCTCATATTTGGAAGTTTATCATGCGGAAGTTAGAAGCTTTGTCTCTTTGACATATATTTTTCCATTGTATGCTTATTTCATATTTATAGATCTGGAGGTATCATAACTAGATGTGTGATGAGATTATGGAGAATATCATAATTGTTGTGGTAACTTGTTGCTATGCGAATTCCATTCATAAATTATAATAGGTTTTTTTGAAACGCACTGTGGTAAATGAGCAATTTGATACTTTGTTTCATAAGTTTATGTCCTATGGCTAAAGTCTGAAGCGAGCGTTCAGGTTTTATTGTGAATTTTACCAAAACTTTTATGACTACAATAGACATATGTAGCTCTAAAAAATTATGAAGATCAATTCTATGTTTGCGCAGGAGCATAGTATCTATAGTTGTGTGTATTCTCAGTTTTAATTCCACTCGAAATTATCAAATACCATGGGTAATTCACAGCAATATTGCAATCGATGTTCTAATTGTTATGAAAAGGATATGATTCCCAAGGTAAGATCTGAATCATATTCATTAAAAGTCTTTGAATGTACAATCGTTGACTTATTGTGTTGAAGGTTTCTTGATTTACTTAGAAAATTGTAACGAATTTGTATCATAAGTTGAGACGTGACTTCGAATTGGAATAAATTTGAGCACATAAAACTATTTTGAGCGGATTATAATCTTATTGATTATATGCATTATTATCATTGGGTGAAGACTACGCATTGTAGGCTCATGATGTTTGTAAATATGAAGCATTTTTGGTAAGTTATAAAGCCTATTGTCGAATGGAGGTATGTGTTGTAACATGATCTAGAGTCAATGGTTAAATTAAATTATAAGTTGCAAAGCATGTGATATTTTTTCTCTATTTATTTGTCCTTACACATTTAAAACAAAGTTTATATATATTGATTTGAACCATAATGTTTAATATGTGTACTACGTTTCCATGTATTTGTATCTTATAATAGGTATTAGTTCCATGAGGATTGGAGTTATAGGATTGATTTATCCAATGGTTTTGATAGTAGCATCTCCAAGCAATTATTAAAAGAAATATAGAGCATTCTTTTAATACCTTTCCCTTGGGCCATTTCATTAGAGTAGTGGAAATATAATATTTCTGGGATTTATATTTGGTCAAGGAATTGAGTTATTTGAAGGTTTGGAGTGTAGATATTTTCATTTATGCATTTGTAGTTTTCTACACCGTAAGTACCCCAACGTTGGATTGATGAGTGCTTGAACAGATTTGAAAACCTTTCTCTTATTCTTTTCCACATAGATATAGTTGGAAATAGGAGTAAGCGCATATTCATAATAGGTTTGTTGACAAAACAATCAATCATTCTTTTTAATAGTGTGTGGATTGTCTATAATCTCAACTATTTTGACCTTTAAAGACAATGTTTGCATTTGCTCAGTTTAGTTAGAAGTCAATGCTCATGTTTTCAATTGATCATTAGCTAGTGTTTTCTTTCAATTGTTGATAAATTGCAGGGTTGGTGTTTGTAGGAGCTAGAGAATGTTAATGACTAGTTTCTAGAGTAGGTTAGGTTTCGGTTTTGGAGGTCCTTGAAGTCTATCTATGGCATTTACATTGTTGTGTCTCGAAGTTTAAGGACCCCGGATAGAAATTAAATGTTGGATCACTAGGTAAACATGTACTGCAACCAAAAAACTCGTTGAAAGGCCATAGCTAATGTCGATGATTTCGTGGACATGGAATTCTCTCGCATTACTCACATCACATCCACAAGGTTTAAAATCGGTCTTTGGGAAGAATGCTTTGGTCTTGTGCCACCTACGAAATGTAAACCTGAGCTAGACTTATCAGTTCCTCATGTCAAACAAAATCATATGCATAACCATGTAGTCAAAACTATAGATCATGAGGTAAATATGAGCAAACATAATCAATTTAAAAGTAACCAATTGGCACAAAAATTTGCTCAAATTAACAGGAATAAATATAAAATGGTTTTGGGATCTATTGTTCTAATTTAAATTGATAGTGTAGAGGACCCCAAACATGAAGAGAAAAAACCTAAGCCCAAATTTGATGGGGATTTTTTGGGTAGCTCTGATTTCAACCAATTTGTTGATATTGGGATTAGGCCTAAGGATGATTTCACAAGTGGATTTTCTTCCCAAAATGGCCATTAACATGAACATAAACTAGAAATATGCTTGAAGAGTTAGTTTTGGATGGAAAATTATAATGTTTTAGTACCAGTCCTCAAGCATAATATCGTCGAGTTACAACTTGAAATCAATGTCTGAAGAGGCAAAACCAATACATGGTTGAGAAACATAACAAGAAAGTCGCGGAATTGAAAAAAAATTTCTAGTTGGTTGAAAAACAAGTGATTGTTAAATAAGTTGGAGTTAGTGTCATTATTACTTTTGATTTCAAAATCTTTTTTGTGCCAAATAGTGGATGTTCATATTATTTTCTCTTAAGTTTATTTGAAGTTGTATATTTTCTTAGGTATGAATATCTATTTTATTTATTTTATTTGTAGCAATAGAATCAAAGATTTTATAGCCACCCTTTAAAATATATGGGTTATTAATTTATTTTATTTTATACTTTACAGGTGTCCATTACATATATGCAGCTGATCTATGGTTTCCAAATATTCCAAATCCAATCCATGCAGTTAGTATGTCTTGATGTGATGAGCCCTTTTGTTACATTCAATTGTTGGAACTTGTTTAATTTCAAGAAGAAAAAAAAATTGTAAGCTTGGTGGGACTACATATTCATCATGTCCAATGTATCACCCCGATCGGGGTGAGGAATTGAACCAGTGAATTCACATCAAGGAGTGTCTTAATAGAGCACTTGAGCACTGTCTATCCAAGACCCCGTGGACAATTTCAAGAAAACATTGATATGGTCTATGAGATCAAATCTTTTTTGGATAAACAATACGTCTTGATTTTGGGGAAACTTTTTCTTTATTTTAGACATTAGTTATTTAGTATGATTTGTATTATCATAACTCTATATAGTATAAATAGACTAGAGAATGAAAAACTCATTAAAGGAGGGAGGGTTTGAAAAGGATGAAATTCTTGTGAATGAAGACAATGAAATGATTTATTTGATCATACTTCTGTAAGTTTTGTGTTGAATGTATTTAATATAAAACTATAGTTGCATTATCCTATTAAATATTTCATTGTCATAAATTATCCTTATGATAATTCTTTGATTTTGTTTCAAGAGTTTATTGGAGGTTATATTATTATTATATACTTGAACTGTGTATTGGGGATTAATGTTTGAATTTTAATTCATCTTTCCTTCCTTTGTTAATTGTATTTGTTTGAATATAAATTAGATTAGTTTTTGGAGTTGTCTCTTACATGAATTAGTTTAAATCTTTATGATATGTTTGTTATAATTTATGGAATGGTTTTCATAACTTAAGGTTTCCACATATACATCATTGTTGCAAATATAATTATCATTGTGATTGTTTTTCTTTATGGATGTCATGACGTAATCCTTTATTTTCATCAGTTAGAAGTCTTTGGTTCTTGTTTAATGAAGGATTGTTTTGTAAATTTGAAATCAAACTCAGTCAGTTAATTTGTCTAAGCTCTTGGCCAAGATAGGTAATTATTAATATTCATTTATCCCTTTTGTGATTTTCAGTGTGAATTAATTAAAATAATTTGAGAGTTGTTTCAGATTGTTTAGAGAAATGATGTTATGAAACCAGCTCACAAAATAGAAGAAAAGATAGATAAATGACTTAAAAATCAGCCACTTCGAGGGGGAAACCTCCTTTACATTACATAAATGAACAATTCTTGGATGACACAAATGAAAAAACCTCCTTTCTATATATAGGATTCCATGGGGTAACAATATAATCCTAGACGACCTAAAAATAATAATGTAAGGGAAAAACAATAACAATAGTGGGATATTATGGGGCACAATAATAACAATATGGAGACTACATGAGTACAACGTTAACATTAAGGGCGCTACACTAACAAAAATAAGGGACTACACTAGTAATATAGGGCCCTAACATGCCCCTCTCCTTCAAAAAAGTGTTTTCCTCAATGCTTGAGTAGTTCTGGATGCTTTTGTATAAAATTCTCATTCTCCCATGTGGAATCTTCAGTGGGTAAGTTCTTCCACTTGATGAGATACTCTGAAATTGATCAATTCCGTAGATGTCGAGTTCTTATTTCAGTGATTGCTTCAAGTTCCAATATGACTTTCCCTTCCTCATCAAGTTCTGGAAATATTGTTTGAACCAGAAGTTTGTCACCTATAACCTTCTTTAATCATGAAACATGGAAAACTGGGTGCACTCGGGAAAATGTGGGAAACTTCAATTTGTATGCCATAGTACCAACCTTTTGCAACACCTTGTAAGGACCATAGTACTTTGGCGATAATTTATTATCCTTCTTATCTTTCTTGAGAGAAATTTTTTTGTATGGTTGGAGTTGTAAAAATACCTAGTTGACTACATCAAAAATTCTCTCACTGCGATGTTGATATGCCTGTTGTTTCATTCGATTCTGTACCAAATTTAGGTTATCCTTTAAGAGTTGGAGAACTTTTTTTTGATGCTCGATGTGATCTTCCACTGCTTGAACTTAGAATTTTCTCTTAAATATGATGTGATGGACGGCAGATGATATCCATAAAGTGCCACAAATGGGGTTATTTTTTCCGCAGTGTGGAAGGAAGTGTTATACCACCATTCAGCCAGAGGTAACCAATTGACTCATTGTGTTTGTTTATCAGATACAGCGCAACAAAGATATACTTCCAAAAATGTGTTCACTATCTCAGTTTTCCCATCGGATTGAGGATGATAAGATGAGCTATGAGCTAGTTGAGTACCCAAACAAGAAAATAATTTCGTCTAAATATTACCAGTGAAAATGGGATCTCTATCACTTACAATAATATTTGGGTTTCCATGTAGCTTTTGAATTGTTTCCATAAATGCAGTAGCAACTGTACTCACTTTAAATGGATGATATAATGCACAAAAGTGTGCATACTTGGTAAGTCTATCAGCTACCACCATGATGACACTCTTTCCTTCGGACTTAGGTAAACCTGTGATAAAATCCATTGAAACCTCCTCCCGACATTGATTTGGAATGGATAAATGTTGTAGCAAACCTGGGGTCTTAATTGTCTCAACTTTATTTTTTTGGAAAACCAAACATTTCGCCACAAACTTTTGAATATAATATTTAAGGCCATCCCAAGAAAATCTTTCTTCACCCTGTGGTAAGTTTTTAAAAATATCGAGTGTCCTCCTAAGGGAGAGGTGTACAATTCCAAAAGAATATTTTGTTTTAGTTTGGAATTCTTACAAATATATAAGTCATCTTTGTACCATAAGGAATCATTTTTCCAACTAAACGTATCAGATGTACTGGGATCTTGCTGCAACTTTTGAATGAGTGTCCATACTTCTTCGTCATTCTTCCATTCCTTCCTTTCTTCAGTTATACAATCAAGTTGGATAATAGAAATGAAACAAAGCAATTCTTCCACATCCTCATCCTTTCTTGAGAGTTCATCTACAACAACATTTAGCTTCCCTTTTTTGTAGATGATTTCAAATTCATAACCCAACATCTTTGTGACCCATTTTTGTTGATCTTCTAAATATAGTCTTTGTTCCAAAAATTATTTAAGACTATCATGATCACTTTTACCTTGAAGTGTCTTCCCATTAGGTAAGGTCGCCATTTCTTTAGTGCATGTAGTATTGTGAACATTTCCTTTTCATAAATAGCTTTCTGTAAATACTTTCTTTTGATTGGACAGATTCAAAGGAAGTGGGTCTTCCTTTTTGCATCAAAACAACACCAATTCCATTTCCTGAGGCATCACATTCCACAATAATTTTTTTTTTTAAAGTCTGGCGTAGCTAAGACCAGTTCTTGGCACATTTCCTCTTTAGGATGTTCAAAGGCCTTGGTTTCTTTAGGAGTCCATGAAAATTCATCTTTCTTCAATAATGTTGTTAGAGGTGCTACTATTCTCCCATAATTCTTAAAAAACTTGCGATAATACCCTGTTACCTGAGAAATCCTCGCAACTGCTTTATGGTTGGTTGTGGGGACTTTCCATTCCTTAATGGCTTTAATTTTGTTAGGGTCTACCTTAACACCCTCCTAAGATACAATATGACCCATGTATTCCACCTCTTGTACTCCAAAGAAACATTTGGAGGTTTTTACATATAATTGTTTCTCCTTCAATAGTTTGAGTACCCTGTAAACATGTTGAACATGATCCTTCTAAGATCTGTTGTAGATTAGTATATCATCAAAAAATATTAACACAAATTTTCTAAGGAAGGGTTTGAAAATGGAATTCATCAACCCTTGAAATGTAGAACGTGCATTGGTAAGGCAAAAAGGCATGACCAAAAATTCATAATGAACCTCATAAGTTCCAAATGCTATTTTTAGAATGTCTTTAGTCTTCATTCTAATTTGATGATATCATGAACGGTGATCCAACTTGGTGAAATAAACTGCTCCATGTAATTCATCCAATAATTCATCTATCACAGGAATGGGAAATTTATCTTTAATAGTGAGCTTATTGATCTCCCTATAATCTGGAGACATGTGCCATGATCTATCCTTCTTGTGCACCACTACTACTGGAGCACAAAAATAACTTTGACTAGGTTGAATTATATCAGCCTCTAGCATTTCTGCAATCATATGTTTATTTTCGCTCTTTTGGACATAAGGATATCTATAAGGCCTGATGTTTAAAGGAACACTTCCTGGAATCAAATGAATAGCATGATCATGATCACGAATAGGTGGGAGTCCTTTGGGAGTTTCAAACACCTTGGAATGATTTTTGAATAATTTTTGGAGATCTAGAGAAATATATGATTTTGATGTTGGAACTTCTAGTGAGAATAATTGTGAAATGATGCCTCATTGTTCTTTCTTCATAATCTTTTTCATGACATTTGAGTTTATTATATTTCTCAGCTTCCCTGCGATACCCCGTAATTCAACTTCCTTTCCTTCCAAAAAATATTTCAAGAAAACTTCTTGAAAATTAACAGCTATCGTCCCCAAAGATTGTAACTATTGTACTCCTAGTAAAACATCAGCACCACCCATTGGAATGGAAAGCATTGGAATATTCAATACATATTCCCCCATGGTTAGCTTGATATTATGGCACTTTCCAGAGAAATGTATAGTTCCTCCATTTTCCACCATCACTTGACACTCTAGCACTGGGTATAGGAATAAATTCAATTCCTTGGCTACCTTACAATGAATAAAATTATGGGTACTACCTGAATCAATAAGCACTATTACATTTTTCTTCTTGATATGTCCTTCTATATTGATATTTTGAGGAGTGGTAACTCCTGCCAATGCATTACAGGATATGGTCGAATTCATTTCTTCTTCCTCTAGGGTTGGTTCCTGGTGTATATCCTCTTCTTTTGAAGTTTCTTGTTCATTTTCTTCCTCCTCTTCACAATATATGTAAAATAATTTCTTCTCAGCACACTTATGACCTTTAGTGTATTTTCTATCACAACTATAGCAATTCCCTTTTTCTCTTTTTTCTTCCAATTGTTATGGTGTCAACCTTGTAGGTCGTGGAAGTGTAGGAGTAGCAACACTTCCATATTTATAGTTGTGAGTGGTAGGCTTCCTTGTCACCATAATTTTGCTTTCAATTTTTCTTGCCAACCTGAATGCCTTCTCCAATGTATCAGGTTCCCAAAGGCAAACCTCATGTTGGATATTATTCTTTAGATTCCCTATGAAGACATCAATCCTTGATGAGGAAGAACCCGGATTTTCCACAGTGCCAGATAATATAATATGTCGACGTTTCGAATCTCCATGGAGATCCATCTTCAGGACGAATGAATGAATAAATGAAAGAAGGACCTAGGTCAAATTAATAAAGATATGTTGCCCTTCTTTAAATATTCATTCTAATTCTTTCAAGATAACATATATCTTTCCAAGAATCCCCTCCGTGTAGGGACACAATTATGGTTTTCAAGATTATGTGGTTATCAATTGATGAGGAAGAACCCAGATTTTCCACAGTGTCAAATAATATATGTCGACATTTCGAATCTCCATGGAGATCCATCTTTAGGACAAATGAATAAAGAAATGAGTGGAGATTTTACATTATGAAAATGTATTAAGGGTGGATGTTCATTGGTATATTGTATTAAGGGACTTCTTCCTCTTCATGAGTCATAGTAGAGCCTTTTGAGGGCTTAATGGGTGTTGAATTATTTTTAGGGGCCATTTTAGAACCCAATACTGATATCTATGCTTCAATATGCCCTTGGAATCCCTTCAAACTTATTTTTCAAACAAGACTTATTCAATTTTAAAAACAATACACACATTTTTCTTGCTTTTTAGGAGTTCGATATTGAATATGATGTATCTCTATGATTTCGGATCCCCAAGATTTTATCTTAAGTCCTTTATTATCCCTATGAATCTTCTTTCCAATTCCACAGGTCTGGCCTGATTTGGATTCTTCAAGACAAAGTTATGCCCAATCTCCCACAATGACATAATTATGGACTGGTTCAGTAGAGTGAACTTGTACGGCATGCCCCATGTCACTGTTTCATCCTTTGTGTCCGAAATCAATATACAAGAAACTAAAGACTATGTAGTTTCATCTAATGTTTACATAATTCCAATACAATGCTCATAGAGAGAGTTATGATGATTTTCCCAAGGTAATCTCTTTGATATGAAATTTAGGAGCCTGCAACAACCCTAACTTCCACAGATCATATCACCAAAAATATTGTGAAACAAGATCTGAAATTTGTACACAAAGTTCCTTAGGATTTCTTCGCAAATGGGTTTTATTTTTAGCATCTGAACCTTCATAGAAAAAAAATTTATAGGGAAAATTCCACAATTACCTATTTGAAGTAGTGAAACCCTATAATCCAAAGCTCTGATACTAAACTTTATGAAACCGGCTCACAAAATAGAAGAAAAGAGAGATCAATGACTTAAAAATCAGCCACTTCGAGGGGGAAACCTCCTTTACATTACATAAATGAAAAATTCTTGGATGACACAAAGGAAAAAACCTCCTTTCTAGATATAAGAGTCCATGGGGTCACAATATAATCATAGTCAACCTAACAATAATAATGTAAGGGCACAACAATAACAATAGTGGGATATTATGGAGCATAATAATAACAATATGGGGACTAAATGGGTACAACAATAACAATAAGGGGGCTACACTAACAACAATAAGGGACTACACTAGTAATATAGGGCCCTAACAAATGACAAGTTGGATGTGATCTATCTTATTGCCTCTTATTTCTTATTCGCATTAGAAATCGATTTTGTTTTGAAGCTTTCGAATTTAAAATTTAAATTTCTTCTTAAATTATTTTCTAGCTTATGTTAGATATCACTTCTCACTAGTTAAGTTCTACTTTTGATGATTTTGTAATTTGTATATTTGTATATAAATATTTTGTTAATTTTTTTAGCAATTTGTAAATATTAGTATAGGACCCTTATGAGAGATTTTAACACTTTCTTTCCCTTGCGAAAGAAATTTTTTGGCTAATAGAGTCATTAAAATCATTATGGATAACCGTACCAAATGGCTTGGGTTAGATTTAAATAACCTCAGATCAGGTTGTTTCCTCTTGTTGACATATGGTCAATTATGCATATTAACAAATGGTGCTAGAAGGAGGGCCTAATTAGACCTAATGGTCAAAGGGAGCCATATGAGACCATTGACCACTCCCCAATAATTACTCGCGATCATTTGAATCCTCCTATGACTGAAGTTTATTCCACCTCTCATCCTGGCCTGATTTCCACACCACATTCTCCCTTTGTGCACACTGTCAGTGATCCCTCCACACCTGCACCATCTCTGGTCATATCCGAGATTGAATATCTAATTCAAAATTTGTAGTTGTTACTAACAAGAACTCAGGACAAGTTAGAAATGGCTAGATATATTGAGTAGAAATTATCTTAACATATTGCCTCACACATTGATTTACAGCTAGATGACCCCCTTGTGATCATTCCCCAACAAGAAGATTCCCAAACTTCCAGAACACCTAATCATTGACTGCATGATATCTTTATTGGATAGGTTGATCATAATCAACAGGAGTTCGAATTACTTATTATTGAACCTCTATCACGTACAAAATAAAAACATAAATTAGGATTAGGAGTATTCAGTCCACCACCTTCACCACCTAGCTCATCCTCATCTTCTTCCAGTGAGGATTATTCTAATGAAGAAAGCTTTGGGAACTCTTCATCGATGGAATAAAAAACATCACAAACCTCCCAAGGCCCACCACACATGGAAATTAACCCTCCAAATAATCCGACTATATTGTTTCTTGATCAAGATGCGGATGTTGTATCGATTCACCAACACTCCTTGCCCAAAAATACTAAAAAATTTTAGCCGGGATTTTACTCTGATACTAAGCAACCTGGAGACAACCATATTAAGAAATTAATGTTAGTTGTTAGGATAAGGAATTTACAACACGAATATGTTTTATGTAGACTATTCCCCTACGCCTTCAAGGGTAAATCCTCCACCTCGTAATTTTCCCAACAACCTTGAAGTATAACATATTGGGTTCAATTTGAGACTACTTTTCTCCAAAAATTGGTGAAGACAAAAATCTTGAAGTCTTGGTAACTAAATTTTCCAATACGAAAATAGATAAAAAATATAGGATCAAAGACTTTAATCAAAGGTTCTTCGCTTTAAATAATAAGATTCCCATTGAATCCATGCCTACAAAAATCTTATCGTTTCCTACTATGCCAAAGCCTTACTTGTTACCATTTCCATATGAGTAAAAAGAGCTCAAACGAAAACTATTGAAGAAGCTTTTAAAGAATCCATTTATATTGATAAATACATGATCAATATTAAGGACACTCAAACTGATCAAGCCTATTCTTCTCTAAAGAAATCGGAACCACCCCCTAAACCACCTACAAAAAAGAAAGACTAAGGATCCCTGAACCTCGAAAGTCTACAAAATGTCCTTAACAAATTGTTTAAATAAATTGATGATATTAAGAAGAATTTAGAAGGAGGACCCTCCAATAGGGATATTATAAACCCCCTTTCAAGAATGCATTCTAGAATTTCCAAAATAAGCCAACCCCTCCTAATGAAGGATTGAATGTTGAAGGATTGGGAAATATTCTCTAGGCTTTGATGTCAGGGACCAAATCATATTCTAACAGGAAAAATAATGAACTAGATGAAACTGACGTTGAAGATGGAATGGATTTGGATGATGATAAAAATCAACCTCCTCCCACCATGGGCCATTTTTTAGATCCAACTCATGACTTGTTTGAGGAGGATTTTGAAACTGTTTTTGTAAACCATCATTCTTATAACACCTATAGGAAAAAAACATTCTGATGATCATAATCCCTCAACTTGATCTAGATCTTGGGGGACCAAGATATGAGAAACTAAAATGTCGAAGGAGAAAAATAAAACACTAATAAACTCTTTATTAAAATAATGATAAATCACTACAACTACATTGCGGTGGACAAATCTCTCCTTTTACAAAATCACTCCCATTATTTATAGCCTTCTTGAGTTACAATACCATGGGTAAATACTATGGGAGGATACAATGGGTGGATACCAAGGGTAAATACCATGCACAAATAGCATGGGTGAATTCCATTTTCCATTCAGATCACTCCTTCCCTCTTAGGAAGACATGGTCCACGTTATGTCATGTTTCCTCCTAAGAAGTTGTTGTTGAATATGAGCCAATGAAGAGAATGATTTTGTGTGGTTGACTCATAACTATGGGTTTGTGGATAACCCAAAACCATGATGAATGAAGATCTGAGGATAGAGATACCCTGTAATTCTTGTGAGAAAATTGTGATACTGATAGTGTGCAGCCTAGAAAATAGAGTTTGATGACAAGGGTTTTGTGTGGTTGACCCATAACCATGGGTTTGTGGGTGACCCATAACCATGATCAATGAGGATATGAGGATAGATATACCCTGATAAAGCATGGCCTCGAGATATTCCACTTGTCGGTCTTCGTGGTATAAATATGGTGGCTTATCCAGTGCCTTATCTTTTTAAGTTCTCAATCCAATAAGATGTTGTAAATAATTCCTCCAAGTTCTCAAGTTTCGTGTTTCTTATTCCCATTGTTGTGATTTGATAGGAGAATGATTTAGATGAATGTGTAATGCTATTAAATTCTAATCCTAATGCCCCACAAGCACCATGTAGCTTATGCATAGAATTTCCATTTTTTCCATTACCACCATATACATCAAACTTCTAATTCTTAATTAATGAATTTATCTTTTCTGTAGTGCCATTAATGCAAATTTATTCATGTCTCGTCCATTATTTACCTTCAAGTAGTTATACCTTACCATGCCACAAAGAAATAGCACAACCAATGATGTTGAGGCATGTGATTTTCAACTTTGGGAAAGATATTGTTGAAAGGGTAATCAATATCAAATATTTTAGAACACTAGCGACTCTAACAACGGCCACTTCATTCCGACCAATTATGATAAAAATGGATAAGTTTAGTGCCAAAGCACAAAGAGAATTTTATAATAAAAAAAAATTTAAAAAATCAAAATGCAATTTTTGAACCTCCATCTCAAACAAATCGATGTCATGGTTAACATAAAAATGGGGGATTTTTATCTGCAAATTATTTCTTTTGCTTGAGCGTTAATGTATTTTCAAGCTCATGATTAATATGAATTTCAAGCACTACAGGAAATCTAACTGCTACAGATGGAAACCATGGTGCATGGTCCTTATGAACAATAACACCATCATCTAGAAATAAGATCTGGTGTACCTTTGGATACATCTTAGGAAAATAGAAGAGCAGGTGATTCAACATAGATAGATATTTATATTTCTAAACTTGATATTAGGAGCATCTTTTGTTGAATTTTCCAAATTATTCTCGAAGTAAAACTTTGCATGTTATCATACTCGAGCTATCGCAAAACTGAAACAGGAATAATTCAAGAACTTGTAATCCTCAACAGATTTAGACTCAACATGTGATCCATTTAGTGATCAGAACTAGACATTGTCGAAAAACATAGCATGATGGTAGAGGCTAGGGTCATCCAACTATGGCAGAGTGTCTGCTTTATCAATATACTTTCCATGTTGTGATATTTGTTCCCTCATAGACAAGAAATGGTTGTTATTGGTGATGGAATTAGCTGAAATTAATCCAATGAAAGCCCCTAGTTTTTCACAACAAATATTATTCCCTTGATATTTTAAATATTCCACTAGTTATCAAATGACTCCTTAGCGTCGAAAATTAATTGCAGTTTGACATTGATCCTTTCTTTCACCTACTTCTCAAACTTCCTTAGTGTTTCTTCACTGATCATATCACTAGTATCCATTAGAGCTCGATACTTAGGTTTATTCATTATCTTTGTGTAGTTTTTGGCATGATCTGTGAAGATTTGAACCTACTTCATGTTTTAATGCTTAAGTTTTCGAGAATATGCAACATATGCATTTACCAAGTTGAGGTGGATATTTTCTTTCTTGAACAACAAATCCAATTATGTTTTCAGTGAAATTGGTTTCAGGGCAAGGAAGGTCCCTTCATGTGTGCTGACAAGACCCACATCAGACTCGCCAAATGATGTGGTTGAGATATCGGCAGCAACAACATCAATGTTTTCATCACATGTGCACTTGACGTAGATGTTGAGCTCAACGATACAACTTTCGCAGTTTCCATCACCATTGAATGCATCATAGTCCCTGGTGTACTATATGTGGAGCGTGAAGTAATTGACGAGAGGAACAAGCCCTAATCTATGGTCCAAGAATTTGGCCATGATATCCACTAGCTCGATGGCCACAATGGTAACCTCTACTATCATCACCCTATGGATCCTATTGGAAACACTACAAGGAAAAGACTCTCTAGCGGAGGTTATAAAGGAGGTTTTTAGTGTTATAAAATTGGCCAAAATTATAAAAAAAAAAATATGCTACCACAGCCGTTTATGGTTACGGAGGTTTTTGCGGAGCTTTTAACAGAAATTCAACACAACTAAAAAAAAATGGGCAGTCGGAGGTTATTACAGATGTTTTTTTCATCGATGCACTAATCAGGATTTAACGCACCGGTGCGTACCTATAGCCAGAGCCCTGGGGCAGTCGAAGGAGAATGCACCGAGCCGTTAAGGTATAAAACAACACCAAGCGTAGTGTTGGTGATACAAGGCACGGGCCCATTCTAATTGGTCTTGGGATTTGAGTGGTGCCCATAGGTCATATCAACGTGCCGGTGCGTAGACTTATAGAAATTCCCCAGTGCACCGTATCACACAAATGCATCGAGATTTATAATTGGTATCGGTATTCGTAAGGTACAAATATGTCATACAAATGCATCATTGCGTATAGCCATATAAACGCCCCGGTGTGCAGTATGACACAAATGCACCAATATTTATAATTGGTATCAGTATTCGTGCAGTACTCATAGGTCGTAAAACAACACCATTATGTATATATACATAAACGCACCAGAGCATCGTACCGCACAAACGCCTCGATATTTTTAACTGGTCTTGGTATTTGTGTGGTGCCCATAGGTCATAAAAACACACCGGTGCGCTTAAGAATACAAGCGCACCAGTATGAGAATACACACATCAGTTTTCATTTTGTATTTTTTAGAAACATCGACCTGTCACAGTGCAACTATTGTGATTGTTTTAAATTCATTATTCATCAAAAGTTGACACATCTTATAACAATATTCATATTAATTAAATTTTTATCAATGCATTTGAATGTGATGTTTGGATTAATTTGTTATATCATATCATAATTATTATGGTTTTTTCAAATTCATTATTCATCAAAATTCGACACATATATATCTTATAACAATATTCATATGAATTAAATTTTTATTACTGCATTTGAGAACGAAAATGGAGAATGCAATAGCGACAATAGAGAACGCAATAGAATAAATTAGAACATTTATTATTATATATATATATATATATATATATATATGAATAAGACATTCTTTGTCATACAAAATGGTACAGTTATTGGTATCCATTTATCTTTCAATTGGGACACTATGTCCATTGCATTAAAGAAAATGTCTGATTTCACAGACATTTTTTCAAAAACACAACGCTTGCTGTTGAAAATGGCAACAAGAAACAGTGAAGGAGGCTTCGAACATCTTTCCTGATCCTAGTTGGAAAGTGATCACCTAAACTAGGTGGGGACCACACATGTGATTTTTGTCAAAAAATCTATTTTTAGACTATGTCTATTTTTAGACATATGGAGCATGGTCTAGGAGTTGCGGGATGCTATTCTTGGATGATTGGTCAAGTTGGTAAAAAATAGATGGACATCTATTTTTAGACATACAGGTCGAAGTCTATTTTTAGACTGCCTTCCTAAAAATAGGGAAGTCAAATATTATTAGCTCTTAATAATATTTGAACTATAAACATTATCTTATTCTCTTGAAGCACTTCAGTTTGATGCCTGGATGTTGCACATGCAGCTGACAGAAGGAAATACGATTTTCCTAGGGTTTAAGTGAAGCTATTGCATGATGACTTCAGTTAGAACTCATGTGAGAGAGTTTGGTGGAGTTGATTGAGGAAGTTACTGGAGTTGTATTCAGTCTAACTAATCTAAACATAGTTGAGCTTTTTGTATCCAAGTTAACTAATAGATATAATTAGTGAGAGTGGTGTGAATTAATTATTAATTAATTCACTAATTATAAACTCATAAATCAACTAAAGAATACATCAGTTAACTTCAGTGCATGGACAGTTTCAGTGGAGACCAGTGCAGAAATAGGTGAAAGAGAAGGTTAACTATCGGTTGTGACTATACTATTGCTATTTGCAACACACAGATGGGTGGAGTAACCCATGAGGATTGTGCAGTTCAGGCTGGGTGGTTTATCTATATAAAGAGGCCATCCCATAGCTTGAAAACGCAATTGAGGTTGGCTATCAAGTGGCTAAAGGTTGGAGCATGAGTTTTGCTAGATCTAGCTTGATAGTGTGTAGCAAGGGAGGTAGTGCATGAGAGCTTGCAGAGAGCTTTGTACTATGATTGTTACATGATCTCCATGACATGTATAATATACAGATAGTTGGGGGTTTTCAGCTTTAAGCTTTCCCATGAAATACTGTGTTCATATGTGTGAATTTTTATGGCTTTAATGTGTGCATGCAATTGATTTTATTTACGCATGTGATGATCAATGGTAGAAGAGATTCTGTATTATGCATGAAGCTAAAATAGTGTGTGATCAGGAGAATCTCGGTGGATAACATATCAGTTATTCAAATTTCTACATGGTATCGGAGCTGTGTTAAAAGATTTTCTACATGGTATCGGAGCGATATTGATCATTGGAGAAATTGCAAAGCATTGAAGCGGTTGAGTTTTAGGATAAACTCAAGAAACATAAATATGGAGAAAGCCGGAAATATACATGCATATTGTATATAATTTTCTACATGGAATGAGAGCGAGAATTTTTGGGTGCGCGAGTTTGTAGGGAATATCTGAAAATTTTTGGTGAAATATTTTTAGAAACAAATAGCATATTTGGATTCCTTGCAAAAAAATACCCAAATTGAAAAAAAAAATCGGTCGAATCGGAGCTCGGATGAGGGAGATATCATCGATTTAAAATCAGCTCTTTTTGTTAGAAAATTTTGCGACGGCAGGACAATTGCAATGTGCGCGAGCCAAGAATCTACATGCACTGAGGTACAAGATGCATGCAAAGCTTTGAAGAGAAAAGCAGAGGTTAGTGACTTGGTGGTTGAGAGGGAGCCTCTCAACATGCAGTGTGAGAAGCAGTCTCGGAAGGTTGTGGAGCAGCCACAACTGGAGATGCAGAAGAATCTTTATAGATTTGATGTAGATGGGATTTCTACGGAGCTTCCTACTATTGGGAAGTGTGAGAAAGCCATGCAATTGAAGCTTGAGAGGGAGCTGGATTTGCATGCAGGTAAGAGTGAACCTCGGGATGTGGAGCAGCCACAAGATGAGGATCATGGAGTGGGAGAAACCACTCATGCAGAGAAATTTCATGCCAGATGGGCAGAGGGAGTGCATGCGGCTATACCACCAGGTGAGAGGTGGGGCGACAGCCATGAATAATACAAGAGGAGATTTACGGGCGGGATTCATGAGATGGTGTGGATCTCATGAGTTGAACACAACTACGAGGTACTTGGCTATATGATGTCAAATCAGTTGGGTGATACGAAAGCGAGATCAAAGTAATAGAGTGTCGGATCTTGGAGAGCGGATTCAGAAGTTCAAACAAAAAAAGTGCAAAGTTACATGGATTGCAAAGAAGTTCAACAAACACAGTGGTTCGATGACATGTAGAGTTGTGGCAGTCAGGCTTTGATGATAGATGCTAGATGCATCAAAGGCGATTGAGTTGTTTGAGCCTATTCAATTTCGGGAGTAGCAGATGCATGAGTTTCCATGGTGCAAGCATGCAAGGTGCATGGCATTTGCATGGGTGCATGGTGCATGCATGAGTGCATGGTGAATGCATGGAGTTGCATGTCGCATGCATGGAGTTGCATGGCGCTTGTGAAGGTTGCAGGGCGAATGCATGGAGTTGCATGTCACATGCAAAGACAGTCCTTTCTTGTTGAGAGGGAGTGTTGAAAATGGCAACAAGAAATAGTGAAGGAGGCCTCCTGAAACATCTTTCTTGATCCTAGTTGGAAAGTGATCACCTAAACTAGGTGGGGACCACACGTGATTTTTTGAAAAATCTATTTTTGAACTATGTCTATTTACCAGACATATGGAGCATGGTCCGGGGTTGCGATATGTTATTCTTAAAATCATTAGTCATGTTGGTAAAAATAGATGGACCTCTATTTTTGATATTTAGTCAAGAAGTCTATTTTTTAGGCGCCTATCCTAAAAATAGATATGTCGAATATTATTAGCTCTTAATAATATTTGGACTCTAAGCATTATCTTATTCTCTTGGAGCACTTTAGTTAAGTGCACAGATGTGGCACAGGAGTTGACAGAAGGAATTACGCTATTCTTGAGGGTTATGTGGAGCTATTTCATGAAGACTTCAGTTAGAACTCATGTGACAGAGTTTGGTGGAGTTGATTGAGGAAGTTAGTGGAGTTGTATTCAGTTTAACTAATCTAAACATAGTTGAGCTTTTTGTATCCAAGTTAACTAATAGATACAATTAGTGAGAGTGGTGTGAATTAATTGTTAATTAATTCACTAATTATAAACTCATAAATCAACTAAAGAATACATCAGTTAACTTCAGTGCATGGACAGTTTCAGTGGAGACCAGTGCAGAAATAGGTGAAAGAGCAGGTTAACTATCAGTTGTGACTATACTGTTGCTATTTGCAACACACAGATAGGTGGAGTAATCAATGAGGATTGAGCAGTTCAATCTAGGTGGTTTATCTATATAAAGAGACCATCCCATAGCATTGAAAAATGCAATTCAGGTTGGCTATCAAGTGGCTAAAGGTTGGAGCATGAGTTTTGCTAGATCTAGCTTGATAGTGTGTAGCAAGGGAGGTAGTGCATGAGAGCTTGCAAAGAGCTTTGTAATATGATTGTTACATGATCTCCATGACATGTATAATATACAGATAGTTGGGGGTTTTCAGCTTTAAGCTTTCCCATGAAATACTGTGTTCATATGTGTGAATTTTTATGGCTTTAAAGTGTGCATGCAATTGATTTTATTTCCGCATGTGATGATCAATGGTAGAAGAGATTCTGTATTATGCATGAAGCTAAAATAGTGTGTGATCAGGAGAATCTCGGTGAATAATATATCAGTTATTCAAATTTCTACATTGCTTTGATATCAGTATAGTGATCATCATTCTTAAAGCAGGCCCATTTATCCTTTGCTAGATCGACTTCCATGACTTGGGTTATTTTGAGGAATGTTTTGTTCACGGCGTTAATTGTTTTCTTCTTCTTCAACTTCCATCTACAAACATAAAAATAAATTGTAATAAGTGTATATACATTGTTGAGAATAATGAAAATTGCAATATTAAATAATATACAACAATGTAAATCGAAAAGAAATGATGTACCAATGCAACAATTGACTCATAAACTATACACATTCTTTCAAAACCATGTGACATGCCATCTTTCAAGATTTGATCTGTTGGCGTAGTGCCATACTTTGTTTCCTGCAAGTTTTATACCCCATAACAAATCATATATTTAATATAAAAGATTTTTTTTTTCTATTAATTATAGACGAAGCTAAGTAAAACAAGATCGATAGATGCTTAAAAATTCCACAATTAAGTTCTGATATGCCAACATATACTCACAACCCATATTTAACCAAATTTCAATCAATTCCTCTCATGGTTCTTCTTTGTATGTTAGCACATGTTTGAAGACATTCAATGATGATTTTTGTAAAACAACTTAAAAAATACAAAAATGAAATCTAGTTAAGTTGTTATAAGGAAGTAACAATTACTCACAAACTTAGATATCAATCCTTTTCTTCCTTGTCGTCCTGTTTTATGTGTTGAATGGGTTCCATTTTCTTTTCTTTTCTGCAAGAAAATACTTGAAAATTAATATTTTATGCTAAATTGTTTATTTATTTTACCTAATGATCGAAAAATTCAATGATTACATATTACATTTGAAGCACGTTGTTGTTGAGATGGCTCCTCCCGTGATGCAATTTTGTCCATTTCTTTGACCATCTCCTTGTACACCTTTTTGGACATTCCTACTGGCATATTTCTGATATCAGCTCATTCATCTTTTGATATTTTCATAATATTCCTGAAAATGTAACATGACAATAAACTATTTAATTTTTATATTGATATATGAAAAGTAAGTATAACAAAAGTGATATTTATAAATAATTCTAGACAAACATCTAAAGTAATATTACTTTTTCATTCCTTCTTTTTTTTTGTACGTTTTTGCTATTAAAAGTATAACATGTCTTATTGACGAATTCTCTGGAAACTCTTCCTATAGTTTAGATAAAATTTGGTTCTTGGAATCATTGGATTGGTTTTTTTATTGTAAGTGGAAAGAACGTCTATACATTCATTCCATTATATCCCTCAAACTTTGTAAAAAATTTTCCCCCTTTCGTTAACCTCCAGCACCACTCTAGATGAGCTAAGGAGCAATTCATTTTCATTTGCATGTTCTATTTTTTGTTCTTTTCTTAGAACAACATTCCTTTTATCAGTTGTTGGTCCCTATAGAACATTAAACAGATGTGAATTAATAGACTATTTCACACATTTTATCTAATAATTTTAATTATATTATTAATGACAACTAAAAAAAAAAAACTCATATTGGATCGATAATATTTTTTCATTCACGTAATTCATCATTTTGCAAATTTCCATCAAGCTTTTACACTCTTTTGGTCCTAGATCATAAATAATCTTATCGAGCTTCGTCATTTTGTGGCTCTGCATGATACACAGTAAACAATACATATTAGTTAAACTTACATATAGCTCAAAAATAATATTTTTTGTAAAAAAATTACAAAGAACTTGCCTTTTTTGTTTTTCTTGATATGTTATCAGTATTTTTGTTACTTGATCTCTTGTCAGTCATTTATTTATCAATCTCAAACCTTTACCATATCATTCATTAATATATTTATAAATAAATCGTCAACTTTTCAAGTAAAAAAAAATCTCAAGAAATCGGTGCACCATTCATGGTGTACGCATCGACACCGGTGCGTTGCTGTCTTCCAAACGCACCGCAAAAATAGTATAATAGACCGTATGGTAATCTATGTCAACAAGGAGCATCGGTGCATTAAATTTCAATGACCACACCAGTTAAGCATGATAAAATAATAAAAATCGTCTAGTGTTATTTTTTTAGCATAAACCGGTGTCATATTTTACATATGGCGCATCGATTAAAAAAAAAATTTATTATTAATTTTTTATCACATTACTTATGCGGTGCGCTTCTATAATATAGAGCACTAGTGCGCTAAGTTACTCCCGACGCACCGATAAAAAAAAATTGTTTTTTTTTTTAATTCATGCCAGGGCCCACATGGATTGGGATCCGACTATGCTAATTGTCCCATCGGTTGGATGTATTAGGTCTATATTTAGCAATACAAGCCCTATAACTCTAAATTGAAAAGCCATAATTCTGAAATCACAGAAAGAGGGAGAAGAAAGGGGAGAAACAAAAAGAATGTAAGGTTTCTCTTTTTTGAAAGTTTTTTTTTTTCGAAACAGAACGTTCGCGGTGCACCATAATGAAATAGTGCACCGACTGCATATTTTACAAATGGCACACTGAGAAAAAATATTTTGTGTTTCTAATTTTTTATCACAATACTTGCGCGGTGTGCTGGGATAATAGAGCCACCAGTGTGCTTAGGTAAACAGGGCGCACTGACAAAAAAATCTTTTTTTTTTAATTTACGCAAGGGCCGACATGGATTTGGATCCGACTATGCAGGTCCTCCCATGGGTTGGATGTCTTAGGTTTATATTTAGCAATACAACCCATATAAATATAAATTTAAAAGCCCTAATTCTGAAATCACTGAAAGTGGGAGAAGAAAGGGCAGAAACAAAAAGAATGTAGGGTTTTTTTCTAAAATGGTTGTTTTTGCAAAACAACACGTTTGTGGTGCGCCATAATGCAATAGTTCACTGATGCCATATGTTACATATGGTGCACTAATAAAAAAATATTTTATTTTTTTATTTTTTATCATTGTACTTTCATGGTGCGCTGGTATAATAGAGCGCACCAGTGCACTATGTTACATAGGGCGCACAGACGAAAAAAATATGTTTTTTTTAGATTGATGCAAGGGCCAACATGGATTGGGATCCGACTATGCAAGTCGTCCCATGGGTTGGAGGTCTTATGACTATACAAACCCTATAAATCTAAATTGAAAAGCCCTTATTCTAAAATTACAGAAAGAGGGAGAAGAAAGGGTAGAAACAAAAAGAATCTAGGGTTTTGTTTCTAAAAATGGATTTCTTTTTTATTTTGTTTCTGAAAACTGTAGAAAACGTTTAAAAAAAAAAAAACTTTGATTTTTTATTTTACTTCATAAAAAAAAACTACACAAAAAGTAAAAAAAACAATAGACTTTGATTTTTTCTTTTACTGCATTAAAAAAACTGCAGAAAAAAAGTACAAAAAAACAATAAACTTTACTCACATCATTTTAAATTCTATGGTACAAGGTTTGAATCACCAGAGGTTTGGAATTCTGCTTGTTTGAATACTTCTGTTCGAACATATTTCCCTGCTCCACAGTGCTCTCGTGCTCTGTTTTCTCCAGGTATGTATCCTGCAAATCTCTGGCTGAAATTTTTTTCCAAAAATAGTGAAATAATGAAAAGTGTTTAGTATTTAAAGAAAATTTTTATGAAATTAGATTTTCGAAAATATTTTACTGCCCATTTTTTAATTTACCATTTTTTTTTCACTTAAAGAAAATAGGGTTGCGCTTTTTTTATTTGCGGTTATTCATTTACCAGTGTGTACTTTAATCGAACCGCACCAGTGCGTTGAGTTATAAAACGGCACCAGTGCACAATATAAAAAATGCACCGGTGTGGTTATCTGTACATTACGCACCGGAATTACATTTAGGTTTGTGCACCAAAATTTATTATTATTTTGCTCAAATGCAGGGAGAAAATATCATATATTATATGGAATGGACAATTCTTCAAAATCCAACTCATTCCATAATATTTCTCAAAGTCCATCGTGGATTTCTCCCTATCCATCTGGAGACGTAATATTTTCTTCAGATTTGTTTTATTTTTTCACTATATAATTGAATTTATATATGTTTTTTATCCATGCAATCAATCATGCACAACTTAATTAAATTTATAATGTATACAAATTTGCAGGTTCATGCAGATTCAACATCGAGTTCAGATGCACAAAATATTCAAACTGCTCCAAAACGTTAGAAGTTCTTATCAGGAGCTGCATACCACAAGGCACATTTGGTAGATGAAAATGGACAACCGCTTCACCCTGCCAATTGTAACAATATTGCATCTTCTAGCCACAATCCCGGGACAATGATGGTAATTATAATTATAATTGTTTGGTATATATATATTGATTAATATGTAATTATTTCAACATCAAACCAATTTATAATCATGCAAAATAGTCAACATAGTTACTAATTGATATCATATATTTTGTACTAATCATGTGCAATTTTTTTTTTTAATTATTAGGATTCTAGTGATGATGAAAAACATACCTACCATCTTCCGTTGCACCCCACGACAATGTCAAATTGAGAGAAGACTGAATTAAGAGAAAAAATCGGAGAGGAACGATACCAAGAATGGTTGAATCAACCATTGATTCAATTCTTGCTACGTCTAGATTCACCAATTAGGAATGACTACAACAATAGTAGTTCTTCACAAACTGGCAATGGAGGCAATCAAATAGAGGTTGGTATGGATGATTACTTAAGGGATACGACTGTCATGGAGACAATGTTTTTAGATGCATTCCAAAATGATGATCAGCTAAGGGATGATGCTCATATCGCTGACACCTTTTTCGAAAGCCTTAAATTTGCTTCCACCACCCCTCTCTTTGGACCTGGCGGTCAATCAAAGTCTACCCAGTTGGAGACAATGATGTTACTATACAACTTGAAAGCAAATTTTGGCTTGTTGAATGCATGTTTCTCGGAACTTATTAGGTAAGTTACCATAAAGTAATCCCCTTATATAAATTTGAAATATAATCAGTACACCGCAATGAACATTACAAATGTTAAATTTTATGAATGTTAATAATTATATCAACATTAAAGTACATTTATTAATATATTTTTCCATGATCACCAACTACAAGTTATTCAAAGATAAGGTTCTTCCGAGTGATAATGTCTTGCCCGGTAGCTGCGAGGAGGCAAAGAAATTGTTGAAAATGTTGGGTGTTGAGTACATATCATATCATGCATGTCCAAATGATTGTATTCTATATAGAGGAGAATATGCAGAAAAAGAGATGTGTCTGAAATGTGGGCATGACAGGTATGATAAATCAAAAAAGAAGGGTAAATCACTTACTGGTCCTCCTTTTAAGATATTGAAGCACATGCCTATAATCCCAAGGATTCAAAGGCTCTTTCGTTACAAAGAATTAGATATGTTGCAGGGATGGCATGCCTCACACAGAAGTGAGTTGGGATTTATGTGAATCCAAACTGATTCAATAGCCATGAATCATATAGAGGATACATGGCCCGAAAAATTCAAGAATGAAGTACGAAGTCTACGACTCAGCATAGCCATGGATGGTGTCAACCAATATTCCCTCTAGAAAACCAACTATTCTATTTGGCCTGTAGTAGTGATCAATAACAATATCCCCCCATGGTTTTCCATGAAGAATGAACATCTTATGTTGGCTCTCATAGTCCCTGGTAGAATAAAAGTGAAGAATATGGATGTCTACTTACAACCACTGGTAGATGAATTGAAGGATTATGGGATGGGATAAATGTATATGATGTATCAATACCCATCACAGCAGAGAGGAGTTTTACGTTGTATGGCATATGTGCTTATGCGACACATGATTATCCAGGCTTAGGAGTTTTCTCTGGTAAATTACATGTTTAATTTATTGATTTGTTTATATATGTAACAATATTCTTTCACCTATTAGTTATTTAATTCGTTGTAATATTTGTTTTGATCTTCATGATATTTTTTAACGTGCCATGCATATTAATTAATGTATACAAATATATTCTCGCAGGTCTTGTAACAAAAGGGTATTTTGGATGTAAATGTTGTGTACCTTCTCTGAAAGCTAGATGGTCCAAGGACCTACGAAAGCTAGTGTATGATTGCTCCAGCGTATTCCTACCAGAACACCACCTTTATCGAAGAGTAGCATCCGCTTTCAATGGTAAACGAGAGAGAACCCAAAGGCCTCCAATAATGACACCAGTTGAATGGCTTAGAGCATATGAGAGAGAGAAGGAGGAGTTCATAGAAATGTTTGATTCAAATGGGGAACCTATGTTCGATGATCCAGAATTCTTCGACACCTATGTTGAGAAATTTCCCATTGGGATGAAAAGGAAATCTATCTTTTATGACCTCCCATATTGGGAGCATCTTAAGATTGCCCACTTATTAGACCCCTTGCATATATTTAAAAAAATTTCATCTTCTTTATGGAGGCACATATCATCAAAACAAAGTGACACATTGGTTGTTAGGAAAGATCTTATTAATTTAAAAACTAAAAATAAAAATTGGCCAAGACGATTAGAAAGTACGGGATCAGAGGTAGGCGTTGATCCCTCTAATTCATGGTTTTTCAAATAAGGTGATGTCCCATGGATTTAAAAAAAAAGATAATATATCTTTGGCAAAGGAATTTATAATGGATGTGAAGGTACCAACTTCACACGGGTCTTCACTACGGCACTGCTTCACCGTGGATGATCATTTGTCGGGGTTGAAATCGCATGACCATTTGAATCTTCTAAGAGTATCTATAATGTCAAAAGCATGATTTTATTATTTTTTATATTAATAAATTTTATCCCATGTGGGGATCATAAAACATAACTAATTTTTTATATTATTGCACGTGTTTATAAATTTTCAGTGTCATTATCCTTTGTTCCTATGTGGGTGTGTGAAACATGAATTCCCTCAAGACCTAGGATGTGCCATATCTAAATTATCTGCATTTGTATGTTGCATCACGTCAAAGGAGATTCATGTGGCTAGCTTTCCACGACAGCATCAAGTGATAGTTGAGATTGTTTGTATGTTTGAGAAGGAACTGTCGACGAGTTTCATGGACTTACAGGTTCATCTTCTAAGCCACTTGGTAGATGAGGTTGAATTAGTTGGGGTTGTTTCTTGTCGTTGGATGTTCTTCTTAGAGAGGTACGTGAAGAAATTGAAAGGTTTTGTTCGACAAAGGGAAAAACCCGAGGGGTCTATGGTAGAGGGGTACATATCATATGATTCTTTCTACTATTCCAGTGAGTACATCAAGCAGATCGACAACAGACCAGGTGCGGTGATTTGGGACGATAAAATGGATGAAGACAAAAGAGAAGGAGAGTTGCTCCAAACGAGTGGAAAAAAGCACTTGATAAAGAGTAAGCGACTTATAATTTTTAAAATTTACAAAAAGTAATTAATAGAATGTTGAACTTTGATATAATGTATATTTTGATCTCTAAGTACTATATAATGTTGGTTTGATTTCATCAGCGAATTCAGAAATTGAAGCAATCAATAAATTCATTCTTTACAATTCTGAAGCGACACAACCGTGGGTCGCATTGTACGAACAAAATAGGATGAAATGGGATAGTGATAGGAAAGAATTTAGACGGTTGAATGGTAGAAGTGTGCCTTATCCCGATCATTTAAAATAAAATATGCCAAAAATATGCCCCAACAGTTGGGTTTCTGACCAAGTCAGAGATAAATACGGTGCTACCAGTCGTTACCCATGTGCTGAAGAGGATGCGCTAAACGTAGGGATTGGGTGCAGCAACTCGGTAATAATATTTTTAATTTATATGTAAATTTGAAACTTATATTAAGACATCTACATTTCATATTTTAACTGTTGGTTTATTATTTATAAGACACATGACACTATGATTTTTTTAACTTTTTTATAATAGGTGCATTTGTTCCCATCTATGTGGGCATATGGACACCATTTTCGCACAGAAAATGTCGATGCTGAAAATATCACACAAGGCTGTGGAGTGGAAGTCGAGTTCAATCAATCTAGTCGATCTAGCCACCGTGATCAACAACTAGTATGAGGGACGTTAGATTACATCGGAAAGATACAAGAGATCATTGAAGTGGATTTTTCTTCTTTCCAATGTGTTATTTTTAGGTGCAAGTGGTGGGACACCTTTGATCGGAATAATGTAAAGGAATATCGAGATAGTAGGTTGATATGTATCAAATATAGAAAGATGTGGGATGAAGCTAAGGAGCCCTATGTTTTCCCTAAACACTGCAACCAGGTTTTTTTTTACCCAGATGTGTTGGATAGGGATTGGTGGTTCGTATTGACACATGACCCTAGATCAAAACATATTTTTGAGAACAATAGTGTTATCATGCCTTGAGAGCTAGAAGATAATGAGGGTGATTATGAGAACCGAGAGTGATATGGTACATGTGTTATTTCATCAATATTTATACTTTTTAAGATGGGTTTTTCGAAATATTAATATAAAATATATTTTGAATTAATTGGTAATTTGCATTGTGTTAATGTTAAAATCAATAATTCACTTGATAATTTGCAATTATGTTGATCTCAAAAACATTAGCGTACTATATAAATTAATTCTTTTTTTTTGTATCTAAGATCATAATAAAATAATGATAATTCTAAAGTATAGGAATTTATTTGCATTATTTTTTAAACTTTATTATGTTACAATAAATCATATTATTCTAGATTTATTATTTTACAATTATTTAAAATTTACAAATTTAAAAATTTTAATAAATTCATTTCACATTAATACAATTAACATTTTATAAATATTTTACATACAATTACAATTACAATTTTACAATTTCACGTACAATTACAATTACAATTACAATTTTACAAATTAAAAAATTACAATTGCAATTACAATTTTACAAATTTAAAAATTACAATTACAATTACAATTTTACAAATTTAAAAATTACAATTACAATTACAATTTTAGAAATTTACATATATAACATTACAATTACAATTTTAGAATTTTAAATATAATTAGAAATACAAATATTACAAATTTACAATATCATGATCATTTGGTATTAAATTAATTAATAAACATCACGTTCATGATAACCATCGTACAAACATCATATTTGACTAAAAAACACATTCAAAATCACTAACTGCATCATCGTGATCATGATCATCTAACAAAACACAATTAACATTATATATTAACATCATCAGTACAACACAAACATCAAATATACATCTCATGCTATCACATACACATCTATCTGCAAGCTGCACATTAAATGAACATATCTAACATGACCTAACAACATACACATCATGATGATCACCAACATGTAAATTAAGTACAACTGCAACATGAACATAAAATACATGGACCATATAATATATATATATATATATATATATATATATATATATATATATATATATATATATATATAACTTAATAATGTTAAAAATATACAACTGTAATATAAATGTCATGGATCAGTTCATGGTAGTACAACATCAATATCAGTACTAGTGGCCGAATGTCCAGCCTCATCTCCATGATGACTACTAGTAGATACTAGTGGAGGCTCATGCTCATCTGGTGTGGCGTGAGGTGAACGATCATGAGATGATGGTACACTACGCCTCACAGACTATCCATCACGTGTTGCGGCTCGATCGTAATGTGCAACAGTCCTCGTCAGTCGCGTAAAAGCTGTCGTAACTCCTACGACATGCCGCATCAGGCTGTACATATCATGTGCCATGCCTCTCCACATCCGTAATAGCTTATCATCAACCTCTATGTCTCTGTAATCAGCGGGCCTGATGCCCGCCTCAACAATCAATTCAATGAGTTGGTCACCCAACTCCATCCTGTATCTAGCATCACTAAGACGTCGACCATGCACCGGCGCACCAGCAGGAGAAGGTCTCTGATTTGCACTGGCCTCCTGATGATCCTCGGCAATATCTGGCATGCCCTCATCCTCATCAGGATCCACACCTAGATCAGGTGGTGGTGGCGGCATCTCCTCACCATCAAAAGAGCCAATGTCTGCAAAATATATACAAGTACACAAAAATAATTAGACAATTTCATTACTCAATTTAATAAAAACAAGTTAAAGAACATGTTAGAATAAATTTAAATAAAACAATAATATTACCTCTATCAATTGGCAGCTCATCAGCTATGAAGAGGATGTTGGCACACCCTCGCCAATCCAATGCCGCATAAGGACAGGGGACCATAATGAAGGGATGCTCATCAGCACTGGCTAGCAACTCCATTGCATCATCTGATATCTTCACTGGAAAAATAGTCTCCTCCCTCTTGGGCATCATTTTCCCCCACATGTGCATACGTGCCTCAGTAATTGGCCTACGAGGCTGCCGAAGAAAAGAAGGCCTCATCTCTAGAAAACTCTCAAAAAATAAACAAAAAAGCTCTGAAGCAAAAGGGCAGTTGACCCTCCCTTATGCATGAGCACAACATCTATTCAATGTTGTACAAAACTGCTGCAAAAAAATGGCAAACCACCTGACATGGGTGCTGTAGTAAAGAATCAACATAATATAAAAGTGAACAACTAATGCGTTTCCCGTCATTGGTGTTGTACGAAATGGTTGAAATGATAAGTGAGAGACAATGGACCTCCTCACGACTAAACGCACCAATACGTAACTACCCTCCAGCGACCTGAAAATCTACAGGAGATACTAAATTTGTTCCAATGTATCCCTGGGAGTAAACTAACTGACTCCCTGCCACACAGCCAGCTGGAACCTCGGGGAACGAGGAAAAATCCACCCTTCTCCTCGATAGCCCTGTAATAAAATATACATCCTCCTCAGTGGGCGTGTACCACTGGTTGATACCAACCCGAAAAATATTCAGTGCACCAGGGGCGGTGCTCCAGAAAATGTTTTTAGCACACCGTTCACTACATGCGGTGACAGGAGGCTAGTGCGTTGACTACACTATACGCCCCTAGGCATATATCTAAGTCAGCACACCGCCCTCCTGCCACTGTACATCATCATTGGTGCGGTATTTTAAAAGGTCGCACCGTTGACACAGGCCAAATACAGTAAGCCATGGACTGACAAAAATATTTGTCCTGGGGCGGTTATTTCGGTCAACGCACCGCATCACCAGTATTCAACTAGGTCAACGGTGCGGCCAGGTAGCTGACCACACCGCTCCTTTTTAAAAAAATTAAAATAACACGGTGCGCCTTTGGTATCCACCCTGGAATCGGTGCGGATACCCTTAGCACCGATTTACCAGCCCGAACCATTGACAATGTTGAATTGCGGTATGCAGTGCGTTGACAACATTACACGCCCCAGGGCAGATAATTCTGTCAATGCACCGAGTTATCGCGATACACCATTGTCAATGGTGCAGCCTGGTAAATGAACACATTTCACTTTTTAAAAAAAATTAAAATAACACAGTGCGCCTCGTGGTACCGATGCGAATACCATTAGCACCGGTTTCGGTGCGGCCTGTAAATTTACAGGCAACACCGCAAACTGGTGCGAGCCGAACGGCTCGAGCGCACCGCACGACAAATTTTTTTTTTCAATGGTTAATTTTAAGTGTTTTTTAAATTATAATCCGCTAAAAGGTTTAATTATGTAAAAACAAGAAAAATACATGTACATTTACCCGTCAAGGAGGCATATTGGCTGTAGATTTTGCAAAATAAAATTTGTCCACTGTTTTATAAAATTCATGCTGGAGATTGGTGGCAATGCACAACAGTAGTGTGTGCAATAAGTGCAATGGGAGCACGAATGTTAGGGCATCTCAAACAAGGATAACTTGCACTAGTGCTTGAGAGCTCTGTAGCACTGACAAAAGTGAAAAATACGGTTTTTTGGCCGTAATTTTTTTTTATTTAACCCTGTTCCAGTGCGCAGGATTTTTATTGGCATACCGGTGCGTTTGAAGTATGCCGGCCTGGGCGGTTTCTGTTTTCGCGCACTTTTAGGAGGCACCGGTGCAGCATAGCTGTAACGCACCATTTCTCTATAGTAATAAGACACACCAGGCACGGTGTCCGGTGGGCCAATGATTTGTGTGGTTTTGTGGTCGTAATTTTGTTTTTATTTAACCCTTTTCCTATGCACGGCATTTATGGGGACCCCGGTGTGTTTCCGTCATTCCGCCTGTGGCGGTTTCTATTACGCGTGCTTTTTATGAGGCACCGTGGCCAATGATTTGACACGCATTGGTGAAATACCTTAATTAAAGGCACTCGGCGGGTGTGTACGGACCACACAGTTTCTGGTATGCCAATGTTTTGTGCGGCTTTTTGGCCATAATTTTTTTTATTTAACTATTTGTCAGTGCGTAGGGTTTATGGGTGCCTCGGTGCATTTCCTTTATTCCACACCGGGCGGTTTCTGTTTTTGCGCACATTTTCGGAAGCACCGGTGCGGTAGAGATGTAACGAACTGGTGTTGTACAGGAATATGACGCACTCGGCGGGTGTGTTAGGAGCACACGGTTCCCGGTGTGCCTATGTTTTATGCAGTTTTTTGGTCGTAATTTTTTATTTATTTAACCCTGTGCCACTGCGTGGGGATTTCAAGGCGGCCTGGTGCATTGGTGACCTGGTGATTTTAAGGGCGACCAGGCGGTTTCAGTGTTCACACGTTTTTTAAGAGGCGTCGGTGCGGAAGTTATGTAAAGTATCGATGCGCTACAGAAATACAACGCATCGGGCGGGTGTGTACAGAGCGCACGGTGTTCGGTGTGCCAATTTTTTAACCGCACTGGTGCGTTCATGTGTTGTACGCACCAGTGTGTTTTACAGTGTTAAGAGCACCAGACAATTTACATCCACAAAAATCTCTACCCGCCAACCTCCTCTAGGAACCTCCACTAGAAATGGATGTCTAGGGTATTTTTATAAGGGGTTCCTCAAAAAAATCCGCTAGAGGGACTTTTCCTTGTAGTGAAATGATCATATCAGTTCCCTTCAACTCTAACTTCATGGAATTTGGTCTCAATTCTTTGATTTCCACAGGAGAAATCGATCTCAGGTTGGAATTGGGATTCGAAAGCACCACCACAGCCACTAGTGATAAAATGTTACAGGTTGGAAAAGGATGTTGTTCATAGAGCCCAAAATTTTAGGTGAATGCATCAACATGAGTATTGTATGTACTAGGAGAGAACATTTTAAGCAACTCAATCGCACATGGAGTGAAATACTCATATGTTGAAGCAAATCCAAGATATTTGTAGGAATCAAGATTTAAGCACCTATGCATCTTTCTAGTTCAAGCTAGTACTTTTGTCATTTGAATAATGTTTCATCACATCTATCCAAGCATCTGATGCACTTGCAATATGCATGTTGAAACAAGCTTGAATGTGATTATACAACCTATAGGTGTAAAAGTCCTCAAAGTTTGGCCAGAGTGGAGCATATCCTTCTAGAGAGGACTGATTTGACTTGTTGAAGCTTCTAAAGGAATCCCTCATATGTCCAAATAAATAATTTAGCATTCCATAACTAAAATACATTATAAGAGCTGTGAAACAAGGGATTGTAACTATGTTGACAATAAATAGAATACCGCAACTAAAGCCCCCTCCATAAATTTATATTATTTTTATGAATCGATGCTTTCTTCCTTGCACTGAGAAAACATAGCTCAATGAATCTTCCAAAGTGGTTCACACTCCCAACTAATAAAAAATTCCTAATAAGAATGGAAAGAATCAACAGTGCATGTTCCTCTTCATCCCTCCAAGGTCAAGGTCAGCAATGGCCAATCAAAATTTTGATTGTTGCCATTGTTGGTTGTCTCTTCTTGTTGAAGATTAGACAAATCTTACATTTACCTTTGAAACCCTTCGCCGACTTGGTATTCACCTGAGTGAATGGGATTGAAACCCTCTACGAAGAAACCCTCTTCACGCACATGATCGAGATTGAACTTTAGATCAACCATTTTAAGACCTTGATTTCCATTGAGTCGTAACTGACTCTGATACCATTGATCCAAATCTTGGGGGACCAAGATCTAAGAAACTGAAATGTCGATGGAGTAAAATAAAACACCAATAAACTATTTATTAAATGTTATAAAATTATATATTACAGAGAAATGCAACACATAAAATATGCAAAAACACAAACACAGAAAATATATAAAACAAGAGAGACATAGATATACGTGGTTCACCCAATTTGGGCTATGTCCACTTCGAACAGCCAGTCCTTCCTTTCTATTATCCATCAAAATAAAGAGACACAACCTACAGCAGATCTGCTGTAATATCCTTTGTTCTCTCTCACAGTCCCCCTTTTTTGTTTCTCGCTCATAATACTCATACAATACACAGCCGCAATACAATACCCTCATAAAACAGAGGGGTTGCCTTCTAGGGAAAAAAAACCCTAAAGTAAACATAAGTTCCACCGTTAGATCATCTTCGTAATGAACAGATCAGATTGACTAGAAATTATAATATTTTACAAGGCAATTTTACATTTATTTTTAGCTTCGGGCGGAGTTGTCACCCCATTAAGAACAAGGTTCCAATGCAATGATACATCTATGTAAAGAAGATAATCAGGCTCCACACCCAACAATCTCCCACTTGAAGACTGATTGTAGAAACTCCACTGCTGCTTCATTTGTTGGAAAATTACTCCACTTTGGGCCTAGTTTTTTCTCATGTTCATCATCATACTTGAAGACCAATTGAAATTGAGCATAATCTTACTTTCTCCATGGTTACAACTTTTGTTAGCATATCTGCAGGATTCTGGCTAGTGTGTATCTTTTCCAACTTCAACTGTCCATCTTCCAACATTGACCGTATGAAATAGTACTTGAGCTGTATGTGTTTAGTCCTAGAATGAAATGATGAGTTATTTGCAAGATGAATGGCACGTTGGATGTCACTATATGATATGCCCATATCATGCTTCTTACCCAATTCATCCATAAACCTTTGTAGCCAAATCATTTCTTTACTAGCCTCGGTAGCAGCAACATACTCTACTTCTTTTGTTGCAAGTGACTTCGGATTTTTGAAACCCAACTAACAATTGTTCCACCTAGAGTAAATACATACCCTGTAGTGCTCCTCATGTTATCTCTATCACCTGCCATATCTGCATCAACATATCCCTATAGAGAAATGTTTGAACCACCAAAACATAATTCTTGATTTTTGGTACCTCTCAAATATCTGAGAATCCATTTCATTGCCATCCAATTTTATTTTCCTAGATTTTTCATGTACATGCTTACAACTCCCACTGCATGTTAAATACCAGGCCTTGTTCAGACCATTTCTTACATTAAGCTTCCAACTGTTGATTCATATGGAACTTTAGACATAAAATCCATTTCTTCTTGGGTCTTGGGACACATCTCCTTACTAAGCTTGAAATGGCTAGCCATGAAAGGTGTACTAACTGGTTTTTCATTTTTCATATTAAATCTTTTCAACACCTTTTGTATGTACTCATTCTGAGACAATGTTAATTTGCGATTTTTTCTGTCTCTAGTTATTATCATACCAAGGATTTGTTTTGTAGCTCCCAGATCCTTCATTGAAAATGAATTTGCAAATTTTCATTTGAGCACAATTATTTCCTGCATGTTAGACCTTGCAACAAGCATGCTATCTACATACAATAACAATATAATAAAACTACCATCATTTTGCTTTTTCAGATAAACACAATGATCAGAGTGACATCTAGTATAACCTTGTTCAAACATAAAACTGTCAAATTTTAGATACCACTACCTTGGAGCCTATTTTAAGCTATACATACTCTTCTTTAACCTGCACACTAATTTTTCTTTCCCTCTGACCTCATATCCTTGTGGTTGATGCATATAGATCTCTTCCTCCAAATATCCATGGAGAAATTTTGTCTTTACATCTAAATGTTCAAGATTCAAATCTTCCGCTGCTACAAGACTTAAAATAGTTCTAATTGAAGTCATATTAACAACAGAAGAAAACATTTCATCAAAATCAATACCTTTCTTCTGTGCAAACCCCTTCACCATAGTCTAGCTTAGCACCTCTGTTTTCCTCCATCTTCTTCCTTCAGCCTACAAACCCATTTATTCTGCAATATTGTTTTACCTGCAGGAAACCTGACTAATTCCCAAGTATAGTTATGTATTAAGGATTCCATCTCTTCTTTCATGGCTAGCTCCTACTTCTTCCTGGTTTCAACCTGCATTGCTTCTTCATAACATTCGGGTTCACCAGAATCAATCAACAATAAATAATATAATGAAGGAGAGTATCGTTCAGGGGGTCTACTTATCCTGCTAGATATTCTAACACCACTTTTAGGTGTTTTAGGTGCATGTTTTTGTGGTGGTGGTTGTTTATTATTATTATTTTCAGGCACCTTTAATTTTTTTGTGATCTCATCAAGAATTGTGTATTATTTGTTTTTTTTTCTTGTTTTTTTCCTGCAACTGATTCTTATACAAGACCTTTTCATTGAATATTACATCTCTGCTCCTAATGATTTTTTGATTTTCATAATCATATAAGCGGTAACCAAAATAATTAACGCCATATCCAATAAAGGTACATTTCTTTGATTTTTCCTCAATCTTTGTTCTATTTTATTTATTAATATGGACAAAGGCCTCACAACCAAAAGGCTTTAAAAAATAGTATTTTACCTTTTTACTTGTCCATGCCTCCTCTGGAATACCACCATCCAAGGAACTTGAAGGCCCTCTGTTTATCAGACAAAATAGTAGTATCTGCAGCATCTGCCCAAAATTGTAAAGGCAATCCAGCATGCAATCTCATGCACCTTACACGCTCCACGATTGTTTTTTTCATCCTTTCTGACACACCATTTTCTTATGGTGTTCTTGGAACTGTCTTCTCTCTACGAATTCCATGCTCTAAACAGTGCCTATCAAACTCTTTGTTGCAATATTCACCTCCATTGTCTGATCTCAGACACTTCAACTTCTTTCTTGTCTCAATATCAACCAAAGCTTTCTATTTCTTGAAAGTATCAATTACATCATATTTATTTTGAATAGAATAAATCCGAGTTTTTCTAGTTTCATCATCAATAAAAGTAACATAATAACAAGAGCCACCAAGAGATGATACCTAAGCAGGTCCCCATACATCTATATGCACAAGCTAAGAAATCTAACTCTTTTCTGCTTTCCATAAATACAATTTTCACAGAAATCCAAATCAATATTCTTCAAAACCGATAACAAGAATCTTGAGGGAATAAATTTCTTGAGTGAATATTTTTTTGAGTTTGTTTTTGCCTCTATGATGAGAAAACATGTAATTTAATAGAGTATACACACACTCCTAGTCTTTGGCTAAATTTCAGGGATAAGTTTCTAACTTCCCTAGATTCTAGGAAGTGACTCATTTAATGTAATTATGATGCTTTTTTGATAGAATTTCGACCCTACGAGGTGTCATGAACTCTATTTTCTATAAGTAGTCCATCTCTAGTCTTTTTAGAGGTTGGATAGTTGTTATTTTCAGTGGAGCTATTATACAAGCTTTTGCTAATGAAATCAAGGACAGTGTTGCAGACATAGAGTTAAGACTCCTGTGGTATGCCTTTGAGCATTTTTTATCTCTGTAAACTCATGATGTTGAATTTTATGTTACTCATATTTCATCTATAATCTTATTTATGCTAATTCTAATCAGTTTATCGACAAAAATCATGATTTCCATGCTATTTTTTTATAAGATTTTCATGAAATTGTCTCTGTTCTTCTGATGAATGAATTCAATTTAATGCTCATTCTAATTCCCTCTTAGTTCACACTATACATAATGAAAAACTATGCATGCTTATTATCTTACCTACCTAGCCTCACCCCTTACCTCTGTAACTAAACCTTTGAATTCATACCAAAAACATAGACCTAGTTTCCTAACTATCATTCCAATCCAACAAAACTTCAAAAAAACAAAAACCCTAATCTATTTAGCATCATAACTCGCCTAAAATTTTATATACAGTCATCCTTTTGGTTTCTAAGTTACATTGAGAGAACCCTCTCTGGTCTTGGTAGGGCTAGCTACCTGATCTAAAGTTTGGTATGTGGTTACGTTCCTCCAGCTCCATTCTCAGCCTTGGGAAGCAGGGGCAAGTGATAATAGGATCAATCTCCCTTATTATTTGTACAAGAGTCTTACTAAAATGTCAAAGTTTTATCCTAATTATATTATATTAGTTTTATCAAAATGAAATTGGTGATTTAAATCAATTGATCTGAGTTCATAAATCCTCACACTCACCAACTATTTCGGGGAAAAACACCCTAGAGGTTTGTTGGGTCAAAACCTCCACAGATCAGGGCATGCTATTCAGAAGGACTCACACACAACCACACTTAAATGCCAAAAACTAGATAACAACGATAGTAGAACTCACCCGTAGTCCTACGTTCGATGTAGATCCTGCGGGGTCCAAACCCCCAACAACCCTTCTTCCTCTTCAACCTGAAAAAAAAGAAAGAACGTGCACGGAAACCTAGTTGTACAACATATATTGCTCCTAAATGTTAGTGTAATCCATGTGAAACATTATGTAAACAATAATAAATTCTTAAATGATAATATTTTCACATATACAAGTAAACATTAACACATAAGTTCAGGAACAAGATGGTTCTTCATTATTACGAACATCATGTACAGTAGTAAAAGTGGAGAGATCACCTGAATCCTTCCACGATCTTCGAACAAACCATCGTCCGGATCCGTCCCACCCTTGCCTCGCTAAGATACTTTCAAGACTTGTGCACTCGAGATGGCATATAAATGAATGAAAATCTCCGGGAAACAAGGGTTTCCTGTATAAATCTGGGAAAGTGCAGGAGGCACGGGAATTCAGACTTGAATTGGGATTCCAACAGAGTATAATATCTATAAAATTTCTCTCTCCCTTAGGCCATGCACATGAGGGGCTTTTATACTCCCTCAAAGTAGTTTCAATCAGTTGGAAACAATTGGCCACGTGCTGGGGTGGTTGAACTACTGGAGTAACCATCAACCCAGCCCGAAAATAGGGAATTTTATATATTTTTTAATGATTTTAATGGCATACGCGGAAAAGTGTGTATGGACTCGCGTATACACACGGAAAAGTCTGGGCATACCCGCGTATGGGATTTTTAACACTGTTTTTTATGAATTTTGTTCAAGTCTGTGGGAATGGGTGCCCAAGGCCAAAGAGACAATCATGAATCACACGAGGGTGAAAAATGATGCTATAACAGATGCCCCCTAATATATGAGGTCAGAAGGGGTACATGATGGCCGAAATGTATTATGCACATAGAAAGAACTTCGCAAGGACAAGAGAGGACTTCACCAGATTTCAGCCTGCCAAAAAACAATGAAAGAAAACAGAGAGTCAACTCATGCTGAGGTGGGCATACCCATGCTCAGTCAAAAATACATCATATCGAAAGTACAAAATAGATCCAAAATGTATACAAGTATAGCTGAACTGAAAGTACACAATGAATCATCTGAGCATGGCCCAGAAGTACAAGTCAGAATCAATGTCTAAGTATCACATATAGAAAGCTGATCAATGATGCTGAAACTGGATGTCTGATCATATAAGTAACTGAATCTCCAAGTACCAAATCATAAGGGGTGGAACTCATGGTACAATCACGCAACTCGGGAGCCAACATATAAGATGCTGCTGTACTGAACTGCAACATATAAGGGTGAACGACATCACTGGCAGAAACTGGATGGACTGTCAAAAGTGAACCGAGAAATGTTGATGCAACCCGAGGTCTTCACCGATCACTATGGCACAATTCTACACAATGGGAATAAATGAGCTGAAGTCGACCATGTGAGAAATCATTGGATTACCGGTCAATGATGTATACCGTTAACCAACGCGAGACAACCCACCAATAATGAAAATGAGTGTCAAGGTGCCCCAGTACAATCTAACAAGTGTGAATAAATGAGTTGAAGTCCAACACTTGAAAGAATCTACCAATCAGGAGGCAATGATGAATCCCCACTGTCGATAGCGAAGAGTCTACCACTGATGACTGCAAACCCTAAGGTACTGAAAAAAGACTCTAGACCTTATTCCCAGAGCAATGAGTCAGAGTCGATGGGAAAAGATCTGCTGGAAGGAAGGCATTAAGGCATCCCACATCAGTCCAGCGCGAGTGTAACCCGTAGGCTAAGATTTGGAAGGAATCGGACGAAGTAGAGTGATGGAACCAAAACCAAAGTATGTTTCCGACATGCACAAGATGAAGCTAGCGCACGGAAGAAACCCTCTGAACCAACCAATAATGAAAGCTGACACAGAGGCGAGAAATCCACCGATAGGGTCAAATGGAAATCAAGGTACTGCATGAATCCCAAGTGTGATAATGTATGCTGACGTCGAACACAGGGGAAACCACTCAGTCAAAGACCCATAATGATGATCAAATGCTGAGCACAAGGTCACCTATCAATGATGGAAATAGGGCCAGGGTGCGGCTCTAGGTTTGCTCTCAGAGCAATGTGTCGTAGTCGATAAGAGACAAACCCGCTGGCAAGAAGTCAATGGGGACCTTCTCAAACCAGCACGAGCAGAAGATCAAAACATCTGATGTGATAGAACATGATACTGACAAGACCGGGAAGGCCGACTGAATAATGAGTCAAAAGACACCGCAGAATGGCCGACTCAGGCTAGACTTCCCTTGAACAAAAGCACGACTCTGTGATGACCATGGCAGTAAAAAGTGACACTGTATAAGTCTGTCTTGCAGGAGGCAAAACAAACTCTCGATATGATTGGAAGAGATAACCAACCGGGGGAGAACTGACAAGTGAAACATGGTAAAGGCTGAACCTAGGTCAAACTAGAACCATCCCAAATGAAGGAAATATATATAAGTATATGTGCTTTGCTCAAGGGCGACAAACTGACTCTGTACTGCCATCAAAATAACGAAGATACATCCCGTTCCCGCTCTTTTTGTTATATTTGATTTTTTTGTCTTTTTCATATAATAAGCCCGAAAAAGAATAAAAGAATGCTATGGTACAATGGATAGAACGAGTATCAAGAAACAGATGCACTAGTTCCTGGGATTGGAACGATCCTATGCTCAATGCAAGGTGGCGGAAACTGGTAAACGATACTCAGAGGAATGTTCCATCCATAGGTAAAAGGGTGTCAAGTCGTGATAGACAAGTGCATGCAATGGTTAACTTGTACAGATAGGCAAGGTCAAAATTTGGCTTAAACATTGAGTCCAAAATGAAGCCGGCTAAAGGTAAGGATAAACAAGTAGCCAATATGCAATGCAATAATACAACTCAACAACACCAGGGAGCCTCTAGGGTAATAGCCAGAAAAATGATAATGAGGAAGAAGAAGAATGAAGCTTCAACACATAATTCATGGCAGGACTAAAGAGGACTCCCGAGCCTACATAAAACGCAGCATGGGCGACAAGTGATAGCGAGGAACTAACTAGGAAGCCCATGTAAAGGAAGGCTCTACCACCAAGCCGTGATTAAATAATTGGCGAGTGAAATGGGTGTAATACTCATGACCTGATGGGATCGACCCTATGGCAAGTGATCAAAATGGAGGCTAGTATGCAAAATGCAATGGAAAGTGGATTCCCTAACCTATATGCCAGTGAAGATCATATACCTGCCATGACAGGTCAGCAGTCATGGATCAAAAACCGAAAAAAATCTCAAATTCGTCAAAATGTACCTGAAAATATACCAATCTGGGCACTTCCAAGCATCCGGGTTATGCAGCTTAAGATAGATTGAAAAAAAGAAGCATAACAAATTTTTGCGAAAAATTTTCAATTTTGGGCACAAATAGACAAGTTACCTCATATTTGGTTCATTGTTACATTGCTGATTTGGGAAAAGTGTTGTGGAGAAAAAACCTCTTTCGTCAAAATAGGAGCAATCGACCGTCAAACTTCACCGAATTTGTCAGGTAAGCTCTTAATTCATCCTTGCTATTCATTTTGTCTGTTCATAAATTAAAAATTAGGGATTTTCACCGTAGAATCATTTGCTAAAAATCACGGGTTTGTGCATACGCAGGTTGATAATGACCAAGTCGCGTATACATGTGACTGTGCACAAAGAAAGTCGCGTATGCGCAACCCAAAATGAAAAAATGCATAGCTAATGAACGAATTATTGAAATTTTGCAGGATGACTATATCTTGGAGAGAGCGTGAACACAGTGCCATTGACAATGAAGTCATGCAGGACCAAATATCACTGAATATTCTTCGGAATTGCGGATTGCTCAAGTTTTTCAAAATGCCAAATATGAAGAGTAATGTCTGGTTGCTCGAAATGCTTGTGAACTATTGGGAACCGGAAGAATACTGCTTCATTATAGATCAAATGCCTATATGCATCGAAGTGGAAGATATCTATTTTATTACTGGACTCTCCCGGAGGGGGGAGCCAGTAGACTTGCATGGTAAGCCTTTGGGAGGGCTAACCATGGAAGATTACGTCCACGTGTACTGCGTAGAGGGTTCCAAGAAAGTTGGAACTCAAATTTCGATCAAATATTTAAGAGACCTGCACATAAAAATCCTCCTTTTTACCATTGGTAGGGTGGCAGGATCTGCCTCCCTACACCAGGCATCCAGGACTCAAATGAGTATAGTAGTTGAATGCTTAACTCATTTATATGATTGGTGCACGGCTCTACTGATGAACATGAAGCAACAATTGACTTCTATCCAAAAAGCAAAGACAAAACATTTTGGATATGGTACAATTTTGATGACATTCTTCTTCGAGAAGATTCCTGGGCTGAGACCCAAAGTGATCTCTTCTATCAGCAGCTCGAGAGATCCAAGAATTGCCCGATGGGCTGACTTGATGAAGAGATTGGGGGGGAGTGAAGTTCCCAAAACCACTTGGGATGATGAGTTCTTCCTTTGGTGGGGAGAACAAATCATCGTTGTGGAAGACTATCCCTATGCCGGGATGGATTTCCAAGGCGATCCAAACCTTGTCCTTCCACCAGGCGTGGCATGGGGCACATTCGGTAAGTTTGTAATTTTTTGACTTATATAATTTTTTGGGATTTTTTCAATATGTATGAAAAAATGTGAAAAACAAACATGTTTTTTATTGGATTCAAAATGTCTTACAATTTTAAAATGATCATGAAACAGATATTGGACCAGTTCGACCTGAGGGTTACCCACGACATAAGCGTCGCAGAGGTGAGGCGGATACAGTAGACTCAGACAGAACTCTCCATGCCGTACAGAGGAACTTGGAGGGGTTAACCCGCCAAGTGCCTATGGCTACAGTGGAAGATCTGCCTGAGGCCATCCAGAGGCAGGTAGTAGGAGTACCTCGCGACTGGGTACGGTTATTCCGCCGAGTTGCCACCGCGATCATGTTCTATAGGAACACAACTTCTAGGCAGGGACCACAGGAGTAGATAGATATGATGTATCAGATGACTGTATATTTTTTGAGACTGAACATGATCGGGCATAAACCCTAATTTTTTGTATGACTTATGGATCCAAATTTTGTATAGTTTTGAACACTCTGATGATATATATACAGCGATGTTTGATGTGATGTGACAAATGTATAAAATGTATGATGCTTTTGATGATTAAATTTTATTGTATGGAATGATTAATGTGCCAATCAATGGCTTGATTAGCTAATGAGTCTGCCATCCAATTGTCAGCTCGAGGAACATGAATAAAAGTTAAAAATCGAAATGATCTTTGTAACAAACGTACCCTCAAGAACAACTGGAGTAAAAATGGATCTCGAACCTGATAAGTATTGTTCAACTGCGACACCACCAGCTGAGAGTCCAAGAAAACTACCAACGAATCAACACCCAAAGATATTGCCTCCGAGAGTAGATAAACAACTACAGTGTATTCTGCTATATTATTGGAAGCAGGACCAATGCAAACCCCTCTTGATACTAACAGCTGACCGGATGGATAATGAAGCACCCAAGCCGCGGAAGCTAAGTTCCGGGTGTGTCTACTAGCACCATCGGTGAAACCAAAATGACTCATGACATCCGACACAACCTGCCAAAGCAGATAAAAAACATCACCATCCCATCAAAGATCGAAAAACAACCAGATATGTACAAAGTAAAACTACTATATACAAAAGAAAAATGTCAGGCCGAAGCCTAGGCATAATACTTTTTCAAATAGAGCCCATTTCTGGGCTCCGACAACTCGTTTCCTTCAAAATCAACCAAGGTATATGCTCCTTTTTTAAGGAATTTTTTAACGATGAAGGGGCCATACCACATAGATTTAAACTTTCCTGCCCCCAGGGCATCTTTTTCTTGGGCATAGACCAAAACAAGGTCACCTTCCGAAAAAACCCTAGGTTTGACCGCCTTATCGTACTGAACTTTAACTCGGTTTTTATGCGCTTCATTCATCGTGGCGGAATCTCGACGCCGCTCATCAAGATGTTCCAGATGAAGGAGACATTCTTCAAGACTAGAAGTGTCAGGAAGAAGTTCAACAGCTAACTTAAGAGAAGGAATCTCACATTCAATGGGAAATACAGATTCCAACCCGTGAACTAGCTGAAACGGAGTAAAGCCAGTTGCAGTTTTCACTGACGTCCTGTATGCCCAAAGTGCAGGATATAGCATAATATGCCAGTTGGATCTAGCTTTATCAATTGTCCTTTGAAGAATTGTCTTCAAGGATTTATTCACGACTTCCACTTGCCCATTGGCTTGAGGATAATATGGAGATGAATGCTCCTGCCGGAAACCTAATTTTAGAGCCAACTCAGCCATCATGCTATTCTGAAAATGACTGCCATGATCAGTGACAATCTCTCTAGGAATACCAAAACGAGCGATAACCTAGTTGAAAATAAAAAGAGCTGCAGTCTCACCATCATTTCCAAAAGTAGGCATAGCCTCGACCCACTTCGTAAAGTAGTCTACTGCTACAATAATGTACTTGTGACCTTTAGCCGAAGGCGGGTTACAAGTAGTATAATCAATACCCCACTTTGTAAAGGGACCGACAATAATGACTGGAAAAATCGGAGTTGTATGAGCGCGCATCTTTCGAGTATAAACTTGACAAGGATGACACTTTTTGACCGACTCCATACAATCTTTGAAAATCGAAGGCCAAAAGTACCCAGCACGCAAGATCTTTTGGGCTGTAGCAAGCCCAGATAAATGACCACCACAAGCTCCACTGTGGAAATTATTCAGCACAGCCTCAGCTTCTTCGAGAGTTAAGCAGCGTCTTAAGATTGAATCAACCCCTCGACGGTATAAAGCATCACCAATGATCAAGTAATTCTTAGCCAAGTGACGCAACTTATGGCGCTCATCTTTCGAAAAAGTAGAGGGAAAATTCACAGTCTGAAGATACACAATTATATCTCCATACCAAGGATCCTATGGAGAGATTAGAAACAAATTTTCATCCAGGAAGGATTCATCATAGACTATCTCTTCCCCACAGGGCAACTCGGAGATCAATTCCGCAAAAACCAATGATTTCTTGGACTTGGCAGACATAAACTCAAGATCAAATTCCTGCAAAATCACAATCCATCTATTTTATTTGCCCCCAATCACTCGCCTACTGAGGACAAACTGAAATGGATTGGCTGCTGCCAAAACATAAGTTTTTCGTAGAAGAATATAATGTCGGAGTCGCTGCACAGCATGAACAGCTACTAAAGCTAACTTTTCTATCGGATTATACCGGAGTTCAGGTCCTACCAATCCTCGACTCAAATAGTATATGACATGCTCTGCAAGAGAATCATCCTCCTGAACTAGAACCATACCAATGGTAGATTCTGCTGCTGCAAGATACAAAAGGAAATCCCTGCTATAATCAGGTGGACTCAATAAAGGAGCAGAGGTCAATGCTTTTTTCAAAGCATCGAATGAGCATTGAGCGAAGTCATCCCAAAAAAATGGAATTCCCTTCTTCAACAATCTCATAAATCCCTTAGTAACTTCAGCATAATTTACAATAAATCTCCGAAGAAAATTAGCCTTTCCTTGTAGACTTTGAAGTTTACGAATAGAGGACGGGGGAGGCAACCAAAGTATTGCCTCAACCTTGAAGGGATCTACCCTAATCCCTTCCCTAGACACAATGAATCCCAATAACCGACCGGATGTAACTGCGAAAACGCACTTGTTCGGATTCATCCTAATCTTGTAGAACCGACATCGTTCAAATATTTTACGGAGGTGAGCAGGATGATCCATTCTCTTTCGAGAATGAGCAGCTAAATCATCTAAATATTCCTCGATAATCTTTTTGATGTCGTGGAAGGCGTATGACATGGCCCGCTGAAACGTAGCCCCAACATTTTTAAGACCAAAAGGCATCTTCTTGTAAGCAAAAGTACCCCAGGGACAAATAAAGGCAGTCTTATGTTGATCTTCAGGACGGATAGTAATCTGATTATATCCGGAGAAGCCGTCCATGAAGGAGAAAATCTCATCACCGGCACACTCATCAATGATATGATCTATAAATGGTGTGGGGTAATTATCTTTAGGACATGCTTTATTAAGGTCTTTGAAATCGATGCAAACTCGAATTCTTCCTTGTTTTTTATCTACCGGAACAGAGTTTGAAACCCATTCAGTCAAAGGAACAGGGAAAATGAATCCCGCCTTAAGCAGCTTCTCCACCTCAGCTTTGATAGCTGCTGCCTTCCTAGGATTGACCGGACAAATTTTGTGCCTCACAGGCTTAGCGTTTTCGTAAGTCTTGATCTCATGCTGGACAATAGATGGATCTATACCAGGCATTTCCTCATAAGACCAAGCGAAAACATCCCTATACTCTTTAAAGAGATCGGTGTAAATATAAATTTCTTCAACGGAACATTCAGCTCCGATGAATACATTCTCAATAACATTGGGATCCCTGGAAATGTTCACCGGGATAGTTGGAGAAATCACAGCCATGTTCCCTTCAGCATATAACTGTGTTGGTGCTAAAGGGTTCAAGATTGGGCGAACAGGACCAGGAGACAGAGGACTTGGAAAACTCATTTCAACTTCGCTCAAATCAGGAAAAAGTAAGACCGATGATGCAAATCATCCCATGGTCTATCTATACCATTCATAGCTTCCAGGATGGCCTCTTCAGATGGAAGAGTGGTATCAAGGCAATCCTGGGTAGAAGAATAACTAAGTGTTCAAGCTGGAGCCACATCTCCATCCAACTCTTCCGGTGAAAGAGGAGTTGGGATGGACTCTGCAGAGTCAACAATAGACTAATAAGAAATCTCAGCTACAGACATAGGAAATGCCATTCCACCCACTTGACCTTCCACTAATGTGGCGGTAGGGGAAGGTAAGGTCCAAGGGTCTAAAAAATAATGAGTTCTGAAGAACTCTCTTCGAAGAGGAACCCTGGAGGATGAAATTGCATTTATATGAACCGTAGGAGGAGGAATATCAAAATTACCCATCAAGGAAGAATACATTCCAACCCCTAAATTCTCAACAGGCGCCTTGGTATTATCCAACTTTGGAATAGTTGAGTCAATAGATGCATTCGGGTCTACAGGAGGACAGTCCAGTTGGTTCACTGTAACAATCCTCCCTTCGTGAGGGAAACAAATAATCCGAAACAATGAATATGCAATGGCATCCATCTCATAAATCCAGTTTCTCCCCAACAGAAGGTTGTAGTCCAAGCTTGCATCAACTATCTCAACCTCTATATTTACAGTTTTTCCCCCAACACAGATGGGCAAAGCTGGGACAATACCATGTGGTCTGTGAGAATGACCATCAAACGCAGTTAGAAGAGTAGCAGATGGAACAGCTGCGGGAGATCCAATTCCCTTCCAGCACGTGAGAGACATCACACATGTGGAAGCACCCTCATCAACGACCGTTTGAAAAATATTGCATTTCCGATATGACGATTTGATATGAAAAGCCATATGATGGGGGAGTCTCTTCTTAAAATTAGTCATATCGAAAGTAATCATAAGAGATTTCTTTGGATTGACAGCCCCAAGAGCAGTGAGCAAAGCACTGCGCTGAGCCGGACAAGACTAGAGCACCTCTAAAGCCGACATGGCACAAGGACTCTGCGCCAGATCTTCCACAATAGAGTAGTTCTGGGCAGCCCTAGCATTTGGATTAATCGTCGTTCGCTTGGTAGATGCTTTGGGCATCCGAGGTATAGGCTCAACAGTAGGCCTCGTAATATGAAGCGGCTCGGTAGCATCAGGAGCACCCTTAGCTTTCGAAGACTCTTCTTTGCCATAATCACGGGATCTCGTAGCAACATCCACGTGAGCACTCATCATGTATATGTTTGATGGAATTTCCCCTTCCTGAGTGCCCCTAGAGGAAGCCCCAGTATTTTGATTCGCGCCAACAACTAGCTATTGCCCTTGGGGAAATGGGTTTGTCAACACAGCCTGGGAACTGGAAGGACCCTGCTGAGCTAACAAGCGCTGCGCATCCTAAATTTTAGGGAAAAGGTGCGTAAGATGGTCTCCAGCACACAATTTGCATGGAAAATTCACTTTCTTTTTATCCTTTGGACCCTCACCAACATGCTCGTTGGTTTTATTCGCATTACCCTTCCCATTCTTTCCCTTTTTCTTATTATTCCGTCCTTTCTTATTCCCTTTGTATTGTTGATTTCCTTTGGGATTGGAAGTTTGGACGGCATTAACCGACAAATATTGGGAAGGCGATGACTCAGCAGGCACAGCCTGACCAGAAGGAGGAGATTTTATAGACAACTGCTGCAATTGAGTAAGCAGGTTAGCTGCACCACTATTGATCAACCCAATAAGTCCATCACCATGAGGACCAGGCTTAGTCTTGGATAAATCTAATTTGGAGCGAGGAGCATTAGGCAAATACTTATGAAGGACTCCAGACTGAGAATATATCAGTTCCAGCTGTTGGGCCCTAAAAATAGCCTGTTCCTCAGAAAATACCCCAGACAGGGATACATCCTTAGAAATGTCTGACTGCAGAGATTTCAAAAACCATTCCAAAAGGAATTCTCCTGGAATATGAGCTTTAATAAGCCTCTTCCTTTTCCACCATTCCTGAATATGGTCAGAAATGTGGGTTACGTCGTCCTGCTTAAAATTAGCTAGGATTTCAGTCCCGACGTCGTAACGGATAGGAAACTGGAAATGATTTAGAAATGTAACAGCCAGATCTCTAAATGTAGCAAAACTGCCCCCAGTTAACTCAATATACCACTTGGCAGCGTTTCCAGTTAAGGTGTGTTGAAACAATCTCAACCTAATCGAATCATCAATCAGGGAGTTAGAAGAGCACCATAAATGGAAGGTGGTGATGTGATCAGCCGGATCTTCTCCATTCTTGCCTTAAAACTTTGGAATGTCTGAAGGAAGTTTGGTGGGAACCGGAGGCCACCTCGGACTATACCGGATTGGATCATTCTTCAATTTTGACAGATCTGGCAATTTTAACGTTGCCAGAAAAGGTAAACGAGGCGGAGCCTGAGGATTCCATCCTTGATGGGATGAATTTCCTACATTCTAAAAAGAATACCCTGGATTTGATGAGGCACTGGGTTTCCAAAAAGAACTTGTAGAAAAAGGAGAAGAACCTCCTCCCAACGCAGAGTTACCAAAGACCGGACCAGTTCCCCCCCCTGAAGTATTAAATGAAGAGGGAATCCCCTGATAGGGGTTCGAGGCATTAGAAAGAGGGGAAAAGGTATGATAAGCACTCGACGGAGGGAAAGAAGCATTCCCTTGGTGACCAGCGTAAAACTGATTCCCTGCCCCCGCTGTAGTGAATACAGGGTTCCAACCTGTAAAAGTGGTCGAATTCTGACCTCCAAACCAAGGGTTGAAACTCTGAGTCTAGGAAGTAAACGGAAAGGACCCTAAAAAAGGATTCGAACTAGGAATATGCCCAGTTCTGAAGGAGAACCCTTGAAAAGAAGTTGATCCACTAGCCATGGAAGACATGGGTGTAGATGCAGCTGCAGCAGCGGAAAAGGAAAAAGAAGGAATCTGACTAGTGGGCATTCCAAAACAAAAGGGACCAGATTGAGAAGCATGTGCTTGGGTGAAACCAGAGCCAAACACAGCAGTACTAGAAGCAATCGAAGATATAGCAATAGTGCCTCCTCCTTCAACAGAAGCAGGAGTCTGAATGCCTGTAGCACTCACAGCAGAAGCTGCGTTCCCAGTCGTGGCCATCGAAAGGTATGAATAATATGGAGGATCTTCAGGTCTCTCTGACTCAGATCCGATGTATTAAAAAATGAACGGATAATCAAGAGGAAGAGGAGATGGAAGTGACTCAAAGGGTTGAGACAGTTCCTCTACTTGTACTTCTTCTTCCTGCGGAAATAAGACTCTCGAGGTGAGTGGAGCACTCCTCTCGGAAACAACACCAGAACCAGCTACGAAACCTTCAATCCCTTGTGGAGGATCTCTCTCCACTATGTCAGATGCCACAGGGTGATACTCACCAGCTAAATTACTCCTACGCCTTCTTGAAGAAGGCTCTGGACTCTTGGGAGATAACCCTCAGATTCTCCTCGATCGATGAGGCGCTTGATCAGCCATTTTAACAAATTTTAATTAGACTCAATAAAGTATAAAGCTAGGCAAGCTAGGAGCAAAGAGCACTCACTACAAAAAATATCCCTGAGATGCAATCAAGCAAACAGCCTTCAGGTATTTCCGCTCCGGGTGATTAGGACCGGACACCAAAATACAAGAAAGTGAAATATAGGACCTCCCGAAAGTAGTCTGGGATAATTACGGCCCAGGCCTACTAGCGAAGGTAACAGAAACAGTTACGCCGACCTCCTAACAACAGCCTTTGCCGGCACAAGTACCCAAGCTTCGTGAGGGCACCCCACAAAGTACTGCTGGAAGTGATACGACGTCTGCCTCAGGTACCACGGGTATTCCCCCCCGCATTCACCTATGAGGAACCTAGGAGTGGAAACTATGGGCACCAATCCATGTCAGAAGCCATGCGGAACGGTCTTGAGGTTAGATCTAGCAAATCAGAGAGGGGGTATCTCTCTTCTCGGCCTTCACTTCCCCTCGCGCTTGACTCTCTGGAGGAGAGCTTTCCCGGTCCACCTAACGGAGTTGGATTTCGCTCAATTAATCAACTTCTATGTTTTGTTTGAGTGGCTTTGGAGAGTTAACTCTCCACTCACCTAATCCAAGGCCCTACAACCTAGCTAGTTGGTGTATGACACTTAATAAAAACTTGCTAGTTGCGTTTAAATTATAGCGCTTATTTTAATCGGATGTTATATTAAGTCAAAGGATACGGAAATGAAACTGGTGGTGTTTTGTGACGCATAAAATAAATTAATAAAAACCAAACTACATGCAAATGCAGTAATTTCCTTTTGATGAAAAGAAATTTCTACAAAGGTTCTACGAGACTAAAAATATTTCCTTTTCAGATAACAAACTTCACACTCACAAAAACTATGAAAAAGACTAAATGCTTAAATGCACCTGATGCAAATCACTAAGAGCATGAAAATTCTAAGATGCAAAAACTACTAAAGCAGAGAGAAATTTCCCAAAGATCCTTCATTTTTAACTCTTTTTGGTTGTCCACAAAGATAGTTCCCAAAATCAGAAACCCTCAGTATAAAGACACCAAAATCGCTTGAAAACAAGAGGACGAAACCAATGACAATTCCTTCCCAAACTCAAGTCAAAAAACAAAAGGCAAGAAATCTCAACAAAGCTTCAAAAGATGTAACGAAACGAAAACAAAAGCAAATGACAAAACAAAATGTTTTTTGAGCTTTTGAATTTTATAAAAAAGAAGAGCTCTAAGAGACCAAGAAAACTATCAAATTCCAAGCCAAACAACTCTGAACTTCAAGCAAAACTTCAAAACGCTCCAAATCTTATAAGGCTACTTTAGTAGCAAGATTTATATGAGCAAAAGAAGAAAAGAAACTTAGTCACTCAGCCTAGAAGAATAGTACAACCTTGCAGCAAACAAAAACTTCAAAGAACCAAGAAAGACTCTTCAAAAATTGCAACAAAACCTAGTCAACTGAACTCAAGAAAACCAACCAAACGAAGGGAAAAAATCGAAGTGCAGAGCAAGACACAAAGGTAGGAAAGAGTAAATGAGCAGAGGCTCTCTGTTCTGATGAAGCAGAACAGCCAAGAATCCCCAGGAAGAGATCTTGGTACTCGAACCAGAAATGCAAGCACAAGAAACAAGATTTTCCAGATAAGCTAGTTTTCAACCAAAAAAGAGAGAGAAAAGACCAATGACCACTTTCAACACAATCCATAGGATATAAAGACACTGTAGGAACAGGTCTCCACAGGCAGACAAGACTAAAAAGTCAAGAAATCAAAATTTTCAAAATTCACCCAGGCATACGCTACTTGACAGTTTTGAAACAAGCGTGCATACATGACTGTGTCAAAGGAAACCCGTGTATACGCGACTCCATTTAACAAAAACTGCATGTATACGCGTTTGTGCATAGACAAACCTGCGTATGTAAAGGTAAATAATAAAAAATAAAAAAGATCAAGCCTGGATAAGGAACCAGGTCTTTAGTCTGACAGAGAAAGAGTTAACTGGAATTGAAATAAAAGTTAAAACTGTTGGAAACCTTTCAAACAGCTGAAACCACCCAACAGGAGAATCACAAGAATGTGTTCCCCAGTGGAGTCACCAGTTCTGTTTTGGGGAAAAACACCCTAGAGGTTTGTTGGGTCAAAACCTCCACAGATCAGGGCATGCTATTCAGAAGGACTCACACACAACCACATTTAAATGCCAAAAACTAGATAAAAACGATAGTAGAACTCACCCGTAGTCCTATGTTCGATGTAGATCCCGTGGGGTCCAAACCCCCAGCAACCCTTCTTCCTCTTCAACCTGAAAAACAAGAAAGAACGTGCACGGAAACCTAGTTGTACAGCATATATTGCTCCTAAATGTTAGTGTAATCCATGTGAAACATTATGTAAACAATAATAAATGCTTAAATGATAATATTTTCACATATACAAGTAAACATTAACACATAAGTTCAGGAACAAGATGGTTCTTCATTATTGCGAACAGCATGTACAGAAATAAAAAGTGGAGAGATCACCTGAATCCTTCCACGATCTTCGAACAGACCGTCGTCCGGATCTGTCCCGCCCTTGCCTCGCTAAGACACTTTCAAGACTTGTGCACTCGAGATGGCATATAAATGGATGAACATCTCCAGGAAACAAGGGTTTCCTGTATAAATCTGGGAAAGTGCAGGAGGCACGGGAATTCAGACTTGAATTGGGATTCCAACAGAGTATAATATCTCTAAATTTCTCTCTCCCTTAGGCCATGCACATGAGGGGCTTTTATACTCCCTCAAATTAGTTTCAGTCATTTGGAAACAGTTGGCCACGTACTGGGGTGGTTGAACTACTGGAGTAACCATCAACCCAGCTCGAAAATAGGGAATTTTTATATATTTTTTAATGATTTTAATGGCATACACGGAAAATTACATGTGGACTCGCGTATACACGCGGAAAAGTCTGGGCATACCCGCGTATGGGATTTTTAACACTGTTTTTTATGAATTTTGTTCAAGTCTGTGGGAATGGGTGCCCAAGGCCATAGAGACAATCATGAACCACATGAGGGTGAAAAATGATGCTATAACACCAACTTATCCTAATTATATTAGTTTCTTATCCTTATTATTATATCACTAAGTGATCTAAGTGATCTGAGTGATCTGAGTTCATAATTAGATTAGTTTCTTTGAATTGAAAGTAGATATCCTAGCACATATAGTGTGTGTATACTTCGCAAGTTCATGAACCCTGGGTTTGACAATTAATGATAAGTCGTTTAAGAGTCATTTAAATTACCCAATATTTTGGCATCACTGTCGGGGAAGTATACATAGGTGTTTTATTTCAATTGCATCTCATTATTAGTTGCATCCATTTAGTTTCATAAGATTAATCTCATTTTATTACATCCTACAGGTAGATTCATTAAAAAAAAGACTTCAATCACCTACCACCCCCACTGTATCACATGGTGTAGTAAGAGCCACATGTCCACATCATGAATTCCTATTTTTGCAGGTAGAAAAAAAGGTTAAAAAATAGGTTGAATAAAAGTATGGAAGTGATGACAATGAGGAATATACTTTTGGATTTCCCATTCAACAAACTAATATCAACGTTCATATGAAGAACATCCCTCCATCGGTACTTCCTAACTTCAAAGGTATGAGATTAGAAGACTCGGAAACCTTTATTGTTGAATTTGAGATACTTTGTAGATCTTATGGCTACTCATTACACACTCAAAAATTGAATTTGTTTCTGGATATATTTAAGGATAAAGATCTTAAATGGTTCATGAGTTTAGGAACAAATTCCTCTAAAGACAAGGGATAATATGAAAAGAGTATTTTTGGAAAAATATAAACATTATTGCATACATCATGACCTTAGAAATAAAATCTTTAAGATGAACCAAAAAGAGGATGAAATCTTAGAATATTTAGTGGATATATTTACTTATAATGTCAAAAGATATAAATTGCATGATTTAGATTAGACACATTAAAAAATATCCTACTAAAATCTATAAGGGATGAATGGATTGATCTTATTAACCTGATGGGAAAAGGAGATGTCTCCCAATTGTCATTTCAAGAGATTTGTGAATTGTGCAAGAACATATCAAGGGGAAAATCAAAGTATGGAAGATCCCATAAAGATCCAATTATGAGTAAGTAATTTGGCATCAGGATTGGTAATTCAAACTAAACTTAACAACTTTCTAGACTTTATTGGTAATTTAATGAACAAATTGATATGATAAGAATTAAAAAGAAGAAAAATGTTGATATTGTTTCTTTATTTATATTTTTCCCTAAATGTAGAAAGAAACATGTTTTGCATGAATTTCCACTTGATAACAATAAAATTTGTGAAATGTGTACAGGATTACAGACTACTAAATATTTCCCATCATTACCAGGGTTAAAGGCAGTTTACGAGGGAGAAAATAAAACACCAAAAGAATCTTGTTATGTAGCTCTAGGAAGACCATGGAAGCCTTGTCAACCTGGTATGATGCAAGATATTAATTCACAATTTCAAAGTTACGCATAAAAATATCAAAGTAATTGGAAAACACCCTTGCCTTGGAAACCTTGGCCATTTCAATCCCAACCTCAAAATAAATCTTGGAAACAAAGTTGGAAAGGGCCTTATAAAGCAAATCCACCATGTTGATATTGCAACAAGATGATGAGCTTAGTGAAAAGAGTCACCTTCACTAAGTGGGCCCGCGGGCTATTTTTTGCGCAAGTCTATTTTTAGACATGTCGATCATATTCTATGAGTTGCAGGATGCTATTTGTGGATGGTTGGTCAAGTTGGAAAAATATATGGACTTCTATTTTTAGACATACTGGGCATAATCTATTTTTAGATTTCCAGTTTAAAAATAGATATGTCGAATATTATTAGCTCTTAATAATATTTGGACTATAAACATTATCTTATTCTCTTGGAGCACCAGCTTAAGTGCATGTATGGCACAGAGCTCTAGCGTAAGGAATTATGCTATTCCTAAGGGTTAAGTGGAGCTATTGCATGGAGACTTCGCTAGAACTCATAAGGACAAAGTTTGGTGGAGTTAGTAGAAGAAGTTAGTGGAGTTGTGTTCGCTTAAACTTAGTTGGACACAATTGAGCTAGTTGTATCTAGTGTAACTGATTGATACACTAGTGAGAGTGGTGTGAATTAATTATTAATTAATTCACTAATTATTAACTCATTAATCAACTAAAGAATACATAAGTTAACTACAGTGCATGGACAGTTTCAGTGGAGACCAGTGGAGAGGTAGGTGAAAGAGTAGTGTGACTATCAGTTGTGACTATACTGGTGCATGAGTTTGCACCACACATTGATGGAGATGCCAATGAGGATTGCGCAGTGCAAGCTAGGTTGATTCGAGTTCATTCAGAGCCCATATTCAGCAGGGATTACGCAGTAGAGGCAGGCTAGCAGGTGGCAGAGATCGGTGCATGGGATTTGCTAGATCGGACCTGATTAGTGTGTAGCAATTGGAGATTGTACTAAGAGCTTGTGAGAAGCTTTGTATGATGATTGTTACATGATCTCTATGACATATAATATATAGATAGTTGGGGTTTTCAGCTTTAAGCTTTCCCATAAATTACTGTGTTCATATGTGTGAATTTTTATAGTTTTAATGTGTGCATGCAATTGATTTAATTTCCGCAAGTAATGATCAATGGTGGAATGGATTCTGTATTGTGCATGAAGTCAAATAGTGTATGATCAGGTGAATCTTAGATATAACATATCAGTTATATAATTTCTACATGGTATCAGAGCGATACTTGATCATTGGAGCAATCGTTACACATATTGGAAGCGGCCGAGTTTTGAGCTGGTGAATTCCCGGGACTCATAAAGAGTGTTTTCTTGGTGTCAAAGTTGAAATGTATTTCAACGGAGTGCGATTGGAGTATTCCCTTGAGGGAAAATCAAATTATATTGCATGGAAGGACAAGATGGAGGCAATGCTGGATGATAATGGGTTGAAGGAGTTCATAAATGCAGAAATTCCAAAACCTGCTTCTAGCAATGCAGCCACACTCGACGCATGGCAAAAGAAGACAGAAAAATGTCGAAGAATTCTGTTGGAAGGTTTGAAGGATCAAATTGTGTCCAACCTTCATGGTAAAGCTTCTCCATTCTTGATGTGGAAAGCTTTGACATACTTGTTCCAAAGCAAAAGCGACCAGAGGAAGTTGGCGCTTAAAGACAAACTCAGGAAAATAAAAATGGAGAAAGGCGACAGCATACCCAAGTTCCTCATGAAGTTTGTCCAGTGCAGGAATGAGTTGGGAAGTGTGGGGGTTACTGTTGATGAAGAATACTTGGTGAGCTTGGCTCTCCATGGGCTTCCAAAGAGTTGGCATAGTTACGAAGACTCTGTCAATGGTCGGGAGAAACTACTGGGAGTGAATTTGGTTGGATCTTGTGCAGGAGGACATAAGGCGGAGTACCAGGGATGGATCTTCATCGAAGAAATGTATTTAGACTCCTATACCAATAGGTTTCATCTTTCATGATTGTCTTGATGGAAGTATGGAATATGTTCAAACCTTCTTACTTGAGCAAAGGTGTTCCATATTCTTGAAAAACCAAAAAATCAAAAAAAATTAAAAAATGTAAAGAGGGTATACCCTAAAAGAAAGATCAAAGGGTAAAAAGAATAAAATGGTCAAAAAAGTGAAAGAAATGAACCCCAAGCAAAAAATAGACCAAGGAAAGTGTGCAAATCCAAATGCCACTGCTATTTCATTTTTGTAATAAATCAATTGTGTGCAGCTTGTGAAACTTTTGCCACAATTCATGAATAAGTCAAACTATTTAAACTTGGCTTAGTCATATTTCAATTTCATGTTATAGATTAGAGAATAAATATCTAGCCAAACAGTTTAATCTTGGCAGATAAGTAGCTAGGTAGAGTAAATAAAAGGTGCTCAACAGTTTAATCTGAGCCCTTGGATGTAATAGGGGTAGAAATAGATAGATTCATCATGTAAAAAGAAAAGATTGATCAGGGTTTGCAAGTCTAAATGCACCCTAATAAAGAAGACAAAATGGTAGTGTTAAGTAGATAGGGTAGGTAGATGGTGCTGCAAAGTTTTATCTGATGAATGGTGCTGCTACATGTTGGTCAATCGTTTACTTTCATCACAAGTGCTAAAGCAGGAAATACACTGGAAAATCACAGCAAGCAAAGTCAAATTCATTAACCTCCCTCATCATTTTTCCCCCTCAAGAGTTTTACTAATTTCCCCCCAAAAGTACTAAGGTATTTGGAGATCAAAAGGGCTCAAGGAATTTCCTTGACTTCTGGAGGGACCGGACCCTCGGCCTAATGATCAAAAAGACCTAAGCACTTGAAATAATTCATCATTGTTATCTTCCATCTTTAACTTTTTCCTAAGTAAAATCATATTTTACTTAGGAAACTGATGCAAAATTCCATAAAAATTCCTCAAAATAACTTGTTATTCTAAGTTTAAGTGTTGAAGATAAAATGTTGCAATTTACTTCATAAGTTATCACTTTCTTAGATGTACAAAGATGTTTTGATTTTCCTTGTCCTTTATCATATTAACATTTAACTCTATTATATTAAATCCCTAGTGGAATCCCTTTTCCTAAGTATATAACTCCCTTTTCTAATAAATATCCCCAAAAACCCTCTTATTATAATGTTTTACCAAAGTATATATTCCCGCTCGTTTAAAATAAATACCCCGCTTTATAAAGCCCTTTGGTCAAAACTATAGCCTTATACATAATCCCCGCCCTATGGTGAATTAGTTGTGTATTAATTAATTCATCGTATAATAAAATATATACAAAAAAGCGTTAGACATGTAATATATGTGTTTAACACCAAAAACAAGAATAAAATGCGACGGAGTCCTGCGCCATTGTGTTCTGTCCACGTAGCATTCCACCTGGCCAAACTACCACCGCAATCCATTTCATAATTTCAGGGGGTTAATTAATCATTTGGACTAATTAACAACCATTGCCGCCTATTAACCTTTCCCCGGGGTGATTAGATTACACGTTAAAACCTTTTTAAAACCCCGACGGGCCCACCTTTGAAGTCGCACAAGTTCCCATCCCTTTCAGCCGTCGGATCATTTGTCCGTTGATCAACGGCGATCATCAATCCCGCTGCCCATCCCTTGCCAGCGTGTTAACCAGCGGGGGATGGGCGGTTTTTGAAAAGTCATCATTCCACGTGGCAAGCGTCCTGTGGAATCGCTGCCATCGCGTCTTTTACCGCCCTCGTCCATAAGCGGTGCGGGCTTACCGCTTACCGCCTACCGCATACCGCCGGTCCCACTCCCTTACGTCACCCCGTACGCCAAAATGACGTCATCACCTCGAAAACGACAAAAACCCTTTTGACTTGTAAATAAGCCATTTTTCGCGTTTTTTCAGTTATTTTTAGTTTCCGAAAGAGACTAAGCTCCCGCTGCAATTTTCAAATTTCACTGCAAATACACCAATTTACTCCGAAATTCCGCTGCGCCCGTGTTGAAGAACGTCCCCGCCATTGCTCATTACCTGTTAAAGAACCAGTTTCCATCTAAAAACAGGTATTTATCATTTCGCGCCCCGACTGCAAGTCAAGCTTAGTTTCCTTTGTTTTTTCTCTGAAAAAGTGGTTAAAAATCCTCTCTGAGTCCTCATTGAAGATTTAAAACCTGTGAATTTGCTTCCCAAACCTGCAAATTGTTCCAATTTCTTCTTTTTTCAGATATCCCGTCCGGTCTGCAAGAAAAAACTAAAACCTCCATTTTGAATCCACAAGAACCAAAATGGAGGCCCCAACTGCTCTAAATATCACTCCTTTGAATGCTCCTCACCGAGATTTGGACTATTTACCTCTGATAGATGAAGATTTCCAAATACAAGACCTGCATTTTGATGAAAGTCCCCGTTTGAGTTTCTGTCGCTGCAGAGACGAATACTCAAAGGGGCAATATCTTATAGGGTTGTGGGAATCCAATCTCCCAAGGTATCTCATCCCCTCAGTCATTATTTTCCCAGAAATTGTCCACTATTGCCATTCTAACTATGATCCAACTCAAAGAGCAGTAATGTCCCCTAACCAGAATGTCCTTTTCCCAATTACTGCTCAGTCTAACACGGTAAAGAACAATCAAAGAGTATCAGGATTAAAGAGTATCAGTGGTTAAAGTGTATCAGGTAAAAGTCAGAGTGAAAGTAAAAATGAAGTTACAGAGCGGTCAAAGGTAAAACAGTAAAAGTAATTACAGAGGCAGTAAAATGGTAAAAAGAGATGAAAATACTTTCACCAACATTGAATTTTATCTAAAGTGAAAGTAAAGCAGTCAAAGGAACAAAAAAGTGAAAAGATGAAAAATACAACAAGAAGGAACATTTTTGCAGAAATTGCATATTTTAGTCATAGTTTTGCAGAAACTATTGTGATCAATCAAAGATGAATTTTACAAAACTGAAGGAGGTTTATATTCTTAAGAGGACCATATACAAAAACCTCTCTCACTTTTCTAACAGCTATTATGGTTTTGGAAATATTAAACAAAGTTGGAAAGCACTTTTTGCAGAAAATTACAGTCAAGTCATCATTTTGCAGAGAATATTGTGGCCAATTAGAAATACATTTTACAAAACTGAAGGAGGTCTAAGGGACCCATCTACAAAAACCTATCTCACTTTTTGCACAGTGATTTCAGAATGAGAGATACATGCACATCTTTAGAGGCTATTTTTCAGACTCTGTAAAACTCTGTTTTACACATATTTTTTACAGAGAATATTATGTACAGCTGGAGAGGAATTTTGAAAAACTGAAAGAGGTTTATCTCACCAACATATTTATCCACAATAACCTCTTTCACTTTTTACATATCTATTACGGATTGAGAAATACGAAGATATCATTGGACCCCAAGTTTGCAGAATTGTTGGAGCAGATTGCACAAAGAAAGGAAGCAGTTAGTGACTTGGATGCCTCATCATCAACTAAGATTTGGATCAAATTCGAATTCTCCTCTTTGTCATCACCTATCCATTAAAAATAGTGCCAAATAGTTTGAGTGTCCTTTACTTTAGTTCTATTTATGTAAATAGTTGGAGAGATTTGTGAACCAATTTTGATATTTGTTTCAAGATATTTTAGTTTAGAATTTGTATAAATACTCCACTCTTGGAAGCATTTGGGGTGGATTCTATTACTCTGTTGTAACATTGAGGTTTTCGGAATAAAAAGCTTTTGGACAAATTTACTTGTGGCTTACTGGATGACGTTTTGAAGCACTGGACTTGTTGCAGGATTCATGTGTTGGACTTCGGTTCAATAAGTTTTCCAACCCTTGTGTTTAAATTTTATATTAGTTTATGCTATCATCATATCCGTTTCTGAATAGTTTACATAAAGGATTGAAACAGAATTTGCTTAATTGTACTCTGTTTTCAAATGTGATTATTCTCGATGTTTTCTTCTGGATTAGTTATAAGCATGAATTCTTAATTGCTCATGTTTTGCTGATTTAAACATTGTTGATTATTGTAACAAAGAATCCTTCATTGCTCTTTGCTTGTAGTCATTTCTCTTCTTTCTCTTGAATATGGTGAAAGATTCTTAGCTGCCTTTCATCCCTTCAAGACCATCCATCCACTTTAAATTTTAAGGATTTTTCTCTGTCTAGCTATCTTGCCCTGTAATACCATCTTGTGTTTAGAAAAGAAATCCGGTAAAGCCATCCTTAGACTCCATAGCCCAATGGACTGAAAGCCCTCAACCTTGCCCTTAGTTTGTGGATTCCACCATTTTCCCAAAACAAACTTTGCATCTATAACTAGCCTAAAATCATTCAAAAACAAAGATAAATCATAAAGAGAGAGCCCTCTCTGGATGCAGATTGGCTAGATTCTGCATCTAAAAGATTGGTTTGTGGTTACCTCGGGTATACTTTCCTCTTACACAACTTCTAGGAAAACCTGAGTGATAACATAGTGGCGACCATACTGGGGATCTGAATCATTTTATTGATACTATTGTTTGATTTATAAGCTATGGACAGAGTCTGAAGATCAGCCAGGTAGCCTTTGAAATTGCTTTTGCTCTGCAATTGCAAAAGTAAATAAAAGCTGCTTCAGTCTATCTCTGATTTAGCTTATACATTGAACCTTAGTTTCAAATGTTTAATCAGACTCTCTAGTTTAATAAATCTTTGAGAAAATTTTAATTAAAAATCTTAAATTTCTTGAAGAGTTTGTAGAAGTTGTTTTGAAAATTCACAAAAATTTAGTTTCTGAAGAACTAACTTTCTCTTCAGAATTGTTTTACAGGTTTAGATCTGATCTATGATGGTGGACAGGGATCAGACACAGAAAGGTTAAAATCATCCACCTGGCGACTCCAAATCCATTTCACAATCAAGACTCCACTGGAGGAATGAACCTGGAAGAACAATATGGAAAGATCGGGCTTTCAACTTGGATCTTAATCCAAGACATTATGTTCTTTCTCGTTAAGATTCAATATGTATTGTATTTTATATAAAGATCTAACTTGGTTGTACAGATAAAGTGGCTTTTCATTATGGCTGATTTTCAAGATGATCCAAGAATAAAACGAAGATATGCTCCCATGAGCAGAGATCACATACCTGGATTTCCACACAAACTACCGAAAGTAAATTGGGGTGAAAATCTGCCCATGTTTCAAGATGAGAATATTGATGATCCTTTACTACATCTCATTAAATTTCATATACACTCATCAAGATTGAAAGGTGATTGGCATGAGGATTGCCTCATGAAGATATTCATGGGAACCTTAGAAGGAAAAGCAAGGGAATGGTACGAAGCTCTTAAACCTGCAAGTTTGTTTTCTCTAAAAGATTTTCATAAAGTATTTTATGAGCATTACAAAGAAGATTTTCCATCTTTATCATTAGCTGAAAATTGTTGTGATCAAGCTGAAGATCTTATAAATTACCTTAAAAATATTGATGAAGATTTTGGAAATTGGTCTTCTGAAGATTTATTAGAAGAGGTCCAAAACTTTCATTCTCAAGTTAAATGTCATAATAATCAAGAGGAGTTAAACAAAGATGAAATAAGTCAGGAGATAAATCAAGATCCACAAAACCCCTCTGTATTAACACATGATGTTTCATTTAATGTTTTGAATGGAGTTAAAGACAATAATCAACCTCATGATCAACTTTTAGATAAGGGAAAAAACAATTGTCATTTCAATCTAAGAATTCAGAGATTCCCACCCCCTCTCACCGAAGAAGAAATCAATTTGCTTCTAAACATGCAACCATCCTCAGAATATTTACATAATGAAGAAATTGTTTCTACTTCTTCTAATGTTGATGAATGTACAAAGGTTTTTATCCATGAAGGGATAGAAGAACAAGTTGATGCTCATGTTATTCTACCTTCGCAAAAAGGCCCATTACTTGATAGTACTCCTATTGAGAAAAATAATGACTTTCAAATAGAATGCTACCAATCTAATCAAGATGTATTGGGATTGTTGGAAGAGAAATATGCTGATCCAATGTTTATAATTGATGACATTCCTTATTCTGAAGATTTTCCTAAATATGATCAGTATGATGATAATTTTGATAATTTCACAAAACAATCACTAGCTATTTTGAGGGATGAGATATTAGAACTTCAGCTTGATGAGGATTTTCTAAGAGCTTTCTTTCTTCTCTTAAAATCAAGAAAATGTTCTCCTCAAGTTAAAAAATGGCTTCTTGATATAATTTATGAAAATTATGAAAATGAAATCAAACTTTTGCATTCTCAAATTCAGTCATACAATTTCCGAAATCCTAAAGAATTCTTTGAAAATCTTCCTTCTCCAAAGCGAGAGGAAATTGTACTATCTTTTGACTTGCATATTGAAGATGATTATTCTTTCAAACACAAGACTGAAGAAATAAGTTCATGGTCTAATATTCATAATTCAATTGAACAATTAGTCATTGAAGGCATAGAAGTAAATAACATACATCATGCATTTATTGATCCTATATCAGATTATATGGAGAATCTTTTGAGCCTAAATTTGCAAACATGTTTTCTCTATAAGGATCAAATACATCAAAAGTGGCCTTTACACATCATATCATTTATTATAAAGGCACATGATCATAACATACTTCCAATTTTGATCACAGGCAATCAAGTTATCCATTTATTTTTACAGCTACTTGATTGGCTTCATTGGCATTTTTGTATTACCTGATTCAATAAGATTTTTAGTAGATTAGAGTAGGTAAATGTGTGCTAATAAGCTCAGAATTTTGAGCAATTTTTTTTAGTGTTTCAATTTTCAGCTAGTTTTTCATTAAGTTGGTTTGAAATTTTTTGTGTGCTGTTTTAGATCAGATTTCAGGTTGCAGAAAAAGGACTATATTCAATTCAAGATTTTCAACCACAACAAATGCATGTTTGGGATTGGAACAAGGCAGAAGATTTCCAACTGGGAAACAAAGTTTTAAGTTTTGAATGGATGGTGAATTGCTGAAGTTGAAGCCCGAAGTGAAGGCCCTAAGCTTCAGAAGTTGCACTATCATATGTACAATAAAGCTACCAAAAGAAGGAGATTACATAGTTCAGTTTGAAGACATGTTGAGGCATCTGACCTGCTGTTCTTGACTTTCCACAAGGAAAAGCCATCCCCAAGTGGAGCCAGTGTTAGCCTCCTATATCAATAGGTTTCATCTTTCATGATTGTCTTGATGGAAGTGTGGAATATGTTCAAACCTTCTTACTTGAGCAAAGGTGTTCCATATTCTTAAAAAACCAAAAAATCAAAAAAATTAAAAAATGTAAAGAGGGTAAACCCTAAAAGAAAGATCAAAGGGTAAAAAGAATAAAATGGTCAAAAAAGAGAAAGAAATGAACCCCAAGCAAAAAAATAGACCAAGGAAAGTGTGCAAATCCAAATGCCACTACTTTTTACTCTATTGTAATAAATCAATTGTGTGCAGCTTGTGAAACTTTTGCCACAATTCATGAATAAGTCAAACTGTTTAAACTTGGCTTAGTCATATTTCAATTTCATATTATAGATTAGAGAATAAATATCTAGCCAAACAGTTTAATCTTGGCAGATAAGTAGCTAGGTAGAGTGAATAAAAGGTGCTCAACAGTTTAATCTGAGCCCTTGGATGTAATAAGGGTAGAAATAGATAGATTCATCATGTAAAAAGAAAAGATTGATCAGGGTTTGCAAGTCTAAATGCACCCTAATAAAGAAGACAAAATGGTAGTGTTAAGTAGATAGGGTAGGTAGATGGTGCTGCAAAGTGTTATCTGATGAATAGTACTGCTACATGTTGGTTAATCATTTACTTTCATCACAAGTACTAAAGCAGGAAATACACTGGAAAATCACAGCAAGCAAAGTCAAATTCATTAACCTCCCTCATCATTTTTCCCCTCAAGAGTTTTACTAATTTCCCCAAAAGTACTAAGGTAATTTGAGATCAAAGGGGCTCAAGGCATTTCCTTGACTTCTGGAGGGACCGGACCCTCGGCCTAATGATCAAAAAGACCTAAGCACTTGAAATAATTCATCATTGTTATCTTTCATCTTTAAATTTTTCCTAAGTAAAATCCTATTTTACTTAAGAAACTGATGCAAAATTCCATAAAAATCCCTCAAGATAAAATTGCTATTCTAAGAAGTGTTGGATATAAAATGTTGCAATTTACTTCACTAGTGATCACTTTCTTAGATATGTAAAAATATTTTGAGTTTCCTTATCCTCTGCCATATTAACATTTAATTTTACTATATTAAATCCCTAGTGAAATCCCTTTTCCTAAGTATATAACTCCCTTTTCTAATAAATATCCCCAAAACCCTTTATTATAATGTTTTACCAAAGTATATATTCCCACATGTTGAAAATAAACACCCCGCTTTATAAAGCCCTTTGGTTAAAACTATAGCCTTATACATTAATCCCCGCCCTATGGTGAATTAGTTGTGTATTAATTAATTCATCGTATAATAAAATATATGTAAAAAAGCGTTAGACACGTAATATATGTGTTTAACACCAAAAACAAAGAATAAAATGCGACGGATTACTGTGCCATAGTGTTCCGTCCACGTAGCATTCCACCTGGCCAAACTACCGCCGCAAACCAATTTCATAATTCCATGGGGTTAATTGATCATTTGGACTAATTAACAACCATTCCTGCCTATTAACTTCTCCCCGGGGTAATTAGATTACACGTTAAAACCTTTTTAAAACCCCGATGGGCCCACCTTTGAAGTCGCACAAGTTCCCATCCCTTTCGACCGTCGGATCGTCCCTCCGTTGATCAACGGTCCTGATCAATCCCGCTGCCCATCCCGTGTGAGTTATTTAGCCAGCGGGGAGTGGGCGGTTTTTGACTATTCAGCATTCCACGTGGCAAGCGTCCTGTGGAATCGCTGCCATCGCGTTTTTTACCGCCCTCATCCAAAAGCGGTGCGGGCTTACCACTTACCGCCTACCGCATACCGCCGGCCCCACTCCCTTACGTCACCCCGTACGTCAAATGACGTCATCACCTCGAAAACGACAAAAACCCTTTTTGACTTGTTTTTAAGCCATTTTCGCGTTTTTTTCAGTTATTTTAGTTTCTGAAAGAGACCAAGCTCCCGCTACAATTTTCAAAATTCACTGCAAATACACCAAATTACTCAGAAATTCCGCTGCGCCAGTATTGAAGAACGTCCCCGCCATTGTTCATTACCTGTTGAAGAACCAGTTTCCATTAAAAAAACAGGTATTTATCATTCCGCGCCCCGACTGCAAGTTAAACTTAGTTTCCTTTGTTTTTCTCTGAAAAAGTGGTCAAAAGTCCTCTCTAAAGTCCTCATTGAAGATTTAAAACCTGTGAATTTGTTTCCCAAACCTGCAAATTGTTCCAATTTCCTCTTTTGTCAGATATCCCGTCCGGTCTGCAAGAAAACTGAAACCTCCATTTTGAATCCACAAGAACCAAAATGGAGGCCCCAACTGCTCTAAATGTCACTCCTTTGAATGCTCCCCACCGAGATTTGGACTATTTACCTTTGATAGATGAAGATTTCCGAATTAAAGACCTGTGTTTTGATGAAAGTCCCCTATTGAGCTATTGTCGCTGCAGAGACGAATACTCAAAGGGGCAAGATCTTATAGGGTTGTGGGAATCCAATCTCCCAAGGTATCTCATCCCCTCAGTCATTATTTTCCCAGAAATTGTCCATTATTGCCATTCTAACTATGATCCAACTCAAAGAGAAGTAATTTCCCCTAACCAGAATGTTCTTTTCCCAATTACTGCTCAGTCTAACACAGTAAAGAACAATCAAAGAGTATCAGGATTAAAGAGTATCAGTGGTTAAAGTGTATCAGGTAAAAGTCAGAGTGAAAGTAAAAATGAAGTTACAGAGTGGTCAAAGGTAAAACAGTAAAAGTAATTACAGAGGCAGTAAAATGGTAAAAAGAGATGAAAATACTTTCACCAACATTGAAGTTTATCTAAAGTGAAAGTAAAACAGTCAAAGGAACAAAAAAGTGAAAAGATGAAAAATACAAGAAGGAACATTTTTGCAGAAATTGCATATTTTAGTCATAGTTTTGCAGAAACTATTGTGATCAATCAAAGATGAATTTTACAAAACTGAAGGAGTTTTATGTTCTTAAGAGGACCATCTACAAAAACCTCTCTCACTTTTCTAACAGCTATTATGGTTTTGGAAATATTAAACAAAGTTGGAAAGCACTTTTTGCAGAAAATTACAGTCAAGTCATCATTTTGCAGAGAATATTGTGGCCAATTAGAAATACATTTTACAAAACGGAAGGAGGTTTTTGTTCCTAAGGGACCCATCTACAAAAACCTATCTCACTTTTTGCACAGTGATTTCAGAATGAGAGATACATGCACATCTTTAGAGGCTATTTTTCAGACTCTGTAAAACTCTGTTTTACACATATTTTTTACAGAGAATATTATGCACAGCTGGAGAGGAATTTTGGGAAACTGAAAGAGGTTTATCTCACCAACATATTAATCCACAATAACCTCTTTCACTTTTTACATATCTATTACGGATTGAGAAATACGAAGATATCGGAGTCGCCAGTTAAAGAGTATCCGTGAGAAGAAAGAGTATTCAACAAGTCAAAGGAATACGCAAAGGACAGCACAGAGCCTTATTTTAAGCACTTATCCTTAGCACGTCCATGAAGAAAGGAACAGCACATCAGCCGTTACTCATTATTCTATTTACGAGACCATGTGTCTCTTGTTTGTTTCTAAATATGCTTTAAGTCAGCCTGGATTATTGGCTAGGATAAAGTAATATTGTTAGGATTATTTTTTGTATAAATAAACCCTCAAAGAGAGAGTTGAGGGTGGATTCTATTACTCTGCTGTAACATTGAGGTTTTCAGAATAAAAAGCTTTTGGACAAATTTACTTGTGGCTTACTGGATGACGTTTTGAAGCACTGGACTTGTTGCAGGATTCATGTGTTGGACTTCAGTTCAATAAGTTTTCAAACCCTTGTGTTTAAATTTTATATTAGTTTATGCTATCATCATATCCGTTTCTGAATAGTTTACATAAAAGATTGAAACAGAATTTGCTTAATTGTACTCTGTTTTCAAATGTGATTATTCTTGATGTTTTCTTTTGGATTAGTTATAAGCATGAATTCTTAATTGCTCATGTTTTGCTGATTTAAACATTGTTGATTACTGTAACAAAGAATCCTTCATTGCTCTTTGCTTGTAGTCATTTCTCTTCTTTCTCTTGAATATGGTGAAAGATTCTTAGCTGCCTTTCATTCCTTCAAGACCATCCATCCACTTTAAATTTTAAGGATTGTTCTCTGTCTAGCTATCTTGCCCTGTAATACCATCTTGTGTTTAGAAAGGAAATCCAGTAAAGCCATCCTTAGACTCCATAGCCCAATGGACTGAAAGCCCTCAACCTTGCCCTTAGTTTGTGGATTCCACCATTTTCCCAAAACAAACTTTAAATCTATAACTAGCCTAAAACCATTCAAAAACAAAGATAAATCATAAAGAGAGAGCCCTCTCTGGATGCAGATTGGCTAGATTCTGCATCTAAAAGATTGGTTTGTGGTTACCTCGGGTATAATTTCCTCTTACACAACTTCTAGGAAAACCTGAGTGATAACACATTAGACAAATCAAAGGATGATAGTCAGCCAAAAATACCAAGCTAAGGGAATATAGGAATGTTTCCTTAGAATTCCTAGAAACTTTTGAGAAGTATGAACTAACCTCCATTCCTAGAGCTCAAAACACCCTTGCTAATGAACTTGCCTTTGCTTCTAGCACTTGCCAAACACCTCATACAAATGAACAATACACAATAGAAGTCAAGGTAGACCAGTAGTCCCAGATAAAAATAATTATTGGCAAGAATTTGAAAATGAAAAATAGATTGAAGACTTCTTGAAACCTAAAACTAAGTTTGAATTCTCAAAATCAAACTTATTCCATCAAGAAGATTGTCTTGCTGAAAAACAAGCCCACAAAACAGAGCTGCCTTGTATTGCTGATATAAACATGCTAAAATATCCCCTTGATGCTAAATTTTTTGAACATTTGGATCAGAAATACCTTGAGGTTTTACAATTCAAATATAATTCATTACCAAGAGGTCTTGCCACATTAGAAGAGATGTTTGACTTCAATGATGTTCCTAGGAAGCCAAAAATGGAAACCACTAACGCTAATGTAGAATAATGCAACATAGGCAACATAGAAAAACCCAAGATGATAAATCTGTCCAAATTCTTCCATCGCACATAAAACAACAATACATTGAGTTATTCAAAGAATTCAAAGATGTTTTTGCGTGGGGTTATGAAGACCTTAAGTCATATGACAAAAACATTATTCAACACAAAATTCCTCTCAAAGAAAATCAAAAACCTTTCAAGAAAAAATTGAGAAGAATAAACCCTATCCTAGTCCCTCTAGTTGAGAAAGAAATAAAAAATATGAATGATGCTAGGATCATAGTCCCAATCAGGTATTCAGAATGGGTTTCAAACCATGTGTCAGTTATGAAGAAAACCGAGGAGATTAGGCTATGTATAGACTTTAGAAACTTGAACAAAGCTTCCCTGAAAGACAAATACCCTTTACCCAAGATGGATCATATACTCCAAAGGGTGGTAGGCTAAAAAAGAATCTCATTACTTGATGGATTTTCAGGTTACAATTAGGTACTAGTACTTCCAAGTGATCAACACAAAACTGCCTTCACTACACCTTGGGAAACCTTCATGTATGTCAAAATTCCTTTTGGGTTAATGAATGTAGGGGCTACTTTCCAAAGAGCCATGGACATAAATTTTTCCGAAGACATAGGACACTTCATATTCATATACCTTGATGACATCACTGTCTATTCTAAAACTGATGAAGAACACCTAGTTCACTTGAGAAAAGTCTTTGAAAAATGTAGGAGGTATGGCCTATATTTAAATCCTAAGAAAACATTGTTTGGTCTTCAAGAAGAAAAAATCTTAGGCCACATCATTTCCAAAGAAGGGATAAAGATAGAACCCAAAAGGATTGATGGTATCTTACAAATCAGCCACCCAAGAAACATTAAAGAGCTATAATATTTCATTGGAAAGATTAACTTCCGAAGAAGGTTCATACCCAACCTTGCTAAACTCCTAAGAGACATCACAAACATGTTGAAAAAAGGAGTAGGATTCAAGTGGACCATGGAAGCCAAACAATCCTTTGAACTGGTAAAACAAGTGCTCACCCATACACCAATTCTAATCAACCACGACTTTACCAAATATTTCTTCATTTTCTCCTTTGCATCGGAACATACTATTGCTGCAGTACTACTTCAAAAGAACATAATGGGATGAGAAAAACCCATAGCTTTCTTCAACAAAGCATTGAGGGATGCACCTCTAAAATTTAATATCATGGAGAAACAACCCTTTCCCTTGGTAAAAGCTTTGAAAGATTTTAGAGTTTACATTTTGCATTCCCATATCATAGCTTTTGTTCCACATACAATTGTTAAATACATTCTAAATAAGCACTCGAATGATGAAAGGGGTAAATGTATTGCTATTATCTTAGAATATCATTTGGAAATTAGACCCACTAAACTGATTAAAGGATAAGGACTCATAAAAATCATGGCTGAATCAAATTTTGAAGCACTATACATGAATATTATTGATGCATTAGAGGAACAAGAAGAATTCACAGCTCCACCCATTGAAGAATCATTTCAGAATTAATCTTCATATGCTGATATTTTATATGTGCTTCTTTATCTTAATGCTCCTCCTACCTTGTCCAAATAAAAAGCTATATTCTTGAAACAAAAGGATTTAAATATTTTCATCATAGATAAAGTTTTGTATTGGAAAAATTTGTTGGTATCTTGCTTAAGTGTTTTCTTGAAGGTGATGCATATAGAATCATGCATGATGAGGGAGAGTGTGGAGGTCACCTCTACTGGAAAACCACTACCAACAAGATCCTTAGAGCTGGCTACTATTGGTCCACCCTTTTCCCTGATACCCACAAACTAGTGATGACTTTCCATAAGTGCCAAACCTTTGATGGCAGGAGAAAAATTCTACCTTTAAATTTTCATCCTATCAGTAATGAAGATCCTTTTCAACAATGGGGTTTGGACTTCATTGGAGAAATCCACCCTACCTCATCTGGCCAACACAAGTGGATCCTCACTGCCATGGACTATTTCACCAAGTGGATAATGACCATCCCTTCTAGGAATGAAACTGACTTAGTCATCATCAAATTCCTTGAAACCAACATCTTATCCCAGTTTGGCTACCAAAGAAAGATCATCACTGATAATGCTACTGCATTTAATTACAAGAAGATGGTGGAATTTTTCTACAAGTACCACATCACACTAGGGCATTCAACAGCTTATTACCGTCAAGGTAATGGGACAGCTCATTCCTCTAACAAAAGCTTAGTGAACATCATCAAGAAGCTGCTAGAAGAGAACCAAAAATCATGGCATATCAAACTAGTGCATGCACTATGGGCTGATAGACTAACCAACAAAAAATCAATCGGTATGTCTCCCTATCAGCTAGTGTATGGCATGGATACAGTTTTCCCAACATCCTTGGTATTGGGGTTCCCATGTTTTGGCCAGGTTGGCAAGACCAAAAGATGATACAACATAGAACCACTTTCAGACCTCAGGATCTAGCCCTCCTAGGTCCTGAGAGGGATCTCTCTATGATAGTCAAAGTTTATATGTCTTTGAAGCTCTAATGTCAAGATGATAGGCTAGTTATGGGCTCGGGGTTTGTTTGTTTGATTGTTGGTTTGGTTGCTTGTTATCAGGAAAGAAGGGTTCAATGTAAGACAAAGCTTGGTGAAGAGGGATATGGCAGAGGTGAAATATTCCAGGAAATATTCAAAACCATTGGGCAATGGAGTTAGGAGAGGATTTTCTTGCTACTCAATCGGCAGGCTTTTAATTGGGCTAGTCATCTGAGACATAGGATCTTAAAGATGATTGTATGATATGGAAAGGTAGGAGGGAAGGAAATAACACAGATCCAAAGCAAAAAATTACAGACCTGTTGGTCACACAAGGATCCTAGTGGATAGGGCTAACTCTAATCCCAGTGTTCTCAAATCTTCCAACTAAATCTATAATGAGAAACATCTAATAACTGAATTCAATTAATTCATACATCAGAGAGCGGGAAATATCATCCACTACACTGGTTAAACCAAAAGAAATCATTTCTTAGATAATACATTTAGAAGAGAAACATAAATGGCAAGGAGAGCAGAAACATAGGGTACCTAGCAAGGGTAAATCCTATGCCAATATTCTGTTGCAAGCGAGTAGAAACGAAATGAAATGAATGCAAACACAGAGACAGGAAAACATCACCGCTGCTTCAGATTAGGATCCAAAGAAATGTGCTTTTCATATAAAATAGCAATACCAGTCAAGTACAACATGCCAATGGCTGAAAGCTTAGTTTGAGAACATTTCCTTCAACCTATCTTACACTTTACACAGAGACTGTGTCTCAAAATAAACTACTTGCAGTTCTCTGATAAATAACCAACAACCTTTACAATGAGTTCTTCATGAATTTATAGCTGAAGAGAAGTAGAAGAGGTAGGTAAAAAACTAAATGTTGTATTAAAACTTCCGGAAAGAAAGAGGGCCGAAGCCCATTTTGATTAAATTCTGAGCATTCAATCTCTGGTGTTCTTTGGGTGCAAGAATGGCCTTCTTCAGGTCCCACTTACTTCTGATATGACTTTGATGCATTTTGGCTGCAGTACTTTGTGGTGCTTCAGGTGCATAATCAAAGGAAAATAAATGATGCTATGATCTACCCTGCTGTGAAACAGATTCTTTTGGTAGTATAGGGCTGCGTCAAGGCAGAGATTTCTTCAGGATCACGGTGGAGAATAAAAACTACATGGGTGTTTTTTACTTTATGGAAGAAAAATATTTTGTCGCTGTAGAAACCCTGATATACCTTGATTTCTGCGTAATGTACATTTTGGGTGATCCATGGGTCTTCAATCTAAGCTTTACCTCTAAATCTCTGAGCATAAGGCTTTAACATCTTCGTTTGTGTGTCTTAAGCTCCTTGCTGTTCCATTTATATCTCTGTTTCAGAAAAATTGCGTCTTTAATGGCCCCAGGAGAGTTGCACAGATTTTTCGGCCCGTTTCTTTAAATGCAGTCACGTCCATCACCTTCCCGGGCTTCGCTTCACTAAATGTATCTCTGTACATGACCTGTTCTGCAATTTCTGTCGTTGTGATAGAGATAACGAGGCATAGCAGTTTTCCCCGCTTGAAACCCTGCAAAACAACAAACTTGTCAAGAAATCCATGGACGAGAATGATGGAGACAGTGTGGATGGAGGAAATGACCGTGCAGATGATGAAATGGAGAAGAAATCGCAGAGAAATGGCGAAAAATGTACAGGTGGAAGTTGGCGGTCTGCGGAGCAAAATACGAATGAAAAACCTTAAAAAAACATGAAATTTTCACAAATATATGCGATGCATGAGATGACGTATGACGGGTGCACGTGGGGGGGACGTGGCGCGACCGGGCGATGGCTGGGTCGTCAACAGTGGATCAACTGATCTAGATCATCTGATCATGGAGGAGATCAACGACGGAGGATGTGTCGAAGGACGATGGATGGTGGGCCAGGGGTACGACGGAGAAGGGTTATTGAACGTGCAACTTTGATGAGCAAGGACCGTTGGATGAGTGATCAGATATCTAACAGCTGGCAGCGATATCGCTCGACATCCTGGGTCGATCGTTAACGCGCGATGAGCCGGTGGTTTTGAAACAGTGTCAGGGCCACATGTCGCTTGATGTATGGAATCGCTCCATGATCGGGGAAAACCGCCCTTCGCCCAAAGGCGGTGCCATAGAAACCACCAGGTTTGGAACAGTGCATGGGAACCACCGACGCGGGCACATTGCGAACCATCAGATCAACGTGTAATTGGATGGTGATGGTGTGGTCTGGGAAATGAACAGAGAAACACGGACGCTGGAGATTTTAAATGATAGCCTTCTGATCTACCAAGATCAACGATCGAGACAACGTCCGATATCCATTGAGAAATAGTGCCTTTTTCTCGGGCGGGTGGTTCCAGCGCTGGATCACGTGGAAGAAGAGGTGTGGGGACTAGCAGAAGAGGGGCTATGCCTATTATAATGTGGAAAATGGATTTTTAAGCCATTTTAATGCATTTTGAGGCCTCTAAAGGGTAACGATAGGGAGATAAAGGGTGATGGTGGAGTTAAAGGGGATTTTGGGAGGTTTTAGAGGGTTAATGGGGAAATAGAGGGGATCAAGGGGAACTATGAAAAAGGTGACAAGGGGTTAAAATGTGGGTATTTGCAAGGGTACAAGGGGTAACAGTAGGCCTTTCGAGAAATGGATCAGCAAAGGGAATTTATGTTAGGCATAGCATAAAGATACTTCAAGGATGATGGGTTTTCAGGGGAAAGGCATTCCTTGAAGGCTCCAAAACAATCAAGCCCCCAGCTTGCTTGTCAAGAATTTCATAGGGGGGCTAACACTTGGGAGTTCCAGTGATGAAGCTCCTCCAAGAGGTGCAATCAGAAGAGAATGACATGCAAATGAGGCTCAACAAAACCATTCATTTGTAGCAGTCAAGAGAAGAAATTTACAAGGGGACACAAGTAGTGCAAGAAAACATCAAGAAGATATTTGACAGAAGGTCCAAGGCTAGTGATTTTCACATTGGAGACAAAGTGTTGAAGTGGGATTCAAGGAGAGAAGACAAAGGAAAACATGGCAAATTTGAAAATTTATGGAAGGTTCCCTACATCATCCATTCAGTTAGAGGTATTAATGAATTATTTTTGCAATAGCTAGATGGAACTGAGGTATTTGCAGGTCCTGTCAATGGAAAGATGCTCAAGCACTATTTTTTTCAAACTTCCTAATTTGGAGCTTTCATTCATTGTACATAACATTTCTTGATGAAAGATAAGAGAAAAAAAAACACAAAAATAGAAAAAATAAGTAAAAGAGGGCAGGAAAAGAATAGGTACAACCCCATACCCAAAAATGAGTATTGCTGAAAGTGTGCAAGCCTAAATGCCACTACTTTTTAAGAAAAGGAGTCTTGATTAATCATATAGCCTAATGATGATTAGGCATGTTTAAATTTATGCTAATACATTAGTGAAAGAAGACTTGTCAATAGGATAGATTAGGAAAAGAAATTGTTGGTTCTCAATGCTCAAATCTAAACCAAGGAGAAAGAGAGGGATGCCTAAACAAATTATAAATCATAGCCCTCATGTTTTCTAGTTTTGATTGTACAAAAATAAATGTATTTGTGCAGCTTGTCCAAAATGCTGTAGCCCATGACAAATCATATTGCTTAATCTTGGTATGATCATGTTTTAAATTTCAGTTAGTAGGCTAGGGAATAAAAATCTGTCAAACAGCTTAATATTGATAGATACATAGGTTAGGTAGATAATGAAAGAGTTCATTGGCATAATCTGAACTCTTGAAAGTGATAAGGGTACAATTAGTTATTTTGTTTTTCTTTCAAGAGAAAAGGAATGTCAAGGGTTTTCCAGTCCAAGTGCACCCAAAAGAAGAAAAAAATGTTAGGAAAGGTATGATGTGTAGTTAGAAATGAAGCTGAAGCAAGCATGTCTTTCTAATTTTGAGATCCTAGATTCAATGAGAAAAAATCAGATATGAAGGAAAGAAATTTGCAAATTGCAAGTAAGGCACTTGTCTTGAAAACTAAGAGATTTGAGCTCTGAGGTCCTAGACACCTCCTAAAAAGGAGCTGCCCTCCCCAAGTGGAGCCACTGTTAGTCATAAATAATTTTTATTATCTGTAGATGACTAAATATCAGTTCTAGATTTCTAGAAACAAGATTCCTGAATATTGTGAGTTTTAGAAATCTCACTGCTTTCATTATCCTTATATCAAAATTTTCACTATTCTACTATTTTTCCATTCCATGGTTAACCTACTACTCTTAAAAGACCCTTCATGGGCTTGTGCCACTCATCTATATCATATTTTCACACCTATAACCTCAGTACTCTATTTTTCTTTTGCCCATCACTCTGCTTCCCATCTGGGGTTACCAAACAGCCTGTCCTTTCCATGTTCACCAGGTCAGTCAAGGGTTGATGATCTCAAAACCATATTTGTAGGCTCTCTAGATAAATAAAGTACATTGGATTTTGGATCTTAAAAAACATTACTTTGTTAATACTCTATTTTTACACTTAAATAATCTAAAATCAATTTCAGTCAAAGGCTAGGTCAAAGACTCCTCCCACTAGGGAAATTAGGGTTTCATAGGTTGTAAGGTCATCATTGGTGTTCCAAATATTGTTTTTCTTCTACAAAGGTTTGACTCAAATGTATTGGAATATTGAGACATGGTTATTCAAAGAAGATCTAAAAATCCCCAAAGAATACTACCTTGTCAAAATTCAAGTTTTGTGAATGCTAAGATTTCGACACTTCTACAGGAGTATTAAGAGATCCATCGGTAGAAGTTTGATGAGGCAGGAGGTCTGATCTTGAATCAAGAAAACTCATGGAAAGAAGACAGGAAAGCACTTGTGCTTAAAGAAACCCAAGGTTTTGGAAAGATAATCAAAAGAGGTAAAGTGAAGATGCAAGGCCTCCATGATGACTGCAGAAGGAATATTTGAAGGGACTTCTGTAAGTGACATCCAGATTTTGTCAAGGTAAAGTGTCTCACTGCCTCAAAATAAGGAGGATGCAAATGGTATCAGTGAAAGGAAGTTCAAAGCTCTTATTTCAGTCATTTACCCTCAACTATCAAAGGATAAAAACATAGTGTTGAGGTCCAATATGGAAATCCAAGGTGATTGTAAGGTTGTTGCTGTGTAAATTGAATATATCAAACTTCAAGAATATCATAAAAGGCTAAGTCAGTATGTCATGGCACCTGCAAATCAGAAGTGGCGAAAAGAGGAGATAGAAAACATGATTTTGAAATCTATATTTCTTGTCAAAAGTGACTTTATCATGCCTAAGGATCAGTGAGAAAGTTGAAAACAAGGTGTTCAGTCACTTGCCAAGCACAAAGTAATTTGATCTCCAAGGTAAGAACAAATATATTTTTATAGGTGCTCCTTTATGTTTAAACTCCTAAATATTGTGAACGATAGATTTATCTTGTTTTAAAGATCAAAGGGAAGAGCCATTCCAGGGTTTTCACAAATCACCTTTCAACAAATGAGTTAAAGGCATAAATAGGCCAAAGGGAAGTCAGGTTCACCATATCAACAACATGCACAACAAACCGATAAAAATGTTTTGAAATAAAAAGCTAAGAAAGGAAGATTAACTGTTATGGTGAAAAGAACAAGAAAATTTGGAAATATTACTGTCTCCATCCCTTCAAAAAATAAAGTGAATATGTCAAACTCAAGGATAAAAATTAAAGGACCATTTAAATGTTTTTTTAGCCACCTACAACGAAAAGGGGTCAAAGGGATATCAGTTAAAGGAAAATGAGTAAAAAAAAAACATTAGCAAAATGGGTTATCAAACTTTGATTTATTTTCCTAGGCTATAAAGGGGAATTTTCTCTATAATTTGTCTTATTATTCACTTGCGAAGAACCAAAAAGCATCAAGGAGAAAAATTCTGAGTCTCTAGTCAAATTTTGGGCAAGTTACCCGGTGCTGCACGTTTAGGTTCCGACGCAGCGCGTTCGGAGGATTTCCTTGTGCAAAATTGCACTGTGCTGTGTATTCAGATAGAAGAGGTGCGTGTTCGTGCAGGTGCTACACGCTCGCCCAGGAAAGCCCAATAAGCCCATGCAGAGGTGTACAGGAGGTGTGCAATTTTACAACCTGACTAGCCCAATCTGTGTACAGGCGCTATGCATTGGGCAGGGAGGAACTGAAAATGTGTGCAGGTGCTACGCGTGGGGTAGGGAGGACCCAACTCGGCGTGCAGGCACTGTGATTTTTCCTAAAGCTCCTCCTTCACTTGCAACCGCCCAAAAAAAACATCAAAAAAGTCCTTCAAGCTGCTATCAATGGTTTTCAGGGACATTACAAATTGGTAGGTGGATTTCTCACCTTTTCCTACAGTGAATTTTGATGGTTTGAAGTCAAGAATAATTGAACAAACCTTAAGGATTAGAAACCCTAAATCTTCCTGCTCAAAACCCTGTTTAAACCTCTATCACCTACAAACCAAGATATATCATACAAGTATGGTATGAAGTAGTGTGGTTGTAGTAATTTGAAGTTAAACATTCATCAAAGCTTGAAAGGCTCATTCATACACCTACACCTTCCTGTCACTCAATTGCAAAGGCCGCCTTTCACCATCATTCCAATTCACTTCTCATATCAAGTTTTACAAACAGAGCTAGGGTTTGTTTGAAAACATCAGTCATCAAAATTTCAAGAGAAGGAGGAAATGTTAATAATGAAGAAGTTCAAGTGCCTAGGAGGCAGAAACACAGAGGTTGGAAGGTTAATAGGTTTGAATCCCAAGACACTATTGAGCTTAATGCCTCTCCTATTATTGTCACATGTTTTCAAAATGTGGGATGTTTTCACTTTTTTGAGAGGGTCCAACAAGTACAAATTCACCCAGAGCTGACAAGGTTATTCATCCTTAACCTACATAAAAAACAATCAAACTTTTCCAGGGTGACCTTTGAACTTTCCTCAGATTCCATAGCCCATGCTACAAGCATTTCCAATGTTGGTGAAAAATAATTCAAAAGAGAAAATTTATACATAAGCTGCTATGAGCCATTTCTTAAACCCAGATACAAGGAATGCTTCAAATCTATCTTCCCTTTTTCACATTTCCTAGAGAGGTACACACCCTTGATGAGGGTCATCATGAAATATTTTACATGTGAGGGGAGGTACTCCAGACTTTACTCCTATCATATCATATTACTCATGCACTTTACTAGGGTTAATATGCTTCATTTACCCTACTACCTCTATAGGATTATTGAAAATATGTCTTCTGTTGTGCAAAAGGGGAATTATTCCCAAAAAATGCAAAGTTTGTTTCATCACTCTTTAATCAAGATGGTTGTGATACATCAGTTGCAGAAAAAAGGCATACCATGGTAAGTGTTCATTTATCATGGAGTGTTCACAAACCCATAGTCCCATCCTTAGCAAAATTTTCCCTCATCATCTCATCGTCCTCCCCCTATTCCCCCATCATCTCCTACGGATCATGCTTCATCATATATACATGTATCATCACCTCAAGAAACCTTCCTTCCTCACCTTCTCCCAATACATCAGATCAACAAGGAAATGAGCTTGACGAGAGATCAAATAATAATGAAGGAGAGAGAAATAATGATGAAACAAAGATTGAAGAAAAAGAGAGTGAAGAGGAAGAGGTTAGCAATGAAACAGAAAACATAGAGGTAGATGATAATGAAGATGAGGAAAATTATGAAGAGAGTAGCCGAGATAATGATGATGATGTTGGAGATGAAAAGGCAGAAGACAATCTGAATACAAATGAGGGAAGTGACAGAGAGAGATGATGATAATGATGGCAGTGAAAATAAGAGCCACAATGACAGTAAAAACAATGAGGTTCCTAGTAGTGTTAAGGGTAGTGGTGATGTTGAAAACAAAGAGGACAGTGATGAAGAAAAAAAAATGGTAACTGATAGCAATAATGATGCTAATGGAAGCAGTGATACCAAGGATCGAAATGTTAGTGAAGCTTATGATAATAGTGAAGAAAATGAAGAGGCTGATAGCAGCAGTGAAGAATAGGGCATCAAAGAGTATGACAGTCATAATAGCAGCCATGAAAGCCATAAGGACATCATGAATATCACTGATAATGACAGTCAAGATGGAAAAATAATGAAGACATTGACATGGTCACAATCAAACCTCTTTCTTTGAATTACCAAAGAGGAGAAAGGCATGTGTTTTATGCCTCTAAAAGGTAAGATGCCATGCCATCCACATCAACAAAGAAGCTAGACAAAGGCAAAGAAAGGGTCATTGTTGGAGATAAGAAAGGTAAGCATGGAACTAAACAAAAAATTGAATTTATTGACCTTGACAGTGAAAATGAAGATTAGGAGAGGGTTACAAGCATCTTGCTCCAAAGCAAGGATGCTCAGATCAAATACCTGCAAAACAAGCTTGGCATGGAAATGTATAACATTGAGTATTATAAGAATGAAAACAATCAGTTGAAGAAGACACAAAGGAACCTTGGCCTACAGAAAAAGATGGCCAAGCACTATGCCTTGAAGAACAAATTTGCAAGAGCCAAGCTCAAAGGAGCCCTTGCCGAAATAAAAGCACTAAAGGAGGAAAAATACCAAGAAAACCTTGGAATACTTGGTGAAGCTTCTCTACAGGCCTCCCAAAACCCATGAGGAAGAAAATTGCAAATTTTGGCAAGTTTTTGACATTTTTGGATTTTTGATTGATATTAAGGGTCGAAAGGGAAACTCCCTTGGCGCTACGCTTTTCCTATACGCATCCAATGGAGGTAAATTTTTAATTTTTGGATTCATAATGCCAAGGAAATCATGCACACCAAATTTTAGATCATTTGGAGTATTTTTGGTCCCTCAAAAGGTCCAAACACATGCCAATTTTCACCTTTCTTCCATGTTTTCAGGGCTGGCGCTATGCCTTGAGCAGACTTGGGAGATTTAATTTTTGAATAGGTAAATGAAGCCCAATCAGAAAACCAAAGGCAATTCTCTAAAGTAGACTCAACCAAATTTCCAACGAGCCATCACGGAGCCAATTTCAACATCGGGAAGTCCATCAAAACTTGATTGCAAGTGGACCTAATTTTTCTATGTAGGTGTTGCACCTTTAGACCTATGAAGCTGCCCCCTTGCAAAAAATCAACAAAACACACTGAAGGATATTTTCGAGAATTTTTTGGGAAAATCACTTCAGCTTTGATCAAGGAGTTATGTTTAGGTTATCTTTCATTTATTGCAATAGTTATTCTGTGCCTTGGGCCTTGCATGGCCTCTTTGGCCATAAATGACATTTATGGTGTATTTATGGTTTCTAGAAGCCTCTTAGGGTTTCCATCTCCTCATTTGTTGGTTAAATAGAGCATGGAGGTCTTATTGTATTTTTTTGGTTGGTTGCTGAGCATAATATGATATAGACTCTGAGTTTATTTGTGAAATTGGATTTGGTGTCTTGTGATGGATTTGGTCTGAGCAGGTGTGGATTGAACTCATTCTTAGGATTCATAAAGTTTTGTTGAATGGTGATGTATTCCACCTTCATACATGTTTTCTTCAGTTCTCATTATGTTTCTTTGATCATGGGATAGAAATCATAGAGTAGGATATGTCTTTTTGGCACCCTTCTTTGTCTGCATCCTTTGATTTTTGTGTTTTCTTCCTTGAAGTTTAACTACTGAATTATTCAGTTATCTTTATTTTTACTGATATGTTATGTTAAAAATATATTTTTTTGCAAGTAAGTTTCAAATAATACTTAGCTACTCTCTAATTTTACTCATATGTTGCTCTAAGGTCTGCTTAGTATTGTTTGGTTCAAGAATCCTTCATTTCTCTTCAAGTTTTTACTATGCCAATCATGTTGAAAGCTTTTCCTTGTTATTATTTTGTTAAAGGATACTTTATTTCCCCTTAACTACTATATTTCACTTCTCCTTGTTCATCTCACTCACTCAAAACCTACTTAGATCCATTTCGCCCTGTTTACTTTCCCTATGAAACACACTTGAACTATTTTTTCATTCTTCAAAATCTTTGCAGACTACATAGCCCAATGGATTTATCCTCTCTTACTCTACCTATTATTCTTGAAAACTTACGCAACAAAACAAACAAACAAGGAAACCCTAATTCCTATAACTAGCCTAAAATCAAACAAGTTAAATTCTTTACATAAGCATAGAGAGATCCCTCTCGGAGTCTAGGAAGGCCACATCCTAGGACTCCAAAGATTGGTTTGATGTTACCCCTATTCATTTGTTCTTACCAATATACAAATTACGGGGACCTAACAGTTTCAATCAAATTCAGTCAAATTTCAGCCAGTTTCAGTTAGTTTGTGTCATTAAGTTTTCGGTATTTAGTCCTGCATTTTTGTTTGAGATTTTTTTACTGTATTGGCCCAATGGAAGATGGCATTGATATGAAAAATTTAGAGATTTGTGGTTCTTGACACCTATTTCAGAGCTGCCATCCTCAATAAGGCCAATGTTAGTGTCAGAATAGGCATTATGCCATTAGTGATCCAAATCACTCTTTTAATTCTCGTTTTAGGTGTACCACTCTGAAATTTTTATATCATTCCATTAGGTCATGCTAAAAATTGTTTCATTGATGGTAGCCCTAGTCATAAAACCTCACTCTCCCTCACCAAAATCTCATTTGTTGGCCCACCTTCATGTCTTGTTGAGCATAAAAGCACTTTTGAAAATCTGATTTCACTGTCTTATGCCAATCAAAGTCAATCATGGAAGTCAGTTCATTCAAGGTCCCATTAGGTCATTAGGTTTCAATTTTCAATGCCCAAAAATGCACCATTTCATCTTAATAAGGTCAAAAAAAATGTATGAGAGTGACTCAATAAAAATTTCATTTTCTTCTACAGAATATTATCAACATGTAAATAAGATATTTTTAAATTTGTAATTTTTATTTTTAATTTTTTATGTAATTTTATGCTTCCTATATGTAATAATTTCAATCCCTAGCTTCCAACTCAAAATACACATGCCAAAATAAAAGATAAAGGTGTCAAACTCCAACAACATAATCCTGTAAGAAAGAAAATTCAGATGAAAGTATAATGAGAAAAAATCTTCAAAAAGTGAAAAAATACATTAGAAAAGTGAGTTTTTAAATTCAAATTCAAATTCACTTAGCTATTTATGACTAATAGACATCAATTCAAATTCATTTTCCTCCTCCAAATACCAATTTAGCGCTCCGAGAGACCAAAAATTCGAAATTCTGAGCGAACTTGGTAAAGGAGAAAAATCGAGGGCGCAAATCCTGAAGCGAGGGTGAAAATTAGTTGTTGAGGGCCCAAATCAGTTCAAGAGGGTTAAAATTAGTTCAAGAGGGCACAAATGTGTTGCTGATGGTGCAAATGTGTTAAGTTGGGTGCAAATGTGTTGAGGAGGGTGCAAATGTGCTAAGAAGGGTGCAAATAGCTTGTCAAGGGCGCGAATGACCAAAAAACTCAACAAAGCATCCAAGTGATCATAAATTGTGTTCAAAGCTACTCCACTCAGTCACTGACCTCCAAAAAACTAGTAAGAGGCATATGCCATCGCAAACCATATTCTCAGGTTTATGTGTCAAATTTTTTCAATCAAAGTTGTAATTTGGTGTCTTTCTAAATGTAAAACCCTATTTTTTGTCCCTTGCACTCATAATTCCAAAAATCCCATTTTCCTTACACTCAGTACCATCCATACATTATTAAAATTAGTTCCCTAATCCTTTTTATCATAATTCATATCCCTATGTTACTAATTCCTAAAACCCTATGCCTTAGGTGTTATTTTAACCGAGGCTCCTAAATCTCAATTCCCATCACTCTTTCATTCCTCTTCCTTTCCCAATTTCTCATATCCCTAAACATTAATCCCTCTCCCCTCCCCATATCACATATCCATATCAAACATCTCCTTCATTTTTTTTTTCCCATTTCTGTTCCCTAATCCCTAGGGTTTTAACAAAAACACCATTGCAATAGAAGAGGAAAACACATCATTCACTGAAGAAGAGGAAATAGAGATAAGAAGGCCACATAAAGGAGGAAGAGTTCTCATACTTGAGCTTGCCAACCCTAAGTAACTCCTAGCTTCTCCATTGACTGTCACATCCTTCAAACATGTTGGTTGTTATGATTTTTGTGAGAAAATTTAGAGGGTTAAACACCACCACATGCTAACTAGACTGTTCATATCAGGAATCCATGACAACCAAGTTAAATTAGTTGGGTTCACTTTTACCTTATTTGTTGTTGTCATTTTAGATGCTACAGGGACCAAATGTTGGAGAGAAATGGTTCAAGAAAGGCAGGTTGAAGAAACAAGATTTTGACTTCTTCCTAAAACCAAGACACCAAAATCAAACAAAGAGGTTCTTCCCTTTTTGAACACCTCTTGGATAGATATGCACCTATGATGAACATTATAATGACATATTTTTCATATGAAGGTAGATTTTCAAGGCTCTATTCCTATAACATTCAGATCTTGATGCATTTCACTAGAGTAAAGATGCTTAACATGCCCTATTATATTTTCCAGAGTATAGAGAAGATGGCATAGATTCCCCAGAAGAAGGGATATGAACAATAAATTAGAAGCCTATTCCAACATTCCCTCATAAAACTCATTTTCCTCCACCATCTCAATCAACTAAAAATTGCATGGAGCACCTTCATAGCTAATGATATTTTTATTGAGCCATCCATTCAGCATGCACAAAATGTCCCTTCATCATCTCAGCCCATGACTCACTCATCATCATCAGATCAATCCCCTTCACCTCATTAATCTCCATCTCATCATGATCCTTCATCTCCATCTCATCACGATTTTGGGTCACCTAGCAAGATTGATGACATTGAGCCTAAATGGGTTAGTATGGTTGAGGTTGAGCCATTGCCAAAAACCTACCAGAGAGACTATAGGCATGTGTTTTCTTCACTTGGAGTGAAAGGGGCCATGCCTTCTACATTAACACAATAGGTGGATAAAGGTAAAGAGAAGGCCATTGAGCCAATCATTCATGATGAGGAGGACAATCATGAAACAAAGCATGAATTTCAGTTGGTTGACCTAGATGAGGATGACAATGATAAAATCACAAAGGTTGCTATCAAATTTAAGGATGCCAAGATTAGTAAGCTCCAAAATAATCTTGAGAGAGCTATATATGTCATAAACTTCCTTGATAAATAAAATGCATAGTTTAAGACCAAGAAAGTGATTGATGAGGTTAAGTACTTCACTGCTCAAAGAGAGGCCCAAATGCCAAAGTCATGCTGGATGAAACATTCGAGAAATATGGCATAGTTGATTATGAAGAAGAACAGGTACCAAGAGAGAGACCTAGAACTAGAGGGATGAAAAGAGCTCTAGCTCTAAAGAGACAAAGGGAAGTTGAGCTAGCTGATCAACTAACCCTAAATGAGCTTCTTGCTATAGAGATCAATGACATTAGGGAGCCATGGATTGATAGAGCCAATAAACACTTGGATAATCTTCTAGAAAAGGAAAATAAGGGTAATGAATTGTTGAGGAGGAAGGTCAAACTCCATGCCCAGAAAGAGAAAATTGCAGTGGCCAAGTTCAAAAGAGCCAATGCCAAAATTGAAGAGTTGACCATGGAGGATAAGAAAAAGTTTGACATTATTGTTGAGGCTTCCCTCCAAGCTTAAATACATCATCATCATCCATTCCAACAATATTGAGGCATTTTCTTGTCAAAATATGAAAATATTTGTGTTTTTGGAAATAATTATTTAGCATAATATTGGGCATTTGTGTAGTGCCCTAGGCGCTACACAAATAATTGGAACACTTTTTAAGGAGAAGGAAGGCACCATTGGATTCCTAATGACTCATACATCTTAGAAAACCATGTTTCCAGCATTTTTTTTAGTTTTTATGGATGAAAAGCTCAAACAAACATCCAAAAATCACATTTCTACCCCTTTTTTGACCTAGGCAGTGCGTAAAACCAATCTTGGGAGAATGACTTTTTTAGGGGGGAAATTACCTTCATTTTCTTAACTAGATGCATATTCAGAAAGAGGGAAGGAAGGGCTTCCAAAAAACCCATCTTGGGCCTAATTTGGACACTGGGAAGGCCTTCAAAAGTGGTCCTAAAGATAGAGGGCGTAAATGACCAATGGAGGGTGCAAATGCATAGTGGAGGGCACAAATGTCCAATTTGCTAATTTTTAAAAAAATTCTCTAAAATTTTCACTTTGCATAGATAAATTAAGTTTCTAATAATGTAATTAATGATGGTAAAATGTAATTATGTTTGAGATTACTTACCTATGGTAGATTCATTGGGTAAAATTCATCATTGAGTCAGAATGAATCAGTTGAATGTAATGAGTGAGTCACTTGGACCATCCTTTCAGTTCAGCAATTAGTGGACATATTCCTCATCTCATGGATTCAACCCCTAAGGATTATTGAAGCATGTTTATATGTCTATCTAGCCCCTTTATTAACACAATTGAAAGGTTGGAATCAGTTGGTATGTTTTCTAGTTGATCAAGGAAACTTGTGTACTTAGTTTGGGCAGCTAATAAAGAGGAGTTGCAGCTACTTTTTGGGGCACTTGTTGTATTGATGTGTATCATTGTCTTTTATTCAGTATCATATGTTTGAATGTATTGTATTAATTTTCACTTCATTTATATTTTATGATCTCTTACAAATTAGATAATCAAAATACATGTTTGCACATGCTCTGTTTTGGGTAATTGATCATAGTTTCTCCACTTTCATCTGTCTGAGAAAGATACATCTCCTATGATTTTCTTAGCTTTTTTTCAGCTTCAGAACCATTCCATGACTATCCTTTTCAAGTGATAAGCATTGTACCTAACTTTCCCCATTGATCCCTGCAACCTTAACTCATTTTCCCTGACCTAGCTTTCCTTGACCTAATTTCTTCATCCAATGATTCCCCAACCAAATAAAATTCAAAAAACCCCCTGCACTTAATATCTAGCCTAAAAAACCTAATTTCTCCAGCCCTCCTAGTTGTTAACCTTTTGGAAGGATCCCTTTTTGACTTGATAGGGCTAAGTATCAAGTCAAAATCTTGGTGTGTGGTTACCTCTGTTGGGATTCCTTCTTCAGCCTTGGGAATATTGTGGAGCGATAACAGGTACCATGCTCAAGTCTCCAAATATTTTGATGTGAATTTTGTTGGCATTTCTTCAAAATTAATCACACTAATTTTTATAGTTTCTTGTGATGCAATTATTGAAGAAACAAAGATTCCTATGTCAAGGGAAGAATGGTTCAAAGCTACTAAGTTCAAACTAAAAAATTGTGATAAGTTCTTGAAGCAAGATCATGTGCGGGTGGATATGAAATCTGTTATACCTAGGAGTTGGCTTAAGGAGAAGTATTCAAATCTATTGTTGGTATTTCATAAGTATTTTACATGTGAGAGAAAATTCCACATGATATACCAGTAGCATTTCATACTTTTTCTCCACTTTATAGGTAAACATCTCTTAGACCTTCCATTCTTCCTTTTCAGAAGTTTAGGTAAGATGTCTGATAAAGTCCAAGCTAGACCTAAGAGTAGTGAGACATCTATATTCCATCATGATTTAGTTTAGTTTCTGGTATGGAGGAATTTCAAAATTTGAATAGAGACTGGGCTACATTTTTGTTTCTAAGTGGTTATGGTGTGGATGTGATTACTCCGAAGAAAACAACCAATTATAAAAAAAAGTGCCCCGAAGAAGGATAAAGGGCACATATTTGAAGCTGAAGTTGAACCTAAAAAATACATGTAGCCTGTAGTAGAACCTATGGATATGGAAGTTAAAAAAATTTAGGAAACAGTAATGGCACCTCAGGCAACATCCACAAGCAGCAAAAAATTTTCAAGAAACAATAATGGCACCTCAGGCAACATCCACAAGTAGCAAGAAAAAAATCTGACACAAGGAATTATAGGAGGATTACAAGCAGTCAGATAGAAGGAAAGGGTAAAATTGAAGATATTTTTGAAGCTATTGAAATTAAAGAGACCAATGTAGTTAAACTAGTGGAGATAAAGGGAACCAAGATGAAGAAGAAATTCCTTACTCAAAAAATATTTATTTGTCTAGTGAGGACACAGGTTATGTTTTCAAGCCTAGAAAACCTTTTACCAGGTCACAAATCTCCAAAGGGGACAAATCTAATAAAAAATAGAAGGAAGAATAAAATAACAAGCAGCTTATGGTGGAAGAGATCATTGAATTATCCCCCACATAAGAAGAAATCAATAAGGCACAGAAAGGTAAAGAGAAAATGTTAGATAAATATGAAGTGGACATCCTTAAGGAGAAACTTAAAGAGGAAAGAAATGAGGTCATAGAGACCAAGATAGAGCTGGAATAATTCAAGAAAGAAAGGAAAGAACTGTCAAATTTTAATAACGAGGTTAGTAAGAAAATCAGTTTTAATGAGGAGGTGGTTGAAAGGTCCAAGAAAATGTTGAAAATAACATTTGAACCTTTAGATAAAATGATGAAGAACACCATGAGGAGGAATATATGGTTGCAGGCATAGAGGAGAAATATTCTAAATCAAGTTAAAGAGATGGAAAATAAAATAGGAATGCTTCAAACTGAGCTAAATAAGAAAAGTTTAAAAATGATACTGGTAGATGAACCTACTGAAGGTGAAGTTGCTGCTTCTTGAGGAGGGTAAGATGTATTTTGTACCATTTTTCCCCTTATCATGATTGATATCATCATCTCACACAGCCATGGAAATTTTTTGGGTGGTAGATGTGAAACTTTTGAAATCTTCAGTTTATTAGGCAAGTTCGTAGCGTACTACAGGCTTAAAGCTGAGTTTTTTCTACAAACTCACTCAAAATTATTTTTTTGAATAAATTCATTTTTTTTTCATATAGGGGGAAATTAAAAGTATCTATTTAAATTTTTTGACTTGGTGGACACCCTGAAATGAGCAAATAAGTCAAACAGGTTTCAGAATAGGTCAAATGATGTAATATTCCTTTTTCGGGAATTTCTGAAATATGGTCCTCAAGGATGTTGTATAAGAGAGCCAGTGTAAAAGTAAGCTGAAAGGGGGCTTGTATCCCCTTTTTAACTCACTAAAAACTTCTCTTCCAGAAGTTGAGCCAAAGAAATGTCTCTAGCTAGGTTATTCATATCTCCCCAAACTAGATCCCTCAAAGAATGCTCAAAGAGAGAGCTTACAGTAATATATGAACATAACCATTAAACTCTACAGATCTTAATGAAAAATAATATGAGGTATAATAAATGAATTATTATATCAGCAATAATATACAAGAAAATCATGAGGTACAAGCCACTCAAGCTATGAGAACGAATCTCCAATGATCAAGCAATGAAATACAGGAGTTGCTACAATTTCACAAAATGTCGGGAAGCTGTGACTATGCTATCTCTATGAGAGTAGCAGCTGCTGAATGTATAAAAAATGATAATATGGCTTATACATACAAATAAATGCCCAGGAATAGAAGAACGGGCTCCAATACAAGATTTCTAGCCAATCTAGGAGAGATTGCTAGAAATGCCAGAAAATGTACAATGTGACAAATAACTTGTCACTGCAACTGAATAAAAATGAGAATGAGGCTATGGCAGATCTGAAATACTCATGCCCTCCTCTGATAATTTTATCAAGCAAAGGGCCGATCCCTTTCACTCAAAAACACTCCTCCTGCTAAGCACAAATGGCTCTCCTGGAAATTGCCTCTGAAAATAACGCAGTTTCTACCCTAGACTGCACTGTGAGAAAGGTGAGTGTTTTGCATAGTGCCAAAGATTTGAAATGAATCTTGGGAGTCTCCTCTGCTACTTTTCAGAATAATATGCAAGACCTCCACTGAAGAACAGGCCAAGGAATGACTCTCTGAGTTCCTCTGTTGTGGCACCCAGCAACACAACATTTTCTGCTGCAGAAATAATGTTGTAGTTGAACAGATAAGCTTGGCCAAATGACGTAAGGATGAAATGTAGCTCAAATCCTCTCCTTCCTTGAGGATGAGGTAGGTATTCCTGAATAGGAATACCCTTGGGTGAAGAACACTACAACCCTGCTAAACAGCCCAGGGATGCAAGTCTTTGCAGACCCAACAAAATTAATAAGCTAATGCATAATGAAAATTGGCTGCCATCTCCTCCTTATAAAGCAAATGAACTCTTCTCACCATGGGTCCCATTCACACTTGCTTCTAGCTCAAGAAAGTGGGGCCTCCACTAAAACTGCGTTGTCCAAGTAGGTGCAATGTATCTAGACAATTTTAGTTGACTTGGTCAAAATGAATAGATGAAGCTCGATCTAATCTTGTTCACACCATGTGGTGCTCAATTCAGCTGCATTATTATTCCTCCTTTCACACAAGGAGTGTTATTTCTCCATCAAAAGGGGTTAAGAGGTCTCTTTACCCATTTTAATATATGCTAACTATAATGTTCCATTTAGCTTGAGGCTAAAAATTTGGAACACTACAGTCCTCCCCTCCCACATGTTGCTTGTCCTCAAGCAATTTCATAGAGAGAAAAAAATTTGCCCCTCTTCTTCTCTTGTGGCCTCCTCATCAACAATTTCCACCACTGCTCAAGATATGCTGCAATAAATCTATCCTCCCATGCTTCCTCCAAATATGCAAACCAGAATGGTGCTCATCATGGAAAAATAGAAGGTGTAGGTGGAAACCTTCTTGCTATGATGTGGGCTCCTCAAGGTAGGAGTGATGACATGCATGGAAAAATGTATCCCCAATGATGATCCTCTCATCCATGCTATCATCCAAATAAAAGTCTCAACCCATGGTATATGCAATGTGTTGGGGCTGAATGGAGAGTTGGGCTTTTGATTCCCATGGTGTTTCTCTCTCCATTTGTGGTACACATGGGGCTTCCTTTGTCCTTAGGCTGAAATGGTATGGCCTCCAAGAATTTCCCAAGCTTCCCCATCAAGAAAATTAGCCATGAAGTGCCCCCTCAAGTTCTCCAAGTGGTTTTTCCCATAAGAAGAGGAAAATAGCAATGTGGAAATCATGGTTTTCCCATGGTGTCTCCTGCAACATAAATCATGTACAATGGGGAGAATCATGCTCCAAATGGGCTATCCCAAAATATAAAACACTCTCACAATAGTTCTCCTTGTCAATGTATAAACATCAGCAATACAAGGAGGAAACATGCAATAAAAACAAGCTGTCACAAGACAACTAGAGAGTGGGTCACTGCTCCACTCATGGGACCAACGCATCGCACCTGTTACCTGCATCAAAACTAAAAAAAAACAAGTGCTTTTCCATCCACTTTTTTGCTGCCACAAACATCTCATTATATGGAAACATGCAAATACAAATTGGTGCCAATGGTGCACACTAAGAAGCATGCAGCTCCCCCAACAAACCATCATGAAAATATCCACTCCCATTTCTGCAATGGGCCACAAGTACATCATAATAAGGAGCATAAGGAGATGTGATCATCCTTAGCTCATCAAGCTGCTCATATAAATTAAAGAAAGGTAAACCAAAATAAAAACATATACCTTCTTTACCATGTACTCTGGTCCTTGAGCTGAAATGGCTCATCTGAATGCTCTCCCTCACCTCAAATGAGTAGGGAAATGGTTGTGAAAACCTCTCAAAAATCATCGGGGCTATGCATATGTCCATATGCTGATATAGATCATGCTGAATTCCCTCCCAAATGAACTCCTCTATCAAAGCAAAATATGCATCCAAGTGCATAGCTAGAAAGTCCTCATGTGTTGCATGCAATAGTTTCTCCTTGAGACTAGAAGCTCTAGCCAAGAAGATTTTTCCATAACAATAGATGACCATATCATCCTCCATTTATCTGTCATCTCCCTCCAGGTCATCAAGAATCATGC